>CAKNYM010051513.1:313363-324472 GCA_932195095.1 Andricus curvator
GCCCTAGGTTTAGACCTATACTTAAACCTAGGTTAAAACATAGGTTCATTTCCGCCGCGTTTTTTTTTTGGTTTTAAAAAAAAGTAAATTATTGCGACAAATTTTTGACAGTGAATTCAATTTTTTTAATGAAAATTGTTCTAATTCATGCAAATCTATACTTTATTAAAGTTTTTAATTTGTGTTAAAAAAGTACTAGACCTAGACATTTCACCTGCTACGTTAAAAAAAGTTGGGGGAGGGGGGGATTTTGAAACATCAATGAAGAATAATTAAGCTTGCTGAATAATTTTATCAACATTCCTCAAGAGCATGAGCATGTCGCTCCGAAAAAAATTTATTTATTTTTTTAAGTTCGAAAAAACGTTAATTAACGTCTCGAACCTCAAAAAGGTAGGTCGATCGGCAAGCCGCGGCTGCCTCGCAAATTAATTCATAGTTCTGAGCTGAAGCATTCTTATATCCTTGGCGATTAATCTCATTTGCGAGAAAGTGTGACGTATGTAAATTATTGGTCACGGTTCTAGGTTTCACCGCTCATGGCAGCAGTAGTGAGCGAGGCGCGAATATTGAAATACATTTTAATACATGTAGATTATGAACCTGAGAGGAATGCAAAAGATGATATTAAGTTGATCGCAAGCGGCTATCAGATATGATTTCTAGAAATGTATTAATATAAATTTAATGGAATATACTGTACAAGCGCATGCAAAATATCATAAATCTGTATAAGACCCTAAGGAACGAACAGGCAGCTATTTATAAATGGTTATATTTGAAAACGTGAGGGTTAAGAGTAGCTGAGGATTAGAATTGTAAAATAATTTAAGGACAGGAAGAATCCCGACAATATTCGAAAAGCACGAAAACACCATTTAAGTAAGGTCATAGTTGTAAATATTAGGCTCTTTTGAGACTACGATGGAGATGTAATAAACTTCGAATTCATCTTTTATGATATAAGTTAAGATTAGAGGAAGGTTTGCACAAATCCTAGAAACTACGGTAGGATTATAAGACAGATGTTGTAGATAGAACCATAAAGTCGATTACTGCGAAAGGGCCTGTTATACGGGGATTCAGAAAATCCCAACCTTTGGTTTAGGACATTTTAGATTTAAGCTATTTTGAAATTAAAATTTGGTGTATAGATTTATTACGGTTCGAAAGAGGGAACAAGGCCCAGTGGCGTTCAGGAACCTTGAAACTCTTCCAATCCCAGGTCTTCGAGGCTGCGTCAACGAGACCCCAGCAAAGAAGATATCATACTCCACGTGGAGTGAAGCGCGCGCATCTTTCCCCAGCTCCAGGGGACTCATCCACCCTGGTCACTCGGGCGCGATTGGCCAGCATGCTCGGCGAAGAAAAATGGGGGGGAATGCAAAAGGTGGTAGCGGGAGACCGCGTGGTGGTGGGGTCAACGAAAATCGACAGGCAGATTTGCCTCGACCTCGGTCTTGAATACGTGTTTTGAAACCGTTCCGCGCTAATAAGAATACTAGAAATACTCTGACTGTGTAATACTTATATTAATTGGTTTAAATATATATATATATATAACGAATAAATAATAATAATAATAATAATAATAATAATAATTAACCAACGGCCATACCACGCTGAAAAACCCAGTTCTCGTCAGATCACTGAAGTTAAGCAGCGTTGGACGCGGTTAGTACTTGGATGGGTGACCATTCAAGAATACTGACATGAGTGCTGTTGGCACATCGTGGGTGTGGTGAGCCCACACTTGTAGTTATTTATAACTACAAGACAAACCTAGAAACACTACCCGAATCGGGTAGTGTCACGCCTACCCTGAAAGGGAAATGGTTTAATGGTATATATATATAAATATATATATATATATATATATATATATATAACCTCTTCCGTAAATCAGTGTTGAATTTTTTTCTACTTACAACATATCCGACCATTTTTACAGAGATCTAATTTTAAACCCACTTTCGCACCTTTCAAATTTGGCGCAAAAACACAAAATATAAACTTCGAGTTGCACTTCAGTGCTTAATTAGCAGAACCCTGTTGGATTAGAGGACCTCTGCCGTATCGACCAACTGCGTTCGTAACAAAAGGGTAGCACTAGCGCTGCACACCGACCAATTGCGGAACTAATGCTCTCAATGGGCTTGCGCGGCTGAAGCGGCATTAGTAGAGGGAAATTTAAATTAGTACCCAGATAACTTGCGAAAGACTATTTAGATTAGGGAGCATTCACATATTACGTAACATTATTTTTAACCTGTTTAACCCCCCCTCCCCCATGTAAAAGACCGCGACATTTCCTTTGTACCCCCCCCCCCCCACACACACACACACCCTTCACCGCCGTTACGTAACATTTTTGGTATTATATTTAAAACATAATAGACGTTTTCTAATGAAAAAAAGGTTTTGTAAGATCAAGTATTATCTAGAAATAAATAAAACAATATTTTGTTGTAACGCTGAATGCTTTTTTAATACTTTTTTTATTCATACAAATATTGAAGTTATTTAATGAAAGTACTAATTGAAATTCACCAATTGAAAACTTTTTTCAATACCAAAAAGAATACAAAATTATATTATTGATAATACAATATAAAAATTTCAAATAAGTATTTGTTGAAACTTTTTGAACATTAAATTTGAGCTGAAGTTAAATTCTGAGAATTGAGAACAAGAAAATAAGTAAGATCTGTTTGTTTTTAAATTTAAATAAATATAATTTTGGTAAGATTCTGGAGAAATTTAAAAAAGATTTTTGAATATTTCAGATCTGTCAAAAAAGAATCTAGAAGATTTTAAAGAACTTTTTTTTATTTTATAGGATTTTACAAAATATTAGGAAAAATTCGAGCCTTTTTGAAAGATGTTTAGGACCTTTAGAAGTTTGGTAGAAATCAAAAAATATTTGATACATTTTCGGAAAATTTTTACAAGTTTTTAAATATTTCTAATCTATTTAAAATGTCTTAAATGCCTGGAAATATTTTTAACTGAGTCGTATGTTTCTTAAAATTTTGAAAAATCATTCAAAATTTTAAATATTGACTTATAATCTTCTAAAATTTCCCAGGAATTTTAAGAAAATTTGTTTATTCTCTTGAAACCATTCGAAATTCTTTTGAAGCTTCTGAAGTTTATTTTTGAAATCTTTAAGAATCTACATTTCTAAAAATTTTGTAAAGTTTGAAATTCTTTTTGAATCTCTTTAATTCTTCTAAATATTTCTTGAATTCACTCGATTTTTTTTATGTTACCAAATTTAAACATTTTGCTTTAAAATCTTCTACATTGTTTTTCAAAATTTTAGGAAATTGTTTGATATGTTTAAAAACCTTTTTTAATTTTCTCTTAACACTGAACCTATAAACCTGGGTCATTCATGTCCGAACGAAAACTAAGTGACTGAGTTACTCTGTGGTTTATTTACAAAAATTGTTCAAATAATTTATTTTTATCTGAAAGTCCTTTGCATGTTTGTTGAGTAGAGACTTCAGTTGTGGTCCCTGAATTTTTTCAGATTTTTCCTATTAGTGCAAATTATTGAAAAATGCGCTGGAAGCAGGTTTACAGGTCAAAGGTGCCAAAAAAACGTTTGCCGGTTAAGTGTTACAGTTCATTTTTCAAAATGAAAAATCATTTAAAATTTTCACACAATTCTTAAGAAAAATCTTTTTTTAATATTGTCAGACCTTCTCAACCTTCTAATCTTTAAAAATTATTCAAATTTTTTCTGATTTTTTTTTAAATTCTGCTAAATACAAAAAATGCCTTTAAATTGTTTAGATTCTTCCTTGACAATTTTTGAAACCTTTTAAAATGTCTTGAAATCTTTTTAAATAATCTTTTAAAATTAATTTTTCAGAATATAAAGTTATTTTTATTTTTCCTAGGAACCTAACATTTTTTTTCGTTCTCGTGAAATCTTACAAAATTCTTAAACAATCTTTACAAGTTTTAATTATTTTTTAATCGTTTCAAAACTTCTGCACATCTTTTAATCATACTCAATTTTTTCTAAAATTACGTAATATGGCAAAAATGCAAAATTTTGCTTTGAAATCTTGTATACAGTCTTTTTACAAATTTTAGCAAATAATTAAAAAAATTTTGTAAATTTTTTCAATTTTCTCTCAGAATTCATTACAAGACAATCATTTGAAATTTTCCCATGAATCTTAAGAATATTTTTTTCATTCACTTGACACCCTACAAAATTTAGTTTACCTAACAATTTTTTAAATCCTGAAAAATTAAAAAAATTGTCTCAAAGTCTTCCATATTCTTTTCCACAGATTTTGAAATCTTTAAAACTTAAAATTATTCCCTCAAAATAAAACCTGAATGCATCTAATTTCTTTCGAATTCTTCAAAAAAGATTTTGCCCATAATTTAATTTTTCTTATCTCTTTGAAAATGAAAGAAAGTTTACAAATTATAGTGTGGTAGCGAAACGTTAAGAACAGAATCTTTTCGAGTCGAAGATTCTATTCCCACGGTTGATCTTTCGATTGCCGGAACCGATAAATTTTTCCAGAACCGAGAATCAAGAAAGAATCGAAGTTGTTGAAAATTTAAGAAAACATTGAAATTTACACTATTTTTGCAATGTCTATTCAAAAGATAGACAAATTGGCTACATCCTGGGCTTATTTTCCACAGAATTTTGAGAGCATTCAACCCTTTAGAGAGAACAAATTTTAGCTCTGACATAATTAAAATTAAGAGAGCTTTATCAGTCATCCAGAAAGAGGTGGTCGTAAACTTTGGCACGATAGTGTATTTTTGAACAAATTTATGTGTTGCTAATTTCAATTTTTTTAACTTCAATTAGATTTGGAAGCTGTAAATGATATCTTTATACTGTGTGGGATACTAATTTAAATTTCCCTCTACTAATGCCCCTTAATCCGCGCAGGCCCATTGAGAGCATTAGTTCCGCATTTGGTCGGTGTGCAGCGCTAGTGCTACCCTTTCTCGCAAATGAGATTAATCGCCAAGGATATAAGAATGCTTCAACTCCGAACTATGAATTAATTTGCGAGGCGGCCGCGGCTTGCCGATCGACATACCTTTTTGAGGTTCGAGACGTTAATTAACGTTTTTCGGACTTAAAAAAATAAATAAATTTTTTTCGGAGCGACATTCTCTTCAGGAGTGTTGATAAATTATTCAGAAAATTTAGTTATTCTTCACTGATGTTTAAAAATCTCCACCCCTCAAAAATGTATTTTTTAAATGTAGCAGGTAAAATGTTTAGGCCTACCATTTTTTTAATACAAATTAAAAATTTTCATAAAGGAGATTTGTATGAATTAGAACTATTTTCATTTAAAAAATTGAATTCCCTGTCAAAAATTTGTCGCATTGATTTACTTTTTTTAAAAACCAAAAAATCGCCGCGGACATGAACCTATGCTTTAACCTAGGTTTAAATATAGGTCTAAACCTAGGGCAGGCCTGGTTTTTTCTCCCAGCCACTTGGACCAAGTCCTAAGAAAAGACCAGGTTTTGTCGGGAAGTGTGCTATGTGGGTCTTCTTCTCGTTTGAAAAATGGAACAAAGCGACAGTTTTGTTTCCGATGTTTACACAATATTTTTTACTAAATTATTAGTTTTAATTACAATTTTGCAACTTTCTATCTAATTGTTTCAAAATCAACATAAACTTGAAAATTTTAACTAAAAAGGTAACCTGAAAGGAAGATCCTAAAGGTAAAAACATCAATTACATTTCTTAACCTCACTTTTTCACTTTTGTGTTACACTCCCTTCTACAAATAATCGATTGCACACGATTCATAACGATTAAGAGTGATCAAAAGTTGAATCGTTTTAAATTGTTGCTAATTGTGTCAATTGTTTCCAATCGGGTTGAATTGAATAAATGCACTTGCCTGCATTGCGCCCTCTGCAGTTTTCGTTTGTAACACACATGACGCGCACGTGTTTATAGGTTGGAAATTAAATTTTTAACAATTCGACAAAAATTTCAAGTACAAAAAATAGAATGTTTGTTCAGGCGGTATACCGAATGAAGAGTCGAAATTATGTGGGTTAACGGTACGTAAAAATCATGCCATCTAACGATGTGACAGTGATATAGTGTCTTTATCAAGTAGGCAGTAGTAGTTTGATTTAGCGAGTATATTATTGTAAAACGTTTATTTACTTCTTTTTAAATTCATATTGTTGACATTTTTCGTTTGAAAGCGTAAAAAACCGCTTGTAAATAATTATCGCAATATCAAAATGCTGTAGTGACAACTTAACCTCTGATTCAGAATAATGGATACCCAATTGAAAACGATTGGAATCATTAGAACGTAGGATGGCGCCAATATTTTGAAACTCGGACTAAATAAAGTGTAGGTAACTCATTCAATTCTTTTAATTTTTAGTAGAAAAACTTATCCAATCTTTTTAAATGTCTTGCAGCATAACAATTTTGAATTTATAAATAAGTTTGATTTGAAATTCTAGCAAATTTCTAGTTTCAAATATTTAAAATACTCAATTTTGAATATTTCAAATAATTTGGTTTGCAATGCCGAATCTTAAAATCTTTGAATTTTAAAGGTTTCAAATTTTTTATTTTGTAGTATTAGATTGTTCAGAAGGCTTTATGTAATTAAAAATTTAAATAAATTAGCAATAATTGACAAAAATGGACAAGGAGATTTAACTATTCAAAAACTATTACAGATTAAACTATTTTTTAATTTAAACATTAAAAATTGTAGTATTTACAGGTGAAATGGTTTAAAATTGTATTAAATACATGCAGGAATCATCGCAACAACTTGTTTTGCTTCCCCAAGCAGAGACATTTTCAAGGGTGGCGATTCGGCGGACGATTCCAAATTCCTGGTCAAGTTTTTCAATTTTCCAGTCGACTAAAAGTAACATATTCATATTTGCCGCAAAACGCAAATATTTATTTTAATTCATGGCGTTCATTGTGAACATCCTTTAACACAACAAGCAGAACATTGCAAAATAAATGAATTTTTAAAAAATACTTAAATTTTCCACTAAAAATATCAATTTTTTACACACAAAAAATGAAATAGTTAAACTTTTAGTTGAAAAAATTAATTTTAAACAAAAAAAAAAAAACGGATTTTCAACAAAAAAGTTGAATTTTCAACCAAAGTGATGAATGTTCAAATAAAATTATGAATCTTCAACTGAATAGTTAAATTAAAAAAAAAAAATTCAACTAAAATTATGAATATTTAACTGGAACACTTGAATTTTCAACCAAAAAGATGAATTTTTAAACCAGAAGATTAATTTTCAAATAAAAAAAATTATTTTGTACAATAAATACAATTTTTCAACAAAATACATGAATTTTTAACAAAATAGTTGAATTGTTGATTAAAGAAGACAAATTTTCAACCAAAAGTTGATTTTTGAACCAAAAAAATAATAATTTTTAACCGAAAATCGAATAGTAACATTTTAAGTAAAAAAAAGAAATTAATTTTAAACCAAACATAAGAGTTTTCAACTAAAACAATGAATATTCAACTGAAACAGTTAAATTTTCAAGCAAAAAAATTAATTTCTACTAAAAAATATAAATTGTCAACCAAAACTTAAATAATTAAATTTCAATCTAAAAAAATTAATGTTTAACCAAACAAACGGAGCGATGAATTTTCAAATAAAATTATAAATATTTAACTAAAATAGTTGAATTTTAAACCAGACAGATGAATTTTTTACTGAAATGATGAATCTTTAACTAGAATAATTGAATTTTGGACCAGGAATATGAATTTCTACCAAAAGATGAATTTCCAACTAAAAAAGATAATTTTTCTACCAAAAATTGAATAAATAAATTTTTAGGCAAAAAAAGAAATTTCATAAAAAGAGAAGATTGTTTAACTAAAATTATGGAATATTTAACTGGAATAATAGTTAAATTTTCATTTAAAAAAAATATATATAATTTTCAGCCAAAAAACATTCAAAGAAAATGAATAGTTGAATTTTATGCCAAAAAGATGAATTTTCAGTCATAAAGATGATTTTTTTACAAAAAAAGTCAAATTTTCCACAAAGTACATAAATTTTCAAACAAATAGTTTAATTTTTAAATGCAAAATATCGATTTTCAACGAAATAGTTGAAGTTTCACCAAAACCTATGAATTTTAAATTAAAATGATGAATCTTCCAAGTGAGAGTGATAGTGGGACAGTGGGTGACGAAATAACAAGTAAAAATTCTAATATCCGTAGGATATTAGAAGATGAGAAAGAATCTGAATAGCTTTACTCTCAGTTTATTTTAATTGTTCTGTACCTAAAATACTTTAAGTAATTTATTTAATAAATTACACGTTTTTTATACAAAATTATAGACAATGAAATGAATAATTTGATGAAAAAACTTCACCACATTGGCAAATTTGTTGATAACAGCACTCTCAGCTCGCGGAAATTATTACAAAAAAATTATTCAATTTTTTTCATGAACATATTGCTTAAAATGTGTTGTCTCGAAAAAAAGTAAATAAACGTTTTCAAATAATTCCCGCGAGACGAAAGTGCTGCCATCAAATTGCCACTTCATAACCTCGAAAATTTGGAACTTTTTTATACGTGATGATGATGTTTATAAACCAAAAAGGCGTATCTTCCTTGTTCCAGCATTGCATAAATCACAAATTCTCCATTAAGTTGCTGATGCTACATTGTACTTTTCAACTAAAAATAGAACAAAATAAATAGAATGTAGAATTGCAAAATTCAGACAGAAGTCTTGAATTGTATCCTTTCTTTGAACGTCTTAATGATGTTCAATATATTGTATATGTTTATTTAATTACATATTAGGAATAAATCGACGTTTCGACCCGTCTTTGGGTCTTCTTCAAGATAAGAACATTATTGAAAAAGTGTCTGTAAAAACATACATTTTTGATAAAATGCAATTCGTACATCTAATAATAAATTTCACACTAAATAAAATAAATATATGCATTAAAATCGTTACCTAAAACAAAATCGTTCGATGACATTGAAAACACAAACAAAACGGTTATCAATGAAAACTGTTGAAAATTTTTGTTGTTTTTACATTTTTAAAACTTATGTAGTCGTCCTCTTTAAACAGAAAGAAGAGACTACGCGTCGAAAACGTTTTAAAGTCATTATTGTCAGAGAAATGAAGACTTAAAATGAAGATTAATAGTGTCCTCCATTGGTTCACCAACATATAAATTATCGTCATATTTAGCAAAAGTTCTTAAACCAGTTCTAGGTACCACAGATTCATTTTTAAAAGATAGTTGGAATTTTAGAGAAAAAATAAAATATTTAAAAATTCCTTCTTCTCATTCCATGGTGTCTTTAGATGTGGTGTCCATGTTTGACAATATCCCTCTGGATTTGGCTATGGAATGTGTAGAAGAAAAATTAAATGTATATAGAAATTTAACAAAAATCTCAAAAAACGAAATAATTGTCGCGGCTAGAACAGTTTTTAACAACACTGCCCGATGGGGTCTCTGTTATCTCCAATCATATCGAATATCGTATTAGAAGACATAGAATCTAGAGCGTTGTCACTTTTAAATTTCAAGCCACTGTTTTATAAAAGTTATGTAGATGATGTGTTTTTTATAATTCCAACTAAAAAAAATTCAGAAATTTGTCAACGTGTTTAACATCGATGAGTCGGTTCAATTTACTCACGAGATTGAGGAAAACAACACTCTAAACTACCTTGATTTGTCAGTGATAAAAAAAGATGATGCACTAATTCTCCCAAACTGGTATAAAAAACCAACATTTTCTGGTCAGTATTTAAATAGCAACTCACACCATTCTTTTGAACAAAAAATAGGACTAATAAATATTTAATTGACAGAGGCATAAAACTTAGCGATGTTCAGTTTAGAAAAGATAATATTAAACAAATTAAAGAAACCTTAATTATCAACAATTATCCATCACTTCTTATGAATTCTATAATTGAAGAAAGAACACATGAAATTTATAACAATTCTAGTAATAGTAAAAAGTCAAAATGGTTAGAAACACTAAATAAAAATGATAAAAGCTCAACTCTTCCGTATATACAAGGTTTATCAGAAAGAATTAGAAGTTCTCTTAAAAAATTTAATATAAACGTATATTTCAGAAACAATAATAAATTACAGAATTTGTACTACAACAAAAAAAAAAGATCCAGAATCAATAGAAAATTTATCGGGTGTTGTTTACCTCATAAAATTTGAATGTTGTTCAAAGATTTACATAGGTGAAACTAGCAGAAGACTAAAAACGCGAATTTCTGAACATAAAAGAGATTGCAGAATCGGTAATAATAATACGGGCCTATCTCAACCTGCTTGGTCTTTTGATAATTATTTCGATTTTGAATTTAAAAACATCAGAATTTTAGCAAAAGAAAATATTACATACAAAAGAAAAATTATAGAATCCATTTTTATTAAAAAGTACAATAATTTGTGTGTTAATTTACAAACTGAAAGAATGCATATTAATGATGTTTATCAATGCTTATTAAATTGATTTGTTTTTTTCAATTTTAAAGATTTTGGTGCGTTGCTGTGACTTTAGCTATAATGACTATAATTACTCAATATCTATCATATAATCAAATATGATGTCATATTACCTTCTCTGTACTAAATGGGTTTTCTCAAAATGTCGTCATGGTTCAGTTCACAACAGTGACTGTTACAAAATTTTTCTTTCTGTGGCAATAATGACTTTAAAACGTTTTCGACGAGTAGTCTCTTCTTTCTGTTTAAAGAGGACGACTACATAAGTTTTAAAACTGTAAAAACAACAAAAATTTTCAGCAGTTTTCATTGATAACCGTTTTGTTTGTGTTTTCAATGTCATCGAACGATTTTGTTTCAGCTAACGATTTTAATGCATATATTTATTTAATTTAGTGTGAAATTTATTATTAGATGTACGAATTGAATTTTATCAAAAAATGTATCTTTTTACAGACACTTTTGCAATAATGTTATTATCTTGAAGAAGACCCAAAGACGGGTCGAAACGTCGATTTATTCTTAATATGTAATTAAATAAACATA
>CAKNYM010051513.1:328788-347623 GCA_932195095.1 Andricus curvator
AATTCAACCATTTGGTTTAAATTTCATCTTTCTTGATTGAAAATTCATATATTCGGGTTGAAAATTGAACTGTTTTGTAGAAAGTTAATTCTTCTGGATTGAAAATTCAACAATTCAGTATAAAATTTAACTGTTTGGTAAAAAATTAACTTTTTGTGTTGAAAATTGATATTTTTGGTTGAAAATTTACCATTTTTGTTGAAAATTCATGTATTTTGTAGATATTTTTTTTCTGAAAATTCAACTATTCTATTTGTTATTGGGAATTAACCTTTTATAAGTTTAAAATTCAATTTTTCAGTAAAAAAATATTGTATTTTGTTGAAAATTCGTCTTTTTGGTTAGAAAGATATTCTTTTTCATTGCAAATTTCTTCTTTTTGGTTCAGGATTCAACTAATTAATGAAAAAATCTCTTTTTTTCTGCTTGAATTTAACAATAAAAATACTTTTTTTTTTGTTAAAAATTAATTTTTGAAACTTGAAATTTTACGATTTTATTTTTGGTTCAAAAAATATATTTTTCAGTTGAAAATTCAACCATTTGGTTTAAATTTCATCTTTCTTGATTGAAAATTCATATATTCGGGTTGAAAATTGAACTGTTTTGTAGAAAGTTAATCATTTTAGATCGAAAATTCAACAATGCAGTATAAAATTTAACTATTTGGTAAAAAATAAACTTTTTGTGTTAAAAATCAATATTTTTGGTTCAAAATTTATTCTTTTAAATATTGGTCTTCTGTTGAAAATTTGCCATTTTTGTGGAAAATTCATATATTTTGTATATTTTTTTATCTGAAAATTCAACTATTCTATTTTTAATTTGGGAATTTACCTTTTATAAGTTCAAAATTCAACTTTTTAGTAAAAAATCTTGTATTTTGTTGAAAATTAGTCTTTTCGGTTAGAAAGATATTCTTTTTTATTACAAATTTCTTCTTTTTGGTTCAGGATTCAAATAATTAACCAAAAAACATTTTTTTTGGTTGAATTTAAGAATAAAAAATACTTTTTTTCTGTTAAAAAGTAATTTTTTAAACTTCAAATTTTACGATTTCATTTTTGGTTCGAAAAATATCTTTTTCAGTTGAAATTTCAATTATTTGGTTTAAATTTCATCTTTCTTGAATGAAAATTCATCTATTTTAATGAGAATTAAACTATTTTGTTGAAAATTATTTTTTTAATTCAACTGATTGGAATTTCGTCTTTTAGTAGAAAATTTATTGTTTATGGTGAAAAAGTCATCTTTCTTGGTTGAAAATTAATATTTTTGTTGAAAATTTAACTGAGTTGTCAAGAAGTCGTCATTTGGGCTTAAAAATTCAACTTTTTTTGGTCAAATTTTTATATTTTTTGTTTGCAAATTCGACCATTTGGTTTAAAATGCATCTTTGTAGATTGAAAATTCCACTATTTTGATTAGGCCATCTTAAAAAAATTTAAACTTATAATAATTTTTCAAAAATTCTTTTTTTTTGGTTGAAGACCCATCATTTGAGTTGAAAATTTATATTTTCGGGTTGAAAATTGAACTGTTTTGTAGAAAGTTAATCTTTTTGGAATGAAAATTCAAAATTCAGTATAAAATTTAACTATTTGGTAAAAAATTAACTTTTTGTGTTGAACATTCATATTTTTGGTTCAAAATTTTATATATATTTATTTATATTTATATATAATATAATAAAATAATTAATCATAATATTTAAAAGAGTCATCATTTTGGTCGAAAATTTAACTGTTTTTTTAAACTTCGTCTTTTTGGATTGAAAATTCATCTCATTCGCTTTAAAGTTCAACTACTTGGTCGCTAATGCAACTTCGTGGTTAAAATTTCATTTGTTGTTGAAAGTTCGTCTTTTTGGTTAAAAAATTAATTTATTTCAGTTGAAAATCTTTTTTGTTTGAAATTTCAAATATTGTGTTGAAAAAAATAATCCAAAATTGGTAAAGTAGTCTATGGACGACCCCTATATTGTTTAGAAACATTAAGAGATTTTATCATGGAATAAAATGACTTATTGGGAAACTTTGATTTACAAAATTGATGGTGCAGAAAGTTGGTAATTTTTATTAATATATAAATAAACTGAAACAGCCACTAATCATCATATTCACGCAGTACGTGTCACATTTGTCACAACTAATCAGGTTTTGGATCCAATAATGTTTTTCCGTGTAGATTTCATGCCTGGTTTCCCTTAGTTGACCAAGTTGGAATTAGGGTTCTTAATCAATTCCCTGTTCAATTCCTTGTTCAATTAGAGAACGTTCGGGAAATTTCCTTGTGTGTAATTTCCTGCGATTCTCGTCTCGTGCTGAGTTCCGCTTTCCTTCTTGAATGGCTTAACTGAATGGCTCTAAAATGGAATGTGATAGCGAGGGTGCGGGATAAGCAGGGATTAACATTCCTCAGGTTAATTGATCAATATGGAATCTCAACCTTTGTGATTTGCCTCTCTATTTAGCAGTGAATCAATTAAAGAGAAGTTATGTATTTTGCTCTCTATAGTTCAATTCTATACTATATTTGTCTCAGCTCGTGGCTGTGCATAGTGATAACGCGAAACCTTTGAACTAGGTTTGTGCTTTCGCAAATACATGTCTATTTGTATTCCGCATAGAGTCCGGGTATCAATAGTTCCGTAACTTTAATCTTTCGTTCCTGCTATTATAAAAACTAGCTGTGAGTTCGATCTCGAGTGTTTCCACTTTGTTTGTATATAATTATATGGTCCTCATTTCACAAGCACTTTGCTTCGAACTTTAGTTATTTTTTGAAGAATAGACAAACCAAAGTCTTCATTTTACTCAATTTAAAAATAGAAAGGACCCCGCACCAAATGTACAGAAAAAAGCCTTATGATAAAAAATTCGAAAAAAAATTTTTTCTTTATTTTCGAACCTTCAAACTAAAAATTCGAAAGAAAAATGTCAGAAAGATGGACAGTTTTTAGACAAACGCTTGTCCAAAGTTTCGATTTTTACATGTATTTCAATGGAAAAATGCTTATTTTAGCAAAATGTTTTTTTTTTCTCAAAAACGCTATGATAGATTTGACTAAAACTTTTATATTTTGACGATCAGGCGTACCGAATCAAAAGATGTATACCCACGAACTAGAAAGTTAAACGATTCTTTGGGTATACAGCATGTTTTTGGGGGTGTTTTTGTACCCTAAACATCCAAGTAACATATGTAAATCATCATTTCTTAGTAACTAAAATCAATAGAGATTTTTATTCAACTGCTACGGTATGAAACGACTTTCCAATAAGTGGAGTAAGCGTACATAGCAAGAATATGTTTTGACCTAATTTTAGGGGATATTTTACCACCCCTTAAACAATTAGTCTGAAGTTCCTAACGCATTAATCAATAACGAAAAACAATTTTATTTTTAAATGCATGAAAGCTGCTATTTTATGACAGAAAATAGTCGCGTACAACCCTAAAAACTTCTTAAAGCACTTTCAACCCCTCATCAGATATAAGACTCACCCAAGCTACCCCTATATATTTTTAAAATTCAACAAAACCAACCTAATTCAAAAATCCGCCCAGTTTTTGCTGATAATAATTTCAATTGATGCCAAAGGGGCACACATAAAGTCTCAACCCTTGAGTACATGTAGAACTCACCCCAGACACCCCCGAATATTTTAAAAGTTCAATAAAATCACCCTAATTCAAAAATACAGGTTTGAAACATTTTTTTGCCTATTTGGCATCAACTGAAAACATTTTCAGAAAAATCCTGGTGTACTTTGAAGTTAGGGTGATTGCATTGAATTTTTAAAATATTTAGGGGTTGTTGGGGTGAGTTCTATATGTGCTGAGGGATTGAGACACTTTTTTGTCCCTTTGGCATCAACTGAAACCATTATCAGAAAAACCTGGCGTATTTTTGAATTAGGGTGATTTTATTGAACTTTTAAAATATTCGGGGGTGTCTGGGGTGAGTTCTACATGTGCTGAAGGTTTGAGACTTTATGTATGCCCCTTTGGCATCAATTGAAATTATTATCAGCAAAAACTGGGCGGATTTTTGAATTAGGTTGGTTTTGTTGAATTTTAAAAATATTTAGGGGTAACTTGGGTGAGTTTTATATCTGATGAGGGGTTGAAAGTGCTTTAAGAAGTTTTTAGGGTCGTACGCGACTATTTCTGTCATAAAATAGCAGCTTTCATGCATTTAAAAATAAAATTATTTTTCGTTATTGATTAATGCGTTAGGAACTTCAGACTCATTGTTTAAGGGATGGTAAAACATCCCCTAAAATGAGGTCAAAACATATTCTTGCTATGTACGCTTACTCCACTTATTGGAAAGTCGTTTCATACCGTAGCAGTTGAATAAAAATCTCTATTGATTTTAGTTACTAAGAAATGATGATTTACATATGTTACTTGGATGTTTAGGGTACAAAAACACCCCCAAAAACATGCTGTATACCCAAAGAATCATTTATCTTTCTAGTTCGTGGGTATGAATCTTTTGATTCGGTACGCCTGATCGTCAAAATATAAAAGTTTTAGTCAAATCTATCATAGCGTTTTTGAAGAAAAAAAATATTTTGCTAAAATAAGCATTTTTCCATTAAAATACATGTAAAAATCGAAACTTTGGACCAGGTTTTGTCTAAAAACTGCCCATCTTTCTGACATTTTTCTTTCGAATTTTTAGTTTGCAAGTTCGAAAATACAAGAAAAAATTTTTTTTCGAATTTTTTATCATAAGGCTTTTTTCTGTACATTTGGTGCGGGGTCCTCTACAAAAATTACAAAATTATAAAATGATACAATACATTTTGAATTACGAAGAAAAATCAAATTTTGTATTCGAAACGATAATTTTTCGAGCTGGAAAAGGGAAGGGAAGAGTTCTGTCGCACCCTATCCCTTTCCCAGCTTTATGATTTCTCTAAAAAAATTGTCAGACTTACTCTATTTAAAAATTTATGATCAAAAAGTCTTTCCTATCCATGCGTCAACTTTGAATTATGCTAATGAAAAAAGTTTTACTATAAAAAACCGATTTTCAAAATATATAAATTACCATAACTTCCCTACTCTTTAATAAAATGTATTAATATTATGGGTCAAACGATTCATCTCAAACGAAGGAATCTTTTATATTTTTGCGTCAACTTTCAATTATGATTATGAAAGAAGTTTTGCTATAAAAACCCGATTTTTAAAATATTACTGAGTGCTAAAACAAATGCAATGAATATTTTTCGAAAGAATGTGTTCACAAAAAAGTCTGACATCTACACACACATCCCGCCCACACACAATATTCCACACACACGCACACATCCACACACTCACGCATCCGGACAATTGCTTAGAACATTGTATTAGACATTTATAAACTGAGGAAGGTTTGATTAAATGAATTTTAAATTTTTGGAAAATGTTACCATTACAAAGCTTCCTCTATGAGAAAGCAAAAATGATTCTTTTAGGCTATGCAGTTTAAAAAATATACTATCTAAATCCGAATTAGTAGCAATTTTACTAATTCAATTAGTAACATTGTATCTGTCTGTGGATGTGTGTGAGTGGATATGTGTGTGTGTTGGGATTTGTGTGTGTAGATGTCACACTTTTCTGTGAACACGATGACTTGAAAACGGTTGCAGCTAAATTGATGAACCATGGCGGGCTTATTTTTCCCACTAATATCTTGAAACTGACCGAAGGATTTTTGAAAATATTTGCTGCATTTTTTTAGCACTTAATAATATTTTAAAAATCGGTTTTTTATACTCAAACTTTTTTCATTAACATAATTCAAAGTTGATGCAAGGATATAAAAGATTCCTTGGTTTGAGACAAATCGATTGACCTATAATAATAATATATTTCATTAAAGCGTAGGGAAGTTATGGTAATTTATATATTTTGAAAATCAGTTTTTTATAGTTAAACTTTTTTCATTAACATAATTCAAAGTTGATGCAGGAACAGAAAATATGTGTTGATTCGAGACAATTCGATTGACCTATAATATTAATACATTTATTGAAGAGTGAGGAAGCTATGGTAACGCATAATATTTAAAAATACGGTTCTTTATAGTAAAACTTTTTTCTTCAATATAATTCAAAGTTGATGCAAGAATATAAAAGATTCCTTGGTTCGAGACGAATCGATTGATCTACAATATTAATACATTTTATTGAGGAGTAGGGAAGTCATGGTAATTTATATATTTTTAAATTCGATTTTTATACTAAAAATTTTCTCATTCTAATAATTTAAAGTTGATGCGAGAATAGAAAAGTTGTGTTGATTTAAGACGAATCGATTGACCTATAACATTAATACATTTTATTGAAGAGTAGGACAGTTATGGTAATTTATATATTTTCAAAATCGGTTTTTTATAGTAAACAATTTTTCCCTGACATAATTTACAATTGATGCAAGAACGGAAAAGATTCCTTGATTCGAGGCAAATCGATTGATCTATAATATCAATACACCTTATTTAAGATTAAAGAAGTTATCCTTATTCATAATATTTAAAACATCTGTTTCCATCAGAAAAACTGTTTTCATCGGCATAATTCAAAGTTGAAGATGCATGAATAGAAAAGATTTTTTTATCATAAATTTTCAAATAGAATAATTCTGACAATTTAAAAAAAAATCATGAAGCTGGCAAAGGGATAGGGTGCGACAGAACTTTTTCCTTCCCTTTTCCAGCTCGAAAAATTATCATTTCGAATTCAAAATTTGATTTGTCTGATTTGTCTTTATATTTCAAAAATGGTTTGTATTATTTTGTAATTTTGTATTTTTTGTAAATTTCTATTTTTAAATTGATCCTAATGAAGACTTTAGTGTGTCTATTATTGAAAAAAATAACTAATGCTTCCTCTATGAGGAAGCAAATACATTTGCTAAATGGAAGCAAAGTGCTCGTAAAATGAGTACCATATAATTATAAATACAAACAAAGTGGAAAGACTCGAGATCGAATTCATTACAGAAAACCTTTAGGCATATAGTAGTCTAAAAAAACGGAATTTCTTCATTTTTTTATTTTTAACCTCTGATAAAAAAAAAATATTTCTATGAAGTATAAATTTTTTTTTAATGAGGATCTGTATGACACTTTCTTTAATTTCAGCCATCTTCGAAGACTATCGAACTAAAAGAAAAGATTCCAGCAAAGTGATATAAAAAGCGAAATTTCCTCATTTTTATCATTTTTTTACCCACTGGTAACAATAAAGCAATACTATGAGATATCAAATTTTATGTTTTAATGCACATCCGCATGTCAAGACTCAATTTGAGCCATTCCTGAAAAAATCAGACTAATAGAAATTAAAAAAAAAACTAAATTTCTTCATTTTTCATATATTTCAATCCGTAATAATAGAAGAACATCTTTTTAAGATAGAAAATTTTATTTTTAATGAACATCTAAATGCCAAATCCTTAAATTTGAGCAGAATTCAAAAGAAAAGCTTCCAACATAGTGGTCTGAAAAATGAAATTTCTCTCTTCACATTTTATATCCAATTTTATGAAAAAACAATACTAAGAAATAGAAAATTTCATTTTGTGATGCACATCTATATTTCTGTTCGTTCCATTTGAGCCATCCTTGAAGAACATTGCTCTAAAAGAAAAGGTTCTAGCATAGTGATCTAAAAAAAAACAAAATGTCCTCATTTTTCAAATCTTTTACAACAAAAGAACATCAGTAAGACATAGAAAAATTTATTTTTTAATGCGCATCCACATCACAAGACAATTACAATTCCAATTTGAGCCATCTTCGAAGACCATTGCTCTAAAAGAAAAGGTTCTAGGATAGTGATCTAAAAAAAGAAAATTTCCACATTCTTTCAATCTTTAAGAACAAAAGAACATCAGTAAGACATAGCAAAATTCATTTGGTAATGCACATCCACATTACAAGACAATCACAATCACATTTCACAATTTGAGCCATCTTCGAAGACCATTGATCTGAAAAAAAGGTTCCAGGATAGTGATCTAAAAAAACAAAATTTCCTCATTTTTCCAATCTTTGACAACAAAAGAACATCATTAACACATAGAAAAATTTATTTTGTAATGCACATCCACATTACAAGACAATCACAATAACATATCACAAGTTGAGACATCTTCGAAGACCATTGATCTAAAAGAAAAGGTTCTAGGATAGTGATCTAAAAAAACAAAATTTCCTCATTTTTTCCATCTTTAACAATAAAAGAACATCAGTAAGACATAGAAAAATTTATTTTGTAATGCATATCCATATTACAAGATAATTACAATTACACATTACAATTTGAGCCATCTTCGAAAGAAATCGGACTAACAGAAAAGCTTCCAGCATAGTCATCTAAAAAACGAAATTTCTTCATGTTTATTTTTTAATCTTTAATAACAAAAAAGCATAAGTAAGTCATAGCGAATTAAATTCTTTGTTGCACGTCCATATTCCAAGACCTTCAATTAGATCCATCTTTGAAGAAAATCGGATAACTTTTTAGGTATGATAAACCCTGTACAAATAAGGGCGCTCGCTATTCATATATACACGCAGAAAAAAGAACCTTACATTTTACTGAAAACCAAGTTAAATCTACTGATCTTCCAAGTACGTATATGGACAACACGGTAGTTTAGTAAATGTTACAATTATAGGCAACTGAATATGACTATCATTGATGGTTACCAATACCGATTTTCAAGTGATGCTGACCTGCGGATCAGTAGATTTTACCGATCCAGTCGCTCTTCTGCACTGTTCCTCGATGCTGCAATTACGAATTATCATGTCACTTTGACGGATAATATAAACAGATCTACCTTATGTTAACGGTACAGACTATAGTTTGGAGGGCTCTATAAAATGTAAAAAAATATTGCTAAAAAATAATTAATAAATAAACATACGGTTAATTCTGAGATATATTTTCGGATATACTTATAATTAATCGGTATTTGTAAGTTACAACGCTTATAATACAATTAAAATTTCGCACGCAACGGGGGGGATTCGAACGCATAAACCTAAGCACGCAAGTCGATTATCTTAACCACTACACTATTACACGAGTTGCGATCTGTGAAATAATTCCGAAATGCATTTGTAACTAAGGTGGCGACCTCGGTAACGACTTTTTAATACGTGTCCATGCCATCGCGGCACACGACAAAAGTTCTCGTATTTATCTGATATATCCATATAAGTCAGCTGGAACAGTCGCGGAACGCAAACACGTCTTGCTCCAATAAACTCTCAACTGTACGCGACCTGTGAATAAGATGCGCCATCCAAAATTGTGTTATTTATTATAAAACCCCTTCATTGCTAAGTGGGGATCCGGGATATGGAGCAATGTGACTACTGTCACAGAAATGTCAAAAATAAATGTTTTTTAGGTGATGCAATCCATCCATTGCCGATGGCGTCATGAATTCATCCGGTGATTCGCGCGGATATGTTGCGTTATTACGACTTTGAGGGCGAGCTAAACAAGCTATTCGGATCGGTAGCATGTACCGATCCTTCTGCAATGTTCACTGCAACACTATTGTAGTCTCGGTTCACTGGATTTTACATATCTTACCGCATTTCATACTAGGGAATAGAGGTTTATTTTACTAAAGGATTACCGTTAAATTCACTTTAAATTCACTGTGACATTTACGAAATGCTAAGTGCTTTTG
The DNA here is from genome assembly GCA_932195095.1 of Andricus curvator. Lineage (NCBI taxonomy): Eukaryota > Metazoa > Arthropoda > Insecta > Hymenoptera > Cynipidae > Andricus > Andricus curvator. The sequence goes on from CAKNYM010051513.1 coordinate 338,509, forward strand.
ACATTTTCACCCCTTCATCAAGAGCAGTTTTTGCTGTTACGGTTACAAGAAACACTTTACATTTCTTGACTAGTAAATATTACATTTCTTTTTTCTGCGTGTATGGTGATGATATCAATTTTGCTTGAAATTTAATTTTTGTTTAATCTAAGGTATTACGTATTTCATATTTGAAGCTTTTATGTTTGGAATGGCTGACTGCGTCTAATAAGACTGCATAAAAATAACATTGAAGCTCCCTTTCAAAGAGTATTGAAAATACTTTCATTTCTAATATTATCCAATTTAAGCGGAATGGATATTTACGAAGCAAGTCGCCCCAAATTGGTGGCTTTATAGCGCCCGCGTACCTATATTTACTCTCCTATATAAAGTCCTACATTTTCACGTTTTTAATCAAAATTTAATCAGCTGAAAATACTTTTCATCATACTTTCATACTTTTATCCTGCTTCACTATTTTTAATTTAGGCCTTTTTTTAATTTTACTAGTATGTAATGAAGCATATTATAAAAAATATTTTCAAATTATTGTTTCACACAGAAAAAAAAGTGTAAATTTTGTTCCAGGTCGGAGGCTGGTTTGAAAACAAATTTATCAATTTGTTATGTAAGTTAAAAAATGACAAAAAACCATATTTTTATTTTGTACTTCCAACTTTGCTCTGTTTATTGATACTTTCTCAAAAACACATAGAATTCTTAGATACTCTCCATTAAAAACATTTTTATTATAGGGTAAATTACTTAGTTTCTTGAATTTTCATAAAAAAATTATTATACAACAAAAATATTTGCTGTATTTTCAGGGTTTTAATGCATTATTAAAACTGATTTCACAGTCAAATTACGTAAAAGTAATAATTAATCATGACCGACACATAAACGAGAAGAATCGTCATTGTTATAAATAACGGTTATTAACAAATTCACTTATATCGAATTTTTGAACATGATCAATTGTTTTTTTTATTCATTTCTTTTTAACCATATAATAATTTTATCATAAAAAAGATTGCCATTTAGTTTAACTTTCTATCAACCAGTTGAATTTTCAACCAAGAATAGGATAGGTAGATTTTCATCTAAAAAATTACTTTTCAACCAAAAGAAAACGAATTTTTAACAAAGTGGTTTAAATTTTAACCAGGTGGTAGAATTTTTAACCCAAAAGGGAATAATTAAATTTTCAGTTAAAAAATGAATTTTCAATCTGAAAAAAAACGAATTTTCAACAAGGTAATTCAACAAAGTAGTTAAATGTTCAATTAAAAAATATCAATTTTAAACCAAAAATTGCAGTCAAATTTTCGGTTGATAACATTAATTTTAAAGCGAAAAAAAAATTTCAACTTCCAACCAAGTGGTTGAATTTTCAAATCTAAAAGATGAATTTTTAACCAAAAAATGAATTTTTGACAAAGTAGTTCAACTATAAATCAAGTAACTTAATTTTCACACAAAAAAAAAAACAAAAAATTAAAAAAGGATGTTTGAATTTCTATCAAAAAAAGGAATTGCCGCCTGCAAAAAAATGAATTTTCAACAAATTAGTTCAACTTTCAATTGAGCAAATGAAAGTTCAACTAAGAACGATACATTTTCAAATATAAATAAAATAGTAAAATTTTTAGTGATAAAAAATTGATTTTGATAAAAAAACTAAATTTCAACATAATGGTTAAATTTTCAGCCGAAGAGATAAATTTTCAACTAATATGATGAATCCTCAACTAAGGAATAAATTTGTAACAAAAGAGTTGAATTTTTCAACAAAAAAGATTTCTTAGTCATGAGAGAAAAAAAAATTTCAACTGTGTTGAAAATTCAACTGCTTTGTATATAAATCGTGCTTTGGATTAAAAATTCAAAAATCCTGTTTAAAACTGATTTTGTTAAAAATTCATTTTGTTGGTTGAAAGTTCAATTATTTGGTTGAAAGTTGAACCACTTTCTTAAAAAATCAGTTGTTTTTAATATTGGGTTTTCGGTTGATAATTTGACTTTTTTTTGAAAATTCGTATTTTTTTCAAATTAATTTTTTCACCTGAAAATTGAGCTATTATATTTTTTGTTAGAAATTTATCCATCATAAGTTGAAAAATGAACTGTTTGGTAGCAAATTGATTTTTGTTGAAAATTCGTCTTTTTGGTTAGAAAATTAATCTCGTTTTTTCAAAATATATATTTTTGGTTGAAGATTCAAATTTTTGTTTTAAATATTCGTCTTTTCTGTTTTAATTCAACCGGTTAATAATTTAATTATTTTTGTTGAAAATTAATTTTTTCAACTGAAAATTTACCGATTCCATTGTTGTTAAAAAAATATCTATTCTAGCTGAAAATTGAACTACTTTAGCAAATTTATTTTATGGCAGAAAAGTTATCTTTCTTCGAAAACAATCGTCTTTTTGGCCTGGAAATTTAACTACTTGGTTGAAAGATAAACTATTTTGTCCAAAAATTCTTTTGTTTTTGCAATATATTTCGACTGGAAATCTGTGGAAAAAAGTTTCACATTTAATTCAATATGGCATTTATATTTATTTAATTTAAACGAATTCATTCCCCTATTTAAAAAAAAAACACTCTATTTTCCCTGTTTTGAGATAATTTTGGGCTATTTTCTTTTCAGAGGACGGAGGGGGGGGGGGGGTCAAAAAATAGCCTAAAATTGGTAACGAAGTTAGTGGGCGGCCCCTCACGCAATCTCGACGTCTCCATTCCATACCGTTCCACGTCGTTTTTAGGCGGTGTACCGCGCCAGGCCGCATTTAGGCAGTGTACAGCTCTCCGCCGCGTTTGGGGGCTGTATAGCTCCAAGTCATGTGTATAAACATAGGACCTGGAGCTACATAGCGATCAAACGCGACTGAGAGCTGCACACCGCCCAGCGAACTGCACACCGCCCAGTAAGATGTACACTGCCCAGTGAGATGTACACCGCCCAGTGAGATTTCCACGGCTCAAACGCGACGGAGAGCAGTATAGAATGGAGGCAATTCAGAATTTTGAACAAAATGTTCATTTTTTAATGTCTAGAGTGAAAATAAAAATAAAAATGATAAGAGCAATGAATTCTCGCTCTAGGGCATTCAATTGCATATGAGAATTTCCTGGGCAGGTTTCATTCAATATGTCGAATCATTTATTCTCACTTTCATGCCACAAACATCAACGCACAAATAATTAAAGTCCTGATGCAATTGCGTCGTAAACTATGATATACACGTTTCCCACCTCTCAACACGTAAATTAGAGAATTACACTCGCAATATTCAAGACAAATTGAAATACTGAGCTGTTTTGTATTTTAGGATTTTAATTATTTTAGTGCGATCAGTGAATAAAAGCGCCAAGCTCGCGATTGTGTCTTTTAATTGTTATTTTATAACATTAGAAATATAAATAATTTAAAAATCCTTTATTGAACAAAATTTTAAGTATTCACTTATTAAATAGTTGGAAGATGTTATTAATATTTCAAGATGTTAACTTCCGTAATTAGTTAACGCTCCACTCATGTAAAGTGGCGTTCCCGGTTCAAATCTTGGCGGAGGCAGATATTTTTTTGTTCTTCAAAAATTATTCATCCGAAGTAATCGTTTGAGCATTGAAATTTGTAATTATGAAGTATTAGGTTAACAAAATTTTGAAACAATAATTAATAATTTCAAATTGAAAGCATTTTTCCTACTATTTCGAACAAATGACACTAAAGATACTATTATCTCACAATTGTCTCCTAATGCCATTATTTCTTAACTTTTCCATGAAAAATATTTTTGAACTTCTTCACTAGTTGGCTAAAATAATATATCTGCTATCTTAACGAATCACCACATACCGGAAAGTGAAAAAATAATATAAATAATTTAAAACAAAATACATCAATTTTTAACCATATCGTGAAATTTTCAACCCAGAAAATTAATTTTCAACTAGAAAAAACGAATTTGAAACAAACTACGTACATTTTTAACTAAATAGTGGAATTTTAAATCAAGAAGATTAATTTTTTACTAAAAAAGACGAATTTTCAACAAATTATATAAATTTACAGCTAAATAGTTTGAACAGTGGATGATTTAATTAATTTAAAATTAAATTAATTAATTAATTAAAATTAATTTGTAGTTTATATTTTTTTTGTTCCTAAAAAGTTTTAAATGAAAAGTAGAATTTTTTTAACTAAGAAGGATTGATGAAGTAGTAAAATTTTCATATGGGCGATTTAATTTCCAATTAGTAAAAACGAATTTTCTACAAAACAGTTTAAGTTTGTAACTAATAGTTTTTTCAAATTGTTGAATTTTCAAGCCAAAAAGAATTTACTACAAAACAGTTGAATTTTAAACTCGAGATTTTTAATTTTTTACCAAATTTTTAATTTTTTAACCATTAAGTTAAATTTTCAACAAAATAGTTGAATTTTCAGTTAAAAAAATAAATTTTTTGCAAAAAAATAAAATTTCTTATTAAAATTGTGAATCTTCAACCAAAAAAATGAACTTTCAAGAAAGTAATTCGACTTTTAATCAACGTATTGAATTTTTCACCTAAAGATGAATTTTTAACAAAAAAATGTAATAATTAACATTTTAACAACAACAAAATTTAATTTAAAATAAAAGACAGTTGCATATAACCAACAAAAACGAACTTTTCACAAAATGCTTGAATCCTTAAACAAAAAAGGTTAATTACCATCCAAAAATTTGCATTTTTAACGCAAAAATTAATATTCTACCAAAAAAGACGATTTTTCAACAAAATATATAAATTTTCGAACAAATAGTTAAATTTTCTACCAAATTGTGGCATTTTCAAGCCGAAAATACGAATTTTGAAGAAAAAGTGGATTTTCAACTAGAGCAGAATTATTTTTAACCAGACATTTGGATTTTTAACCAGAAATTGTAAGATTTTTAACAGAAAGAGATGAATTTTCAAACCAAAAGATGAATGTTCAACAAACAAAAATTTGTTAGTCAAGAAAGAAAGAAACTTCAATCAAAATGTTTAATTTTCAAGCCAAAAAGACGAGTTTTCAACAACAAGTTGAGTTTAAAGTTCATATTTTGACAAAAAAATATGTTAATTTAAAATAAAATATAGTTGGATTTATCGATCAAAAAAAAATTTCAACAAAGTACTTGAATCCTCAACTAAAACAGGTTAATTCACAATCAAACAGTTGCATTTGTAACCAGAAAATTCATATTCCACCAAAAAAGACGAATTATCAAGAAAATATATAAATTTTCAACCAAATAGTTAAATTTGCTACGAAATTGATGAATTTTTGAGCCAAAAATAGGAATTTTCAACAAAAAGTTCATTTTCAATTAAAACAGTTTAATTCTTAACCAGAATTTTTATCCAAAAAAGTGACATTTTTACAGAAAGAGATGAATTTTCAAAGCAACATGATCAACGTTAAATAAAAAAAATTTGTGAATCGAGAAGGAAACCAAATTTTAATGAAATTGTTGAATTTCCAAGCCAAAAAGACGAATTTTTAACAAAACAGTTGAATTTTCAAACAAGAAATATGACTTTCTCACGAAATTATTGAATTTCCGACCAAATGATTGAATTTTTCATAAAAAAAAGAATTCTTAAACAAAATTTATTAGTAGACTCTTTAACCGAAAAGAATGAACTTTCAACCAAAAATAGTTCACATTTTTTTATTTGGTTCTGTTAATTCAGTTCGCACCTAAATGGAAAAGCGAGGAAAAGACTGTGAAGCCCGCAATAAATAAATAGGAATTTTGATAACTTATAGACTAGAGAATAACATTTAAAATAAACATTGAACTTCATTTTTAATACTTCAAAAATATTAGGTTAGAACACTGGAAATTTTTGAACTTTTTGATTTCGGACTATACACTTTTAAATTCGGTTGACACATAATTTTAATACTTGGCTAGTTTGAAACAATTTTTCAGAATTTGTGATACTATTTACATTATTTGTTATCTCTGAAGTCAGTACGAGGCCTGCATTAATTGAGTTGATTCAAATCTCACCCTCCCATCACCCCTCATTTTCCCATCTTCTCATACTTCTTCTGACCACCCCCCTCCCTTCCCCCGCTTCTGCTTACCACCCTTTAGGACAGAGGGTGAATTTGGCAAGTTAGGGGAAAGTGGACTAGGGTACGAAGTAAAGTCATCTAGGGTAAGGGGTAGAATTGGCTATGGTGCATGCGAGGGGTTAATTACTGGGATTGTAGCAGTATACCAGATTGCAAGATTCCATGGGATGGAAAAAGATTGCATGAGATTGCAAAACGTTCCATGGATTATAGAAATGAGAACTAGCTGTTTGTATTCATAATTATATGGTGCTCATTTCACGAGCTCTTTGCTTCCCGTTAGCAAATGTATTTGCTTCCTCATAGAGGAAGCATTAGTCATTTTTTTTCAATAATAGACAAGCCAAAGTCTTCATTTGGATCAATTTGAAAATAGAAATTTACAAAAAATACAAAATTATAGAATAATACAAAACATTTTTAATTATAAAGACAAATCAGATCCTATCCTTTTCCCAGCTTTATGATTCCATAGAAAAATTGTCAGAATTATTCTATTTGAAAATTTATGATCAAAAAGTCTTTTCTATTCATGCGTCAACTTTGAATTATGTTGAGGAAAAAAGTTTTTCTGTTTGAAACGGACGTTTCAAACATTATAAATGAGCATAACTTTCTTAATCTTCAGTAGAGTGTATTGATATTATAGATCAATCAATTTGACTCTAATCAAGGAATCTTTTCCGTTTCTGCATCAATTTTGAATTATGTTAGTAAAAAACGTTTTACTATAAGAAACCGTGTTTTCAAATATTATGCATTACCATAGCTTCCTTACCCTTCAATAAAATGTATAAATATTATAGGTAAATCAATTCATCTTGAATCAACACAACTTTGCGAATCTTGCATCAATTTTCAATTATGAGAATGAGAAAATTTTTCCTATAAAAAACTATTTTAAAAATATATAAATTGCCATAACTTCCTCACTCTTCCATAAAATGTATTGATATTGTAGGTCAATTGATTCGGCTCGAACGAAGGAATCTTTTATATTCTTGCATCAACTTTGAATTATGCTGAAGAAAAAAGTTTTACTATAAAAAACCGTATTTTCAAATTTTATGCATTACCATAGCTTCCTTAATCTTCAGTAAAGTGTATCAATATTATAGATCAAACGATTTGCCTCTAATCCAGGAATCTTTTTCGTTCCTGCATCAATTTTAAATTATGTTAGCGAAAAAAGTTTTACTAAAAAAACCGTGTTTTCAAATATTATACATTACCATAGCTTCCTTACTCTTCAATGAAATACATCAATGTTATAAGTCAATCGATTCATCTTGAATCAACACAACTTTTTTATTCTTGCATCAACTTCAAATTATATGAGAAGGAGAAAATTTTTACTATAAAAAACTATTTTAAAAATACATAAATTTACATAACTTCCTTACTCTTACATAAAATGTATTAATATTGGACGTCGATCGATTCGGCTCGAACAAAGGAATCTTTCATATTCTTGCATCAACTTTGAATTATGTTGAAGAAAAAAGTTTTTCTGTTTGAAACATGTTTCAAATATCATAAGTGAGCATAACTTCTTCAATCTTCATTGAAGTGTATTAATATTATAGATCAATCGATTTGCCTCTAATCAAGGAATCTTTTCCGTTCCTGCATCAATTTTGAATTATGTTGGTGAAAAAAGTTTTACTATAAAAAACCGTGTTTTTAAATATTATGCATTACCATAGCTTCCTTACTCTTCAATGAAATGCATCAATCGATTCGTCTTGAATCAACACAACTTTTTTATTCTCGCATCAACTTCAAATTACGAGCAGGAGGAAATTTTTGCTACAAAAAAACTATTTAAAAAATCTGCCCGCTTCGCGGGCACATTCTCATAGCGCGCTTCGCGCGCGGCTCGCTTCGCTCGCAAGTTTCAGCGCGCCTAGGGCGCGCACCTGTTGGATCTCGCGCTTCGCGCTCGATTGGGTATTCATCTCGCGCTTCGCGCTCGTTTATATGTTTATCTCGCGCTTCGCGCTCGATATTGTATTCACCTCGCGCTGCGCGCTCGGACACATTTGTCGTCTAGGTTTTCACACTTCGTGTCCTCGCTAGTGCACGCTTCGCGGGCTAATACTCTCTTAAAGCTTCATCGTTATGACCTGATTTTGGTTTAATTATGTCAGTTTTACATAAAAAGAAGAACTAATTTACTTAAGGTTCTATCGACCTTAAGGAACACATTCTCATCACGACACTCGCGCTTCGCGCTCGATATTTCGTTTGATCATCATGTGAACCTCGCGCTTCACGCTCGTTTCTGTTCATCGTATAATAGAAACCCAAAAGTTCGCAACGACCATATGTTATGTTCAATCTTCTTCAGATAAAAATGACTAAAGTTGTATTTGATTTAAAATGAAGAAGGTAATTCCTTTACTTTAGCGTATATTTCCGTATCTTTATAATAAATCCTACAATCAGAAAGATTTTTTTCCAACTATCTGAAAAGAAGAGAAAAGAAGTATTTAAGTCGTTTTTGGAACATATATCTTGCTTTTTCATTCATAATCAAACCGACCCCTTGACTACCATGTGATTCCCTATCTACTCCTAACCATATTTCAAAACCGCTTTTCAACACCCCATTTTCTATGTTTCTACTTTCGCATCCCTTTTTCTTTGTCTCAGGTACACATAAAATATCTAGTTTCCTAGCATGCATAGTTTCTCGTAGTTCTCTTACTTTAAGATCATTCACTCCTCTAGCATTACAAACACCCAGTCTCCATTCATCGCCTGAAACTCAAACTTTACGTTTACCGTGTGTATGCATTTAGTCAATCAAAGTTTCAGTCCAGTCCGAGGCTACTTTATTGTTTGTATTGTTCATGTTTAGATTGTACACCCAACTACCACCTTTATGCGCGAAATTTGTTTTGCGAGTTGAAATCATGTGCAAGTCAAGTAGTGATTCGCCGTATAGTGGAGAGTCCAGCTCTAACGTCAGTCCCATGAAAACTTCTGTCACGGGGGGGGGGGGGG
>CAKNYM010051513.1:351540-370897 GCA_932195095.1 Andricus curvator
ATTAATATTATAGGTCAATCGATTCGTCTCGAATCAAGGAATCTTTTATATTCCTGCATCAACTTTAAATTATGTTGAAGAAAAAAGTTTTACTATCAAAAACCGTATTTTCAAATTTTATGCATTACCATAGCTTCCTTACTCTTCAATAAAATGTATTAATATTGTAGGTCAATCGATTCGTCTCGAATCAACACATCTTTTCTGTTCTTGCATCAACTTTAAATTATGTTAATGAAAAAAGTTTTAATATAAAAAACCGATTTTCAAAATATATACATTACCATAACTTTGCTACTCTTTAATAAAATGTATTAACACAATATGTCAATCGACTTGTCTCGAACCAAGGAATCTTTTCCGTTCATGCATCAATTTTGAATTATGTTAATGAAAGAAAGTTTTACTATGAAAATCCGATGTTTAAAATATTATTGAGTGTTAATGAAAATGCAATGAATATTTTTAGAAATCCTCCGGTCAGTATCAAGATATTAGTGGGGAAAATAAGCACTCCAAATTTCATCAATTTATCTGCAACCGTTTTCAAGTTACCGGGTTCAAAAAAAAAGTGTGACGTCCGCACAAAAAAAACACAAATTTTTAAATTAAGGAAGGTTTAATTAAACGAATTTAAAAATTTTGGAAAATGTTACCATTACAAAGCTTCCTCTATGTGGAAGCTAAAATGAATGAATTAAAATGAAAATGAAAAATCTGTTGAAATCTGTTGAAATCCATTGAAAATTGTAAATTCCCCAAAATCTTCAAAATAATTTTTAGGACCTATAAATCTAAATCTTCTTTCCTTGAATTTTTAAAATCTGTAGAAATCCCTTAAAATAAAATTTAATTTATTTAGCATAGTGTAAATCATTTGAAATCCCTTGAATATAAATTGAAATAAACTTATTCATTAAAGTTCGCTGAAAAACACGTAAAAATCACTAGAAATCTGTGAAATTCCTTAAAATCCTTGGAGATTTAATAAAATCCTTTATATCCTTTAAATTAAAAAAGTTTTCTAGAAATCCTTTGAAATCTTTGGACATTCCTCACAATTCTTTGAAATCCGATTAAATGTTGTGTATTTCTTAAAATCCTTTATATTCCCTTAAAATCCGTGAATAGATTTTGAATTAAACTTATTATTAATTAAAGTTCTCTAAGAGAAACGTCAACGCCCCTAGAAATCATTGAAATCCTTGGAAATTTAATAAAATCTTTTCAATCTTGTGAAATTTCTTGCAATACCTTAAAATCTGTGGAATCGCAAATAATACCTTGAAATTCGATGAAATGTCATTTATTTTCCCAAGTTTTCTAGAAATCCTTTGAAATCTTTGGACATTTCACAAAATTCTCTCAAATTCCTTGAAATCCTAAGAGATTTTATAAAATCTTTTCAATCTTGTGAAATTCCTTGCAATCCCTTAAAATCCTTCAAAATCTGTAGAACCGCTGATAATACCTTAAAATTCAATGAAATTTCATTTATTTTTCAAAGTTTCCTAGAAATCCTTTGAAATCTTTGGACATTCTACAAAATTCTCTCAAATCCCTTGAAATTTTGTATACTCCTCAGAATCCTTGAGAAACCGTTAAAATTAATTGAATATAATTTGAATTAAACTTATTCATTAAAATTCTGTAAAAAAAACGTTTAAATCCCTCGAGATATTTGAAACTCTTTGAAATCTTTGGAAATTTTATAAAATCTTTTCAATCTTGTAAAATTCTTTGCAATCCCTTAAAATCCTTCAAAATCTGTAGAATCGCTGAGAATATCTTAAAATTCAATGAAATTTCATTTATTTTCCAAAGTTTTCTAGAAATCCTTTGAAATTATTGTAAATTCTACCAAATTTTTTGAAATCCCTTGAAATCCTTAGGGATTTGAGAAAATTCTTCAAATCTTGTGACTTCCTTGAAATAACTTAGATCCCTTAAAATCTTTGGAATTGCTAAGAATCCCTTAAAATTCAATGAAATTTCATTTATTTTTCAAAGTTTTCTAGAAATTATTTGAAATCCCGTGTTTTATCTATTTCTTAAAATCCTTTAGAATCTCTTATAATTTATTGAATATAATTTGGATTGAACTCATTCATTCAAATTGTTTAGAAAAAACGTCAAAATCCCTCGAAATCTTTAAAACTCCTTCAAATCCTTGGAAATGTAATAAAATCTTTTTAATTTTGTGAAATTCCTTGCAATATTTAAAAATCCTGTCAAATCTGTGAAATCGCTAATAACATCTTGAAATTCAATGAAATTTAATTTACTTTCCAACGTGTTCTAGAAATCCTTTGAAATTTTTGGACATTCTACAAGATTCTTTGAAATTCCTTGCCATCTTCAGAAAAAAAAAAAACCCTCAAAACCTCCTGATATTTTGGAAATATTTAAAATTTCCTGGAATTCTTATGAATCTGACGAAATCGCTTAAAATCCATGGAAATTCTCTGGAATTCAAACTAAATTAAACTTATTCATTAAAATTCTCTTTAGAAACCGCTAGAATCCTTATAAATCTTTTAAATCCTTCAATCTTGTAAAATTTCTTAAAATTCATTGAAATCTTTGAAATATCTAGGCATTCCTTAAGATTCAATTTAATTCGATTTATTTTCCAAAGTTTAATAAATATAATTATCTTGAAAGATTTGAAAATCCTACAAAATTCATTGAAATTCCTTGAAATATTTTTAATCTTTTAAAATCCTTTGTAATCCCTTAAAATCTCGGAAGTGCTTCGAAATTCCTTGAAATTCGTGAAAATATTTTTAAATCTCTTAAAAACCGATGAAATCTTTTTAAATTACTTAATATATTTAAAAAACTCTTACAATCCTTTTAAAAGTCCTAAAATTAGTGCAAGTCCCTCGAAATTTGAAAAATCCTTCGGAATCCCTTAAAACCTCCTTACATGTTAGAAAACGTCTAAAATTTCTTGAAATATTTATGAAACTTGACAAAATCGCTCAAGATCCATCGAAATTCCTTAAAATTTGTCGAAATCCTGCGTTAAATAAATATTTAAAAAAATCATACTTTTGTACTTCTCGATTTTTTGTATCAATTTTTTAACATTCCTAATTTCTATACTGATTTTGTTATAATGATTTTCTATAATAATTTTTCAAGAATCGCGAAAAAATGATAAGAAATTCATTATAGGAAAACAATTATAAACCATACTGAATTTTCTATAATATTTTTCCGTAAGAGGGGATTACAAGGTATTGTAAAAGATTGCATGGAATTCCATGGGATTGCATGGAATTATATGGGGTTTTATGGGATTTCATCAAATTGCAGCGAGTGTGTGATAAGTTCGGATAGTGTGCGGGGTAAAGTCATTCACAGTATGGGGTAAAGTCGGCTAGGGTAAATGGTAAAATCATTCACAGAACGGGGTAAATTCGGCTAAGTTACGGGGTAATGTGGGCTAAGGTACGGGGTAAAGTCGGTTGGGGTACGAAGTAAATTTATCCACAGTAAGGGGTAAAGTTGGCTACGATAGAAGGTATGGTCGACTACGGTACGGGGTAAAGGCGGCTAGGGTATGGGGTAAAGGCGGCTAGGGTATGGGGTAAAGTCGGTTTAATTTCATTTCTAAATAAAAATGTTTTACATTAAATAATTTATAATTTAAAGTTTTTGAAATGATGAGCACTCAAAATTGAGAACTTTCAGATTAAAATTTAGAAAATTGCACAATTTCATTAGAAACGATTTGAAAGTGTGTTATTTGTAATTCTAAGCGTTCAAAATTTAAAAATATAATTCTGAATTTGAGAATCTCGAAATTGAATGATTTCAGATTAAAATTTCGAAAATAGGACAATATAAAAACGTTTAAAATTCATTATTTTCAGATTAGAATTTCAAAAACCGGATGGTTTCAAGTTTTAAATAATTTTACATTTAAAACTGAATGGTATGTTTCAAAGTCAAAACTTCCGAAATTCTAGAATTATAATTGTTATTACAAAAAAATAATGTAATTTAACATTTGAATTGGTTTGAGAAAATTTCTCTAATATCAAAAAATAAATTCACGTCTTTTTCACCGATTGAGATAATATTTAAGTAAATAAATAAAATAAAATTATTTTACATTTAAGTTTTTCTAAACAAAAATTTCAAAATAAGAATAAATTTCAAATGGAAAACATAAAAAATGATAAGATTTCTACTATGGAATGTTGAAAATTAAACGAATTTGAACTTAATTTTTTGACACCACGAATTGTGATAATAAACATTTTTTGTAATCAAACCTTTTAATATTTCAATTATTTTAAGTTAATTTTAAATCGTTAAAAAATAAAAAATTTCAAACTCTTAATTATTATTCTCAAAATTCAACCATTTCAATTTCAACTGCAAAGTTAAAATTTATGAAAGAAAAAAATTGAAAAGTTAGCGTTCAACATGAAAATTCAGAAATCTAAAATTGTTACTATTTGAAATTTAAGAAATTATTATTCATTTCTAGCCTTTTTTCAATCGATTAATTTCAAGATATCACAATGAACATTAAAAATTAAATACAACAAGATTGCTATAATATAACATATTATTTTTTTAAGTGACTTTTCAATTTTCAATATTTTGGAACATTTACAAATTTAAAAAATGCAATTTTCAATGCCTACTTCTAAAATCTTCTTATTATTAAGGCTAGAGTTTGAGAAATTATTCTATTAATTTGTCATTATTTTGAATGTAATTCAAAATTGTTTAATTAGAAATCTTTTAAACTGAAAAATGTGCATTAGTTCAAACTTGAAAATTAAACAATTTCGTTAAAAAATCTAAGTATTCTTAAATAAGAATTTTTAAAATCTATCATTTTAATCTAAATCTAATCTAATCTAAATAAAAAATTTATTTAAGAAAATCAGTAAAAAAGTTACAACTCATTTTAGAATGAGTAATGCGAGTTTTTATTTAAAAAATACCTCATAACTTTTGACGCTGCTTTTCCAAATGAAAAAGTTATACTTTTTTCATTAAATTAATGAAAACTTGAGAATGGAGGATTCCGTAAATTTTTAGTCTATCGATTATTCTTTCAAAACTTTAAAGAAAAGAACGAGTTGAAAAATGTAACTTTCGAAAGATCATAAACGACCGCTTTTCCCAATATGGATATATTTTCCACTTTTTAGAGTTTAGTAAAACTTAGATAAAAAAACTAGAATTCATCGTTGAAAACATGTGTTCTAAAAATAAAGTGAAAAAAGCAGTAACCTAAAATTGAAAAATAGTGGATGAAAGAAAATAATTTTAATTTCATTTTTCATTTCAGTTTTCAAGTTATTAAATTTTGCTAACTTTAAAAAAGAATTAAATCTTTCACTATTTTCGAAAATTTCATTTATGAAATTTTATCAATGGATGAAAATCAAAAAGTAGCAATCCTTCGTTTTTTAATTGAATAGAAAAAAGTAATTCAGATCAACAAAAAAAAATTTATTTTGTTAATATTAATAACAATGAGTGTGAAAAAATATTTTACGAGATGAAGTATGATTTTGTTTTACAATTATAGTTTATTACATTTAATAACAATCTTTTGATATAAACCGTTTACGATAATTTATAAGTAAAAAAATTAGATCTGCTTCTCGAGGCTTAGGATATAAAAATTTCAATTGTATAATTATTATTCTTTATAATAGATATGATTAATTAAATAATTGATTTTTGATTTTTGTGTTCATTTATTAGAATTATAAGTTCATCAATCATTTTTATCTTGCAAAACATTATAATAAAATTAAAATATTACTTAAAATTAATTAAAAATAATTTTCAATTCTAATATAAGGACAATATCGAATTATTTTCGGGATTTTTTACCAAAATATGGTAATTCTTTATTATTTTTTATTATTATTTTTATTATTTTGGTAAAATAAAGACAGTTTAAGTGTCATTAAATTTTCGCCTCTAGTAGTATATTCAATGATCTTCAATGATTAATCAATTTAAATGTGGGAAATAAACTCTTAAACCATAAGGTTGATGAAAAACTCTTTTTTACCTGATGACATAAAAGCATTTAGGCGGTGTACAGCTCTCTGTAACGTTTGGTTGCTGTAAAACTCCACGTCCTGTGTATAACCATGAGACCTAGAGCTATACAGCGATAAAACGCGATGGAGAGCTGTACACCGCCCAGTGCGCTGTACACCGCCCAGCGAACTGTACACCGCCCAGTGCGCTGTACACCGCCCAGCGAACTGTACACCGCCCAGTGCGCTGTACACCGCCCAAACGCGACGTGACGCGTTACACCACCTGAATGCGACGTGGAGTGGTATGAAACTCAGGTATCGTGATAAAAAGTAATAACTTTGAAAGGATTTTAAAGGAAAGTCCTTTTCGTTCCTCTTTCATCTTTTCAGCTTTGCGAAAGCTATATCATTTTATTTAAAAATAAATGAAGATTCTGAATTGGATGTGAAAAGTTGAAATTCCTTAGAAGCTTATACCTTCCTTTTTATCAGAATTATACACAAGTCTATAGACTTTATGAAAAATTCCATATGAAACCCATATTTCATTCAATTATAAAGTTGTTTAAGGTTTGCGCTGCTAATTTTTATTTAAATATCTCATCTTCTTTCAGAAAAGAACTAGCATCATTAACCGCACATGCATTTTTCCGATTTGCCGGGAAAAACAATTTTTTAATTCAAAATAGAAATTTCGAATAATTTTTTATTTTTTAACTTTATTTGTTTTTCAGGTTATAAAAGTATAATTTTCCTAAGATTCTTCAGAAAATTCAAAACGATTTTTGAAGATTTCAGATCAGTCAAATCAAAATTTTAACAATCAGTTCATTTTTAACCGCATAGTTGAATTTTCAACCCAAAAAAATGAATTCTCAAGAAAAAATGTAATAGTTAATCTTTCAACTAAAAATATTTTTATTTTAAAACAAAAAGAGTTGAATTCATCCAGAACATAATCAATCCAGAAATTCAACAAAATAGTTTAATCCTCAACCAAAATGGGAATTTTTTGCAAAAATGTGTAATTTATTCACACAAAAATATGAATTTTCAACAAAAAAGTCCATTTTTAACCAAATAGTTGAATTTCAATCCAAGAAAATAAATTTTCAATTAAAAAAATTAATTTTCCACAAAATCGTTCACATTTCGAACAAAGAGATGAATTTTTGACTAAAATAATAAATCAAAAAAAATGTAATCAAAAAGAGTTGAATTCATCCAGTAAAGACGAATTTTCAACAAAATATTCAAATCTTTAACCGAAACAGATTAATTTTTGATCAAAAGATTTGCAAAAAAAGTTACAAAAAATTTGCAACCAGAATATAATGTAAGGAAAAAATCATTTTCAATGTAACATACAAAATTCCAGTAAATATTTATTGACGAAGATTTTTTAAGATTTCAGATCTGGCCAGAAAGTATAATTTTGTTATTTTACATATCTTTCAAACTGACTCGAATTATTCCTAAAATTGCTTCAGAATCTTCCAGATTCTTACTTTGATCATTTCGGAAATCTTCTAAGAGAAAATTAAAAATAATTTTGAATAATCTCTTGAAATTATTTTTTTAAATAGAAAATTACTTTATATTTTCGCAAGAATTATAAGAGAATTTTCTCATCGTCTTGAAATCTTACAAAATTCTTACACAGCCTTTTTTTTAAATCTTCTTTTAAAATCATCTCTCTTAAACTTACATACTTGAATTTTTTCTAAAATTTTGTAATCTTGCAAAATTTTCCAATTTTGCAAGATTCATTTTTCAAACAAAAAAAGAACATTTGCAATTTTTTCAGGAATCTTTTTCAAACAAAAAAATGAGTTGAGACTTTGGCAGGAATCTTGAATAAAATTTTTTATTTTCTAGAACCCTTTTAAAATTCTTGAAAATCTTATTTTTTCCAAAATCTTCAAAAATCCATATTTTGTTTTAAGCCCTTTTCCAGCTTCCCTGGGTTCACCAAAAATATTGGTTCTGCGCTCACCGAATTTCGGTGCATTTTCAATTAATTTTCGTGGCCTTAAAATAAAACGTAAATAATTAAACATTTTCTCATAAATATTATTATCGGTATCGGTATCAATTTTTCTTCGATACCGATTATTTGAATTTTTCCCAGGAATTTTTAGAAAAAATTTTTATTCTCTTTAAACCTTTCAAAAATCTTTAAAAGCTTCAAAATTTTTGTCTTAAATCTTTAAAAATCTACTCTTTGTTTGAAATTTGTTGAAATTTTTTTATGTTTATAATTGTTTTTCTATCATTTCAAAACTTCTAAATATCTCCTACTTCATTTTTTTCTAAAATTTTCTAATCTTGCAAAATTGGAAAATTTTGCTTTGAAGTCTTCTACATTCTTTTCTAAAACCTTTAGAAAATATCTTTATATTGGAACCTTTCAAAATTCTTCAAAAGCTTCTTTTTTCAAAATCTTCAAAAATCCAAATTTTTTTAACAAATTAAGAAAAAGTTAATCTTTTTAAGATTTACATTATTTTGGAATATATTCAAAACTTCTAAAATATTGAAATATCTTTTAAAATAATGCAGCTGAGATTTAAAATAAAAAATTCTGCAATTTTGAAGCTTTGCATTCGACATCTATTCAATTTGGAAGATTTAGAATTGAAAACTTGACTTATACTTTCCAAAATCACCGAAATCGTAAAAATTGAAGAATTTTTAATTAAACATCTTTAAAACTGAAGATTTTTTAATGGTAGATTCTTCAAAAAAGGTATCTTCAAAATTGAATAATTTGTAAATCAATATTTTCAAAATCCAAGAATCATCACAGTGATCAAAATTCTCAAAATTTAGGAATTTTTATTTATACATTTTCAAATTCAAAGAATTTTTAAACTGCAAATCGTTGAATTTGAAGAATTTCCAATTAAAAATCTTCAAAATTGTAGATCATTGAATTGTAAATCGTTAAAATTGAAGAGTTTTTAATATTGACAATTTAGAATTAAAATTATGAAAGTTTTAAGTTTCACAATTAAAAACTCTGCAATTTTAATGATTGAAATTCGAAATGGATTTTTACATTTAAGTCTTAACTTCCTCATTTTAAAAGATAATTCAAAAATTTAGAAGTTTTGAATATATTCAAAAAATAATTTTGCATCTTAAAAAGATTAAATTTTTTTAAATTTGTAAACAAAATTTGGATTTTTGAAGATTTTGAAAAAGGAAGCTTTTGAAGAATTTCGAATGGTTTCAATATAAGTAAAGATATTTTCTGAAGATTTGAGAAAAGAATGTAGAAGACTTTAAAGCAAAATTTTCCAATTTTGCAAGATTAAATAATTTTGAGAATTTTAAAGAATTTTGAAAAGTTTAAAGAGATAAAAACTTTTTCTCAAAATTCCTGGGAAAAATTCAAATAATCGGTATCGAAAAAAAATTGGTACCGTTACCGATAATAATAATAATGAGAAAATTTTTAATTTCAAATGTCAAGTTGGAAGATTTAGAATTGAAAACTTTACTTTTGATCATCAAAATCATAAAAATTGATGAATTCTTATTTATACATCTTCAAAATTGAAAAATTTGCAATTTTAATTGTTCAAAATTGTAGAACTTGAAATTTTGAATCTTTAAAATTGAAGAATTTTCAATTCTCCAAATTTAAGAATTTTCATTTAGACATCTTTAAAACTCAAGAGCATTCGATTGTAACTCTTCAAAATTGTAGAAAATTGAATTATAAATCCAAACAGATAAAGAGTTTTTAATGTTGGTAATTTACAATTCAAAATTGTGCAAGATTTAAGATTTACAATTAAAAATTCTGCAGTTTTGAAGCTCTACGTTCGAAATTTCTTCAATTTGGAAGATTTGAAATTGAAAACTTTAAATATAATTTTCAAAAAAACCAAAATAATGAAAATAATGAAAATTAAATAGTTTTAAATTAAACAGAGTTTAATGGTAAATTCATCAAAAAAGGAATCTCAAAAATTTAATAATTTGTAATTTTGTATTTTCAAAATCCAAGAATTTGTAATTGTAACTCTTAAAAATGGCAGAACATTAAATAGTGAATCTTGAAAATTAAAGACCTTCTAATTTTTACAATCCACAATTTTGAAATCTGTAATTTTGATTCTTTACAATCGAAATTTCTGCAGATTGGAAGACTTAGAATTGAAAATTTTAATCTTTTTCTGTATGAATTTATAATTCAATTTTCTACAATTTTGAAGAGTTACAATTAAAAATTCTTGAATTTTGAAAGTATAGAAAAATAAATTATTGACTTTTCCAGATTCCTTTTTCTTTAGAATTTACCATTAAAAACTTCTTAGTTTTAAAGAAATTTGATTAAAAATTCTTCAATTTTGATGATTTTGGTGATTTTAAAAATTGTCAGTCAAATTTTCAATTCCAAATCTTCCAGACTGAAGAAATTTCGGAGATAAAGATTTGAAATTGCAGGATTTTTAATTGTAAATCTTAAATTTTGCAAAATTTTGCATTGTAAATGGTACAAATTATAAACTCTTTGTTAGTTTAGATTTATGATTAAATGATAGAAATTTTAATTGTAAAACTTAAAATTTGCATAATTTTAAAATTTAAATTTTCAAAATTGAAAACTCTTCAAATTTAACGATTTAAAATGTAAAGTTCTACAATTTTGAATATTTTTAATTGAAAATTCTTCAGGTTCAACGATTTGCAGTTTAAAAATTCTTTGAATTTAAAAATGTAGAAATAAAAATTCCTTAATTTTGAGAATTTTGTTCACTGTGATGATTCTTGGATTTTGAAAATATTGAGTCCTTTTTGGAACAATCTACCATTAAAAACTCTTTAGTTTTAAAGATGATTAATTCAAAATTCTTCATTTTTTACGATATTTTAAAATTTCAGAATTTTCGAACATATTCAAAAATAATGTATATCTTCAAAAGATTAAATTTTTTTCATTTTTTAAAAAAAGTTGCATTTTTGAAGATTTTGAAAAAAGAAGCTTTTGAAGAATTTTGAAAGGTTTCAATACAAAGATATTTTCTGAAAATTTTAGGAAAAATTCAAGTAGGAGATATTTAGAAGTTTTGAAATAGTACAAAAATAATTTTAAGCATAAAAAGATTTCAACAAATTTAAAACCAAGGGTGGATTTTTAAAGATTTTGAAAAAAAATTGTGAAACTTTTTTAGAATTTTGAAAGGTTTAAAGAGAATAAAAATTTTGTCTCAACATTCCTGGGAAAAATTCAAATAATCGGTATCGAAAAAAAATTGGTACCGGTACCTATAATAATATTTATGGGAAAATTTTTAATGATTTAGGTTTTGTTTTAAGGCCATGAAAATTCATTCAAATGCACCGAAATTCGGTGAACGTAGAACAAATATTTCTGGCGACACCAGGGAAGCTCGAAAAAGGCTTAAAATAAAATATGAATTTTTGAAGATTTCGGCAAAAAGAAGATTTTCAATAATTTGAAAAGGGTTCTAGAAAATCAAAAATTTTATTTAAGATTCCTTCCAAAATCTCAAATTACTTTTCAGTTTGAAAACAAATCCTGGAAAAATTAAAAATGTTCTTTTTTTTATTTGAAAAATGAATCTTACAAAATTTTCCAATTTTGCAAGATTACAAAATTTTTGAAAAAATTCAAGTATGTGAGTTTAAGAGAGATGATTTTTAAAAAAATTTTGAAAAAAGAGACTGTTTGAAATTTAAACAATTTTGTGGAAAATTCGCTGTTTTTAGTTAAAAATTTATTTTCTAGGATTGAAATTCAACTATTTGGTAGAAAATGGACTTTTTTGTTGAAAATTCATATTTTTAGGTAAATAAATCACACATTTTTGCAGAAAATTTCTATTTTGGTTGAGGATTCAAATATTTTGTCGAATTTCCGGATGAGTTACGTTCTGGATGAATTCAACTCTTTTTGTTTTTAATTAAACATATTTTTTAGTAGAAATATGAACAATTACATTTTTCCTGGAGAATTAATTTTTTTTATTGAAAATTCAACTATTCGGTTAAAAGTGAACTGTTAGTTAAAATTTTTATTTGACATATCGCAAATCTTCAAAAATCGTTTTGAATTTTCTGAAGCATCTTAGGAAAATTATGCTTATATAACCTGAAAAACAAACAAAGTTAAAAAATAAGCAGTTATTCGAAATTTTTATTTTGAATTAAAAAATTATTTCTCCCGACAAATCGAAAAAATGCATGTGCGGTTAATGATGCCAGTTCTTTTCTGAAAGAAGATAAGAAATTTTAATAGAAATCAGCAGGTAAATTCTTCAAAAAAGAAATCTTAGAAATTTAATAATTTGTAATTTTATATTTTCAAGATCCAAGAATTTTCAATTGTAACTCTTCGAAATGGCAAAACATTGAATAGTAAATCTTAAAAATTAAAGGGTTTTCAATTTTGACAATCCACAATTTAAGAATCTGTAATGTTGATGCTTTACAATCGAAATTTCTTCAGTTTGAAGTAAGAAGTGAGCAAATGTTTTTAAAGGAATCTGTATTATCATTAGAAAATAACAGAAATTTTTAACGTCTTTTCAGACTAGATGGTGCTATGAATTTAAAATTATTTTGTTTTCTAGAAAAAATATCTTCTTTCCCTCCGCTGGAATTCGAACCACAGAACTTCTGATTTCCGGTCAGGTGCTTTTCCCATTAAGCTACTAGAGAGATCGAGAGAAGAAACTTTATTTCAGAAAATATCCGCATTTTAAAGGAATCTGTATTATCATTAGCAAATAACATAAATTTTTAACGTCTTTTCAGAATAGATGGAGCTATGAATTAAAAATTATCTTAATTATTTTTTTTTCATGAAAAAAAGATCTTTTCCTTTTGCTCTGCTGGGATTCGAAACACAGAACTTCTGATTTCCGGTCAGGTGCTTTTCCCATTAAGCTACTAGAGAGATCGAGAGAAGAAACTTTATTTCAGAAAATATACGCATTATTATGCTAGGTGATACAAATCAAATTTTTAAAGGAATCTGTATTATCATTAGAAAATAACAGACATTTTTAACGTCTTTTCAGACAAGATGAAGCTATGAATTACAAATTATTTTAATTTTTTGTTTTCATGAAAAAAAGATCTTCTCCTTTCGCTCAGCTGGGATTCGAACCACAGAACTTCTGATTTCCGGGCAGGTGCTTTTCCCATTAAGCTACTAGAGAGAGCGAGAGAAGAAACTTTATTTCAGAAAATATACGCATTTTAAAGGAATCTGTATTATCGTTAGATAATAACATAAATTTTCAACGTCTTTTCAGACTAGATGGAAGAAGAAGTTTAAAAGTTCTGTGGTTCGAATCCCAGTGGAGCGAACAGAGAAGATCTTTTTTCAGAAAAAAAAATAATTAAAATCATTTTTAATTCATAGCTTCATCTAGTCTAAAAAGACGTTAAAATTTCTGTTATTTTCTAATGATAATACAGATTCCTTTAAAACTTTGATTCGTGACATCTAGCATAATAATGCGTATATTTTCTGAAATAAAGTTTCTGCTCCCGATCTCTCTAGGAGCCTAATGGGAAAAGCACCTGACCGGAAATCAGAGGTTCTGTGGTTCGATACCCAGTGGAGCAAATAAAGATCTTTTTTCAGAAAAAAAATTATTAAAATAATTTTTAATTCATAGCTCCATATAGTCTGGAAAGAAGTTAAAATTTTTTGTTATTTTCTAATGATAATACAGATTCCTTTGAAAATTTGATTTGTAACATCTAGGATAATAATGCATATATTTTCTGACATAAAGTTTCTTCTCTCGATCTCTCTAGTAGCTTAATGGGAAAAGCACCTGACCGGAAATCAGAGGTTCTGCGGTTCGATACCCAGTGGAGCAAATAAAGATCTTTTTTCAGAAAAAAAATGATTAAAATAATTTTTAATTCATAGCTCCATATAGTCTGGAAAGAAGTTAAATTTTTTTGTTATTTTCTAATGATAATACATATTCCTTTAAAAATTTCATTTGTAACATCTAGGATAATTATGCGTATATTTTCTGACATAAAGTTTCTTCTCTCGATCTCTCAAGTAGCTTAATGGGAAAAGCACCTGACCGGAAATCAGAAGTTTTGTGGTTCGAATCCCAGCGGAGCGAATAAAGATCTTTTTTCAGAAAAAAAATGATTAAAATAATTTTTAATCCATAGCTCCATCTAGTCTGAAAAGACGTTAAAAATTTCAAAATGGCAAAACAATTGATAGTAAATCTCAAAAATTAAAGGGCTTTTAATTTTGACCATCCACAATTTGAAAATCTGTAATTTTGATTCTTTACAATCGAAATTTCTTCAGTTTGAAGTAAGAAGTGAGCAAATGTTTTCAAAGGAATGTGTATTATCATTAGAAAATAACTGAAATTTGTAACGTCTTTTCAGACTAGATGGAGCTATGAATTAAAAATTATCCTAATTCTTTTTTTTCTGAAAAAAGATCTCCTTTCGCTCTGCTGGGATTCGAACCACAGAACTTCTGATTTCCGTTCAGGTGCTTTTCCCATTAAGTTACTAGAGAGATCGAGAGAAGAAACTTTATTTCAGAAAATATACGCATTATTATGCTAGATGTTACAAATCAAAATTTTGACGGAATCTGTATTATCATTAGAAAATAACATACATTTTTAACGTCTTTTCAGACTGGATGGAAAAAAAAGTTTAGAAGTTCTGTGGTTCGAATCCCAGCGGAGCGAACGGAGAAGATCTTTTTTCAGGAGAAAAAAAATTTTAATAATTTTTAATTCATAGCTTCATCTAGTCTGAAAAGACGTTAAAAATTTCTGTTATTTTCTAATGATAATACAGATTCCTTTAAAAATTTGATTTGTCACATCTAGGATAATAATGCGTATATTTTCTGGAATAAAGTTTCTTCTCTCGATCTCTCTAGTAGCCTAATCGGAAAAGCACTTGGCCGGAAATCAGAGGTTCTGTGGTTCGAATCCCAGCGGAGCGAAAGGAGAATATCTTTTTTTCAGAAAAAAAAAATAATTAAAGCAAATTTTTTTGTTTAAATTAAAAGATATTTTATAACCTGAAATATTTCTTCATTTTAGAAATTCTGACGGGAACGAATATTTATTGCCAGAGGCCGTAGTATAGTAGATACGAATTTGGACTCTCCTAATTTACTTTGTCTACTGTTCGGTGCATCCAGTGATGTGGTAAGCCAGTAATTTGATTCCTCTAAAATTTGCACATCGTGCCCGGCATGATCACGATTTAAAGTCTTAGTTAACCCTAGAAATTTGAAGTGTAGATACCAGATTTTTTTTCTCCATTTTATATAATCGATTTAAATTTGATTTCCAAAATTTACTGGAAATTCAATTGATTATACAAAATTTATTTACATCCCCTAAATTTCATCCCCTTTCCCAAACTTTCTTCTCTTTCCCTCAACTTCGATTTTCCCAATGTAGTGACAATGGGTTACCGCGACCCCAAGGGAGAATTTTGAGGCTTAAATTCCAGGATCTGTTTGAATTCGAAATGTGACATACCAATCTGTTGGGAGTGGTTAAAAGGAACTGGAATGCAGGACAAAATTCTCTGGAGATTTTAGAGGGAGAAAAAAATTCTGTTTATTTATAATGCATGTAAGAAAGGGGACCTTTCCATTTTTAAAAGTACCTCTTCAATGCAATTTCCTTCTCTCTTGTATTTTTACCTCCGAGACTCAGAATGCAGCCAGATGCATCGATTAAATATTAAGTAGGTGCGCGCTTCCTGACATCCACACACGTAATTGAAGCGATAGGTGGAAGTAGAAAATAATTTGAAAAAATAAGAAAATGGAATAAAAGTGGTTGTCTTCAACATTCGAGAAAATTTTTTATTAGAAAATAAACATTTTGCGTTATAGTCTTCAATTCAAGATGCAAAATTGTTGAGTCGATTAAATGATAAATATTTATTTCAAAATAAGATTTTTTACTTAAAAAGTGTTAATAAGAGCCCTGGTGGAAACATTTTTACAAAAAATTACAGAAAACTAAAACTATTTTTATAGGAATCTACAAAGAAATACAATAAATTGCAACCAAAATTACAGGAAAGTACAACTTTTTCTATTATTGAGACGAATTTTGTACTTTTCTTGTATTTTTTGTACATTGTTGTATTTTATTGTAGTTTTAATTTTCTACCGGAATTTACAAAAAATTACAAATACAAGAATTTACAACTACAAGAATCTACAGGAATTTACATGTTCAGATATGTTGAAATTAAAAAAAAAGTTAATTCAAACGCTCAATAATTTATGCGTATAAAATTGAAGATTTTAACACTTTTAAATTGAAAATTTATTAATTAAAAGCCGTTGAAATGCAACATTTAAAATTTTGACTTTTATGCATTGTAGTGTTGAAAGATTTTAAAAAAATAGAAATCCGCGCTATCATTTTCAATGCTATGAATTGAAGAATGAATAAAAAAATTTATAAATTTTCAAAATTATATCATTATAAGCAATTTTGAGCTAGAAACCGTAATTTAAACATTAAAATCTGTTCTAAAATCTTTTTAAATATTCTCTTAAAAATTTGTTTTCAAAAAATAATTTAAAAATTTTCCAGGAATCTGATAATAATTTTATTATCTTGGAACTCGAATTTTCTCTACCATTTTTTGAAAATCCTGCAAAAGTAAAAAAACGACCTTGAAATCATCCACATTCTTTTTTGAAAATTTTGGAAATCTTATTAAATATTTAAAAAAATTCATTTTTCAAAAACAAAATTATTGTTAGGTTCTCTATGAATTTTGATACAAATTTTTTATTCATTTTGTGTTCGAAATCTTCAAAAATCTTTGTATTTTAAATTGTTTGAAATTTTTTCACGTTTTAAATTATTTTGGAACCTTTTCAAAACTCCTAAGTATATTTTAAACTTACTTGATTATTTTCCAAAATAATAATTGTTCAATTGTCATTTATTAATCAAGCAAATAAAAAAATAAAAATTTTCAATATAAAAAATCATTAAAAATTCTCCCAGCAAACTTAAGAAAGTTTTTTCATTTTCTTAAATTCTTTAAGGATCCTTAAAAAGCTTCACAATTTTATTTCGAAATATTCAAAAATCTAAATTTTTTTTCAAATCTTTTCCGCAAAAAAAGATATCAGTTGACTTTTCAACACCAAAATATTAATTTCTAACAAAAAGTAAATTTTCTACAAAAATAGTTTAATTTCAAACCCAAAAAACGAGTTTTTAACAAAAAAGGATGATTTTTTAACAAAATTGTTGAATTTTCAATAAAATATATGCATTTTTATCCAAGAAAGATGAAATTTCTGCTAAAACAGATGCACATTTTAAATCAAAAAGACCAAATAGTTGAATTTTCAACGAAACAGTTGATTTTTGAAAATTTTGGAAATCTTATTAAATATTTTAAAAAAATTCATTTTTCAAAAACAAAATTATTGTTAGGTTCTCTAGGAATTTTTATACAAATTTTTTATTCATTTGAAACCTTTCAAAATTTGGTGTTCGAAATCTTCAAAAATCATTGTATTTTAAATGGTTTGAAATTTTTTCACGTTTTAAATTATTTTGGAATCTTTTCAAAACTTCTAAATATATTTTAAACTTACGCGATTATTTTCCAAATTAATAATGGTTCAATTGTCATTTATTAATCAAGAAAATAAAAAAAAGTTAATATTCTCTAAAAATTAATTTTTCAATATAAAAAATCATTTAAAATTTTCCTAGCAAACTTAAGAAAGTTTCTTCATTTTCCTAAATCCTTCAAGGATCCTTGAGAAGCTTCAACATTTTATTTCGAAATATTCAAAAATCTAAATTTTTTTAAAAAATCTTTTCAGCAAAAAAAAATATCAGTTGACTTTTCAACACCAAAATATCAATTTTTTAACGAAAAGTAAATTTTCTACAAAAATAGTTGAATTTCAAACCCACAAAACGAATTTTCAACAAAAAAGGATGATTTTTTAACAAAATTTTTGAATTTTCAATCAAATAGTTGCATTTTTATCCAAGCAAGATGAAATTTCTGCTAAAACAGGTGAACATTTTAAATCAAAAAGACCAATTTTCAAAAAAATAGTTTCATTTTCACCCAAAAAAGATATCAATTGATTTTTCAGCACCAAAATATGAATTTCAAACAAAGAGTGAATTTTCTACTAAAACAGATGAATTATTGAATCAAAAAGACAAATTTTCAAAAAAATAGTTTAATTTTTACCCAAACCGGATTTCAGTTGGGTTTTCAATACCAAAATATGTATGAATTTGAAACAAGAAGTAAATTTTCTACGAAATAGTTGAATTTTTAACGAAACAGTTGATTTTAGAAAATTTTGGAAATCTTATTAAATATTAAAAAAAATTCATTTAAAAAAAATTATTGTTAGGTTCTCTAGAAATTTTGTTACAAATTTTTTATTCATTTAAAACCTTTCAAAATGCTTAAAACGCCTATAAATTTTGTGTTACAAATCTTCAAAAATCTTTGTGATTTAAATGGTTTGAAATTCTTTCACGTTTTAAATTATTTTGAAATCTTTTCAAAACTTCTAAGTATATTTTAAACTTACTTGATTATTTTACAAATCAATAATTGTTCAATTGTCATTTATTAATCAAGCAAATTAAAAAAATTAATATTCTCTTAAAATTAATTTTTCAATATGAAAAATCATTTAAAATTTTTCCAGCAACCTTCGGAAATTTTTTCATTTTCTCAAAACCTTTAAGGACCCTTACAAAGCTTAAAAATTTTATTTCGAAATATTAAAAAATCTAATTTAAAAAAAAAATCTTTTCAAGTTTTAAATTAAGTTTGGATCTTCTCAAAACTTGCGAACATCTCTTAAACTAACTCAAATTTTTTCCAAACTGATAATTGTTCAATTGTCATTTATTAATGAAGCAAATAAAAAAAATTAATATGCTCTTAAAATTCATTTTTCAATATCAAAAATTATTTCAAATTTTCCCAGCAAACTTAAGAAATTTTTTTCATGTTCTTAAAACCTTTAGGGATCCTTAAAAAGCTTCAAAATTTTATTTCGACATATTCAAAAATCTAAATTAAAAAAAAAAATCTTTTCTAGTTTTAAATTAAGTTTGGATCTTCTCAAAACTTGAGTACATCTCTTAAACTAACTCAAATTTTTTCCAAATTGATAATTGTCCAATTGTCATTTATTAATGAAGCAAATAAAAAAATTAATATTCTCTTAAAATTAAATTTTCAATATAAAAAATCATTTATAATTTTCCCAGCAAACTTAAGAAATTTTTTTCATGTTC
>CAKNYM010051513.1:371266-401926 GCA_932195095.1 Andricus curvator
TTTTTTTTTTTTTTTGAAATATTTCCAGTTTTAAATTAGGTTTGGATCTTCTCAAAACTTGCGAACATCTCTTAAACTAACTCAAATTTTTTCCAAATTGATAATTGTTCACTTGTCATTTATTAATGAAGCAAATAAAAAAATTAATATTCTTTAAAAATTAAATTTTCAATATAAAAAATCATTTATAATTTTCCCAGCAAACTTAAGAAATTTTTTTCATGTTCTTAAAACCTTTAAGGATCCTTAAAAAGGTTCAAAATTTCATTTCGAGATATTCAAAAAATTAAAATTATTTTTTTATTTGAAATCGTTTCCAGTTTTAAATTAAGTTTGGATCTTCTCAAAACTTGTGAACATCTCTTAAACTAACTGAAATTTTTCCCAAATTGATAATTCTTCAATTTTCAACCAAAGTGATGAATTTTCAAATCAAATTATGAATCTTTATCTGGAATAGTTAAATTTTAAACCAAAAAGATAAATTTTCAACTAAAATGATGAATATTTAACTGGAACACTCGTATTTTCAACCAAAAAGACCAATTTTTAAAGAAGATTACATTTTAAATAAAAAGATTAATTTTCTACCCAAAAATACAATTTTTCAACCAAATACATTAACTTTTAAAGAAAGGTTTGAAGTTTTAATAAAAGAAGACAAATTTTCAACCAAATAGTTAAATTTTGACTGAAAAAATAATAATTTTCAATCGAAAATGGAATAGCAACATTTTTAGTTTAAAAAATTATTTGTAAACCAAACATAAGAGTTTTCAACTAAAACAATGAATCTTTAACTGAAATAGTTCAATTTTCATACCAAAAAGTTAATGTTTACTAAAAAAAGATAAATTGTCAACCAAAACTTTAATAATTAAATTTCAAGTTAAAAAAATTAATGTTTAAGCAAACAGATGAATTTTCAACAACAGCTATGGAATTTTCAATTGGAATAAGTTAAATTTTCAGTTAAAAAAATTAGTTTCAACAAAAAAAAACTAACTTTTAACAACAACAAAAACTAACTTTCAAAATAATAGTTACATTTTCAAACAAAGTGATACAACAGCCATACCACGCTGAAAAAACCAGTTCTCGTCAGATCACTGAAGTTAAGCAGCGTTGGGCGCGGTTAGCACTTGGATGGGTGACCATTCGAGAAAACTGAGTGCTGTTGGCACATCGTGGGTGTGGTGAGCCCACACTTGTAGTTATTTACTACAAGTTATCAACCTAGAAACACTACCCGAATCGGGTAGTGTCACGCCTACCCCGAAAGGGAAATGGCTTAATGGTATACAATAATGGTATACAATCAAGCGATTAAAAAAAATTAATATTCTCTCAAAATTAATTTTTCAATATAAAAAATCATTAAAAATTTTCCCAGCAAACTTGAGAAAGTTTTATCATTTTCTTAAATCCTTCAAGGATCCTTAAAAAGGTTCAAAATTTTATTTAGAAATATTCAAAAATCTAAATTTTTTTTTTTTTTAAATATTTCCAGTTTTAAATTAGGTTTGGATCTTCTCAAAACTTGTGAACATCTCTTAAACCAACTAAAATTTATTTTCCAAATTGATAATTGTTCGATTGTTATTTATGCAACAAAATTCAATAATATCACTTACATATTCAAAATTTGTTGAATAGAACAATTAAAATTGTAACGTTCAAAGTTTAAATTTAAAACTCTGAAATATTAACGATTCGAGGCTTTCTATTTCAAATAATATTTAAAATTGTTTAGTCTTTAATATTTGATTTATAATTGCTCATTTTAAATAAAAAGTAAAACAAAATTTGAATAGGATTTGAAATTGAATAAGAGCGTTTAATTATGAATGCATTAATTTGAAATTATTTTAAAATTAAGAATAGTTCTTAAATATTCAATCGAAAGTTTACATTTGTTTAACTACTGAGGTTTTCAAATTGAAACATTTATATTTTTAACGTTGAAATCTGTAACTTCCTTAATTTTGACCAGAGTAAGAATTGAACTGTAAAATCAATTGTTGTTCGATTTTCAATAATCGAACTACAGTTCAATGTGATTTATTAGAATTATTCTAAAATTATTGTTTGTCAAAATTTATATTATTTTGTGATTTTCTACAATAATTTGCATAAAATTAAAAGTCAAACACCAAAATTAAACAAATGTTAAATTCTGTAGTTTTCTGTAATACCTTGTAGATACGAGACACAATTTAACAATTTGTATTTAACTGTATTTTTTAGTCAAATTTTGTACATTTTTTTTACAAAAAAGTACAGACGTAATCAGGAAAAAGTCGATCCCTGAATCGGTACCAATGGAAATTTTTCCATGTACTTCTACCGAGTCCCTGGTGGTTCGGAACCCACCTTAACCTGTAGGTCCCCTCAAAAGAGTTCAGTTGTACTCTTTACCGAATCTTCAGGGAAAGTTAGGGAAAAGTCAGGGGTTTGAAAAGATCTTGCAAAAGTCAAGGAACTTCCATAAGACTCACTTTAAATAACTTTATTTTGATTTGAAATTTTTAAATTTGTTTAAAAATTATATTATTCCGTTTATGAAAGGTTCTATATTAAAAATGTTACAAGATTAAGATTCTAGACTTTGAATAAGAATGGGCTGGAAAAATGAAAATTATCTTATTTGGTTAACAATTCAACAATTTTTTTAAAAAGTCATTATTCTGGTTGAAAATTCAGCTTTGTTAAAAATTCGTCTTTTCGGGTGGAAAATTCAACTATTTCGGTACAAAATTAACTTTTGGTTAAAAATTAATAATTTGCTGCTGAATATTAAACAAAAATCTTTTCTGGTTGAAGATTCAGACATTTTTCCGAAAATAAGTCTCTTGGTGCAACAATTGATCTGTTTTGGTAAACATTTTTTCTTTTTTGGATAAAAATGAAACTGTTTAAAAATGAATATTCTTTGGTTGATGATTCAACTATTTTTTTGAAAATTGGTATTTTTTGGTTGAATTCAACTTTTTTTTATTAAAAATTAAACTTTTTTCTGGTAGAAATATCTCCTATTACATTATTTGTTAAAAATGTATCTTTTTGGTTGAAAATCGGTTTCTTTTTCGTTGAAAGTGAATTGTTTTAAATAAAATATTTAACTATTCCAGTTAAAGATTTATCATTTTATATGAAAATTGATCTCTTTGGTTACAAGTTTAATTATTTTGTTGGAAATTGATTTTTTTGAATTGAAAATTCAACTACTTGTGTAAAAGTTGAATTACTTTCTTAAAAATTAGTTTTCTTGGTTCAAGGTTCATCTCTTTGGTTAAAAATTCTACTATTTTGTTAAAAATTTCTTTATTTTCGGTTCTAAATTAATTTTACTACCCGAAAATGTACTTATTCCATTTTTGATTGAAAATATATCTTTTTGAGTTAAAAATTAATTCGTCTTTTTTGGTACAAAACTAATCTTCTTGGTTTGAAATTTCCTCTTTTTTGGTTTAAAACGCAACTTTTTGGTTGGAAATCAGGTTTTTTTTTTAAATTCATAATTTTATTTTGCAAATCATCTCTTTGGTTGAAAAATCATTTCTTGTTAGGGATTAATTTTTTAAATTAAATATTTAACTATTCCAGTTAAAGATTCATCATTATAGATGAAAATTCATCTTTTTGGTTAAAGGTTTAACTATTTTTTTAGAAATTGATCTTTTTTATTTGAAAATTCAACTATTTGGGTAAAAGTTGAATTACTTTGTTAAAAATTTATTTTCTTGGTTCAAGGTTCATCTCTTCGGTTGGAAGTTTGAATATTTTGTTGAAAGTTCGTTTTGTTTTTGATTAAAATGAATTTTTTCACCCGAAAATGTAGCTGCAGTTAAAAATTAATCTTTTTTGGTACAAAACTAATCTTGGTTTGAAATTTCCTCTTTCTTGGTTTAAAATGCAACTTTTTAGTTGAAAATGATCTTTTTTCTTAAAAATTCAAATTTTGTTGTAAATTTAACTATTTTTCCAAAAATTCGTTTTCTTTTCGTTTAGAATGAATTTTTTCACCTGAAGATGTTACTAGTCCATTTTTAGTTGAAAATAATCTTTCTGGTTTAAATTTTCTCTTTTTTGGTTTAAAATGCAACTGTTTGGTTAACAATTAACTTTTATGTTAATCAACTGTTTCACAGAAAATTCGTCTTTTTGGTTAGAAATGTCTTAATTTTAGTTGAAAATTCACCTCTTTCGTTAAAAATCCGTTTTTTCTTGGAAATTATTTTTTTTCACCAAAAATTTAACTTTTCCATTTTTGTTAAAAATTTATTTTCTTTGTTCAAGGTTCATCTCTTTGTTTGAAAATGTAACTATTTTGTTGAAAATTCGTTTCTTTCTGTTTAAATTTATTTATTTTAACTGAAAATGTATCTACTACATTTTTGGTTAAAAATTTATCCTTTTTAGTGAAAAATTCTTTATTTTTGCTACAAAACTTCTTGGTTTGTAATTTCCTTTTTTATATTCAAAATTCAAGTGTTTGGTTAAAAATGAACTTTTTTGTTCAAAAATCATATTTTCTGATTAAATATTTAACCTTTTTACAGAAAATTCATCTATTGACTTGAAATTTTAGCAGTAATTTTTTCTTCTGGACTTCGAAATCTTTATTTGTTTGAAATTCGTCTTTTCGATTAAAAATTAGTTTTTTTTCTGTTAAAATATCAACTTTTTACATTTTCCTTTGAAAATTAATCTTTTTTTTAACATTCGTCTCTTTCGCCCTTTTAGCTCGAAAATTCAACTATTTGGTTGAAAATGCAATATTTTGGCTTGACGTTTAATTTGTTTGCTTGAAAATTTGACTATTTGGTTGAAAATTCATCTTTATAGGTATAAAATTCAAGTATTTAGTTAAAAATTTAATTACTTTATCTGAAATTCATCTGTTTAGTTGAAAATTAGTGTTTTTTTTTTGTTAAAAATTATTTGTTTAAATTAAATTTTAACTATTTCAGTTGAAGATTCATCATTTTAGATAGAAATTCACCTCTTTGCTTGAAAGTTTAGCTATTTTTGGGACATTTATCTTTTTTATTTGAAAATTCAACTATTTGGGTAAAAGTTGAATTACATTGTTAAAAATTTATTTTCTTGGTTCAAGGTTCATCTCTGTGGTTGAAAATTTAAATATTTTGTTAAAAGTTCGTTTCTTGGTTTAAAATGAATTTTTTTACCTGAGAATGTACCTATTCCATTTTTGATTGAAAGTTGTTTTTTTTTTTTTTGGTTCGAAGTTTCCTCTGTTTTTATTAAAAATGCAACTGCTGGGTAAAAAATTAACTTTTTTTTTGAAAATTCATATTTTTTTGGTTGAAAATTTAACTATTTTATTAAAAATTCGTTTACTTGGTGTAAAATTCATGTATTTGGTTAAAAATTTAATTATTTTATTTGGAATTCATGTGTTTAGTTGAAAATTCGTGTTATTTTTTTTTGTTAAAAATTAATTTTTTTAATTGAATATTTAACTATTCCAGTTAAAGATTCATCATTATAGATGAAAATTCATCTCTTTGGTTAAATGTTTAACTTTTTTTTAAATTGATCCTTTTTAATTTAAAATTCAACTGATTGGGTCGAAGTTGAATTATTTTGTTAAAAATTTGTTTCCCTTTCTCAAGGTTCACCTCTTTGGTTAAAAATTAAACTATTTTGTTGAAAATCAATTATGTTGTTGTTTAGAATTAATTTTTTTTGCCTGAAAATGTACCTCTTCCATTTTCGATTGAAAATTGATCTTTTTTAGTTGAAAATTCGTTTTTTTTTATGCAAAACTTATCTTTTTTGGTTTAAAATTTCCTCTTTTTTGATTTAAAATGAAACTTTTTGGTTGAAAATGAACTTTTTTGTTAAAAATGCATATTTTATAGTTGAGGATTTAACTATATTAGAGAAAATTCATCAATTAGCTTTAAATTTCAATAATATTTTTTTGTTCTTAAGTGGCAAATATTTATTTTTTTGAATATTCGTCTTTTTGGTTCGAAAATTCTTGCTTTTGTTTTGAAATTCACTTCTCAGGTTGAAAATCCGTTTTGTTTTTTGAAAATTATTTTTATTTCACTGAAAATTTAACATATCTATTTTTCATTTGAAATTTATCTTCAATAGTTGTGAATTTAATTATTTGTTTGGAAATTCATTTATTTTGTTAAAAATTGGTCTTTTTTGGTTTTCAAATGAATCTCCTCAACTAGAAATTTCAATTTTTTGGTTGAGATATTACCTATTACATTTTTGTTAAGAATTTATCTTTGTAGGTTGAAAATTCAACAATTTTTTTGGAAAGGCAACTGTTTTTAGTTAAAGTTTAATTGTTTTTGTTTCAGAATTTCACTATTTGATTGAAAATTCATCTTTATAGGTATAAAATTGAAGAATTTGGTTAAAAATGTAATTACTTGAAATTTATCTGTTTAGTTGAAAATTCGTGTTTTTTTTCTTGTTAAAAATTAATTTTTTAAATTAAATATTTAACTATTTCAGTTAAAGATTCATCATTTTAGATAAAAATTAATTTCTTTGCTTGAAAGTTTAACTATTTTCAGGAAATTGATCTTTTTTATTTGAAAATTCAACTATTTGGGTAAAAGTTGAATTACTTTGTTAAAAACTTATTTTCTTCGTTCAAGGATCATCTCTTCGGTTGGAAGTTTGAATATTTTGTTGAAAGTTCGTTTTTTTTTTGTTAAAAATGAATTTTTTTACCTGTAAATGTACATATTCAATTTTTGGTTGAAAGTTGATTTTTTTGGTTTGAATGTTGCTCTTTTTTGGTTTAAGATGCAACTGCTAGGTATAAAATGAACTTTTTTGTTGAAAATTCATATTTTTTGGTTGAAAATTTAACTATTTTATTAAAAATTCGTTCTCTTAGTACAAAATTCAAGTATTTGGTTAAAAATTAAATTATATTGATGTAAATTTAACTATTTTTTTGGAAATGCATGTATTTTGTTAAAAATTGGTCTTTTTGGTTTTAAAATTAATCTCCTCAACTAGAAATTTCAATTTTTTGGTTGAAATATTACCTATTACATTTTTGTTAAGAATTTATCTTTGTAGGTTGAAAATTCATCTATTTTTTCGGAAACTGTTTTTGATTGAAGTTTAATTTTTTTTGTTTTAGAATTTGACTATTTGATTGAAAATTTATCTTTCTCGGTATAAAATTGAAGAATTTGGTTAAAATTTTAATTATTTTATTTGAAATTTATATTTTTTCTTGTTAAAAATTAATTTTCTAAATTAAATATTGAACTATTTCAGTTAAAGATTCATCATTTTAGATGGAAATTCACCTCTTTGCTTGAAAGTTGAACTATTTTTGGGAAATTTATATTTTTTATTTGAAAATTCAACTATTTGGGTGAAAGTTGAATTACTTTGTTAAAAATTTATTTTCTTGGCTCAAGGTTCATCTCTTCGGTTGGAAGTTTGAATATTATGTTGAAAGTTCGTTTTATTTTTGTTAAAAATGAATTTTTTTACCTGAAAATGTACCGATTCAATTTTTGGTTGAAAGTTGATTTTTTTGGTTTGAAAGTTGCTCTTTTTTGGTTTAAGATGCAACTGCTAGGTATAAAATGAACTTTTTTGTTGAAAATTCATATTTTTTGGTTGAAAATTTAACAATTTTATTAAAAATTCGTTCTCTTAGTACAAAATTCAAGTATTTGGTTAAAAATTAAATTATATTGATGTAAATTTAATTATTTTTTTGGAAATGCATGTATTTTGTTAAAAATTGGTCTTTTTGGTTTTAAAATTAATCTCCTCAACTAGAAATTTCAATTTTTTGGTTGAAATATTACCTATTACATTTTTGTTAAGAATTTATCTTTGTTGGTTGAAAATTCAACTATTTTTTCGGAAACTGTTTTTGATTGAAGTTTAATTTTTTTTGTTTTAGAATTTGACTATTTGATTGAAAATTCATCTTTCTCAGTATAAAATTCAAGAATTTGGTTAAAAATTTAATTATTTTATTTGAAATATATATTTTTTCTTGTTAAAAATTAATTTTCTAAATTAAATATTGAACTACATCAGTTAAAGATTCATCATTTTAGATAAAAATTCATATATTTGCTTGAAAGTTCAACTATTTTCAGGAAATTGATCTTTTTTATTTGAAAATTCAACTATTTGGGTAAAAGTTGAATTACTGTGTTAAAAATTCATTTTCTTAGTTCAAGGTTCATCTCTTTGGTTAAAAATTTAAATATTTTGTTGAAAGTTCGTTTTTTTTTCAAAATAAAGTTTTTTACCTGAAAATGCACCGATTCAATTTTTGGTTGAAAGTTAATTTTTTTGGTTTGAAAGTTGCTCTTTTTTGATATAAGATGCAACTGCTAGGTATAAAATGAACTTTTTTCTTGAAAATTCATATTTTTTGGTTTGAAAATTTACCTATTTTATTAAGAATTTGTTTTTTATTGTATAAAATTCAAGTATTTTGTTACAAATTCAACTATTTTGATAAAAATTTAATTATTTTGTTGAAAATTCAAATGTTTTGTTAGAAAGACATTTTTTTAAGTCGAAATTTCAACTGCTTCGTTTTACATTCGCCTATTTGGACAGAAAATTTGTCCTTTCGATTGAAAATTCTTTATTTATTTTTTTGTTGAAAATTCAACTATCTTCTAAGAAATTGAATTATGGGGATGTAAGACAAAACTACGGTTGTCTCCTGGACAATTATTTTTATTATATTTTTTTCGTTAAATTTAGACCAATAACAGGTTTTAAAACTGTCAAAAATAACTTCCTGAAAATATAAACTCTTTAAATTTGTATTTGGGGTAATAGCCATTTGTGAGGGTACCTTAGAGACAATGTGAATTTAACAGAATAGACAAAAGGACAAAAACGGGTTGAATTTGCTCTCTGAGTATAAAATTAAACCATTTAAACGAAATAAATGGTTAATAAAATGAAAGTACACTCAAGGAGAAAAGAAAGCTCGTAAAGGGCTGAATATTAATGGACTTATCAAGTTCTTCAGCGTAGATCTATTTTTGAAATAGTTTACTCGTATTTTATCTATGAATCATAAATTATACTTATGCAAAGAGGCTACTCTAATCTTGAAACAAATTGAGACTAATCGTTTAAAATTAGCAAAGATTAATGAAATTTTTTTTTGTACTTTAATAAATTCCAAGACTGCCTTGTCTGATTTGTTTGAATAAATTTTAATATTAATGTAATAACACAAATTCAATATTAATTTTGATATTATTATTTCAGTACGATGATCACTCTAAACAATTTAGAAAAATTAATATTAATGAAAAAATGTTTTTAAACATATAGACAAGCTCCTAGTCTTTATTTAATGAAGCGACAATTTATTATTAAAGGGTGGCCACAAAAATTCATTTTTAAATTCCCTGACTTTTCTCTGATTTCTTCCGTGAAGAATTTTTCATTTTTTCTGCTCATTAATATCTAAAGACTAGCATTTTAATCTTGTAACATTTTTTCACACATAATTTTTTAAAAGCGGGATAAAACAATTTCAGATTGAAATTTTAAAAATGTTTATTTATTATTTATTCCCACCAAAAAAATTACTTTTTAACAAAATAGGTAAATTTTCAACAAAATAATTAAATTTTCAACAAAAGAAAATTTTTTTTAACCAAACGAGAAAAAAGGGAAAAAGGGTATGCTTCTTAAAAAAAGAGAAAAAAAAATTTATTTAAAATTCATGATCAGGAAACGTACACTGAAATAATATTCTTGTTATTAATTTATTTGCCTACTATTTCTATCTCTTTTATTGTAGCTGCTTTCGTCTGAAGATTATCTTTTGAGTTTTAAATTTTATTTTTAGTTGAAAATTAAACAATTTTGTTAAAAAATCATCCTTTTTTGTTGAAAATTCGTTTTTTGGGTTTGAA
Organism: Andricus curvator; assembly: GCA_932195095.1. Lineage (NCBI taxonomy): Eukaryota > Metazoa > Arthropoda > Insecta > Hymenoptera > Cynipidae > Andricus > Andricus curvator. Next base: position 381,196 of record CAKNYM010051513.1, read on the forward strand.
ATTCAACTATTTTTGTAAAAAATTTACTTTTTGTTTCAAATTCATATTTTGGTATTGAAAAACCAACTGAAATCCTGTTTGGGTGAAAATGTAACTATTTTTTTGAAAATTTGTGTTTTTGATTAAAAAATTCATCTGTTTTGTAGAAATTTTACTTTTTGTTTTAAATTCGTATTTTGATGCCGAAAAGTCAACTTTCATCTTTTTTCGATGAATATTCAACTTTTGGGTAGAAAATTCAAAAATTTTGTAAAAAAGTCATTCTTTTTTATGGAAAATTCAATCGTTTTGTTTAAAATTCGTCCTGTTGGATTAAAAATTCAACTATTTTCGTAGAAAATTTACTTTTTATTTGAAATTTATATCTTGGTGTTGAAAAGTCAACTGATATCTTTTTTTCTAAAAAATTCAACTATGTTTTTGAATTTTTGTCTTTTTAATTTAAAAATTCATTTTTTAAGTGAAAAATCCATCTTTCTTGGATAAAAATGCAACTGTTTGGTCGAAGATTCCACAATTTTGTTAAAAAGTCATCTTCTCTGGTTGAAAATTCAACTTTTTTCTTGAAAATTCAAATATTTCATAAAAAATTTACTTTTCGTTTAAAATTCATATTTTGATGTTGAAAAGTCAACTGAAATCTTTTTTGGATGAAAATTTATTTATTTTTTTTTAAAAATTCAACAATTTGGTTAAAATGTCATCCTTTTTGCTTGAAAATTCAACTATTTTGTTAGAAAATCGTTTTCTTAGGTAGAAAATTCAAGTATTTTTTTGAGAAAATTTAATTTTTATTTAAAATTTATATTTTGGTGTTAAAAATTCATCTTTTTTAGTAAAAAATCCATCTTTCTAGGATAAAAATGCAACTTTTTGATCGAAGATTCCACAATTTTGTTGAAAAGTTATCTTCTCTGGTTGAAAATACAACTGTTATTTTTTTTTCTTTGAAAATTCAACTATTTCATACAAAATTTACTTTTCGTTTAAAATTCATATTTTGATGTTGAAAAGTCAACTGAAATATTTTTTGAATAAGAATTCATTTATTTTTTTAAAAATTCTCTTTTTAATTTAAAAATTCATCTATTTTCCTAAAAATTGTATCTTTCCTGAATAAAAATGCAACTTTTTGGTTGAAAATTCAACAATTTGGTTAAAAAGTTATCCTTTTTTGTTGAAAATTCGTTTTTTGGGTTTGAAAATCAACTATTTTTCTAAAAAATTCACTTTTTGTTTGAAATTCATATTTTGGTATTGAAAAACCAACTGAAATCCTGTTTGGGTGAAAATTTAACAATTTATTTGAAAATTTGTCTTTTTAATTCAAAAACTCATCTGTTTCAGTGGAAAATTTACCCTTTGTTTGTAATTCATATTTTGGTGCTGAAAAATCAATTGATATCTTTTTTGAGTGAAAATTCAACTATTTTTTTGAAAATTGTTCTTTTTGATTTAAAATGTTCATCTGTTTTAGCAGAAATTTCATCTTGCTTGGATAAAAATGCAAATATTTGATTGAAAATTCAAAATTTTGTTAAAAAGTAATTCTTTTTGGTTAAAAAATTAACTGTTTTGTTGACAATTCAACTGTTTTGTAGAAATTTTAATTTTTGTTTAAAATTCATATTTTGGTGCTGAAAAGTCAAGTGATGTCTTTTTTCGATGAATATTCAATTTTTGGGTAGAAAATTCATCAATTTTGTAAAAAAGTCATTCTTTTTTATGGAAAATTCAACTGTTTTGTTCAAAATACGTGTTGTTGGATTAAAAATTCAACTATATTCGTAGAAAATTTACTTTTTCTTTGAAATTTATATCTTGGTATTGAAAAGTCAACTAATATCTTTTTTTCTGAAAATTCAACTATGTTTTTGAATATTTGTCTTTTTAATTGAAAAATTAATCTTTTTTAGTAGAAAATCCATCTTTCTTGGATGAAAATGCAACTGTTTGATCGAAGATTCCACAATTATGTTAAAAAGTCACCTTCTCTGGTTGAAAATTCAACTGTTTTTTTTTTTGTTGAAAATTCAACTATTTCATAAAAAATTAACTTTTCGTTTGAAATTCATATTTTGATGTTGAAAAGTGAATTGAAATCTTTTTTGGATGAAAATTCATTTTTTTATTTTTTAAATTCAACAATTTGGTTAAAAAGTTATCCTTTTTGGTTGAAAATTTCAACTATTTTGTTAGAAAATCGTTTTCTTAGGTTGAAAATTCAAGTATTTTTTTGAGAAAATTCAATTTTTATTTGAAATTCATATTTTGGTGTTAAAAATTAAAGTGAGATAATTTTTTTTCTGAAAATTCAATGTTCGTACAAAAAATTCTTCTTTTGGCTTGAAGGTTCAACAATTTAAATGAACTTTTTTCCCTTGGATGACTTAAAAATCTTTATTTGTTGAAAATTTTTCTTATTGGTTTTAAAATTATTTTTTTTTGGAATGTCATGTTTTTTGGTTGAAATATAAACTTTCACACTTTTTTGTTGAGAATTCATTTTTTATGTTCAATATCAAACTATTCTGTTAAAAATTTGATTATTCTGATGAAAATGTAAGTATTTTGTCAAGCAAAAGTCAGAGAATATCTGTAATAATTTGAAATATTTCAATTTTAATTTTAAATTTGTTTATTCCGTTTATAAAAGCGTCTAGGTTAAAAATGTAACAAGTTTTACATTTTGGTATTTAATTATTAATGGTCAGGGAAAATGAAAAATTATTCAGGGAAAAATTAGGGAATTTTTAAAATGAAGTTTTGCGGTAACCCTGAAATAATATTCTTGCTAGTAACTTATTTGCCTTGTATTTATATTTATATTACTTTTTTTTTTGCAAATTCTTTCTCCTGAAGATTATCTTTTTAGCTATAAAATTTATTATTCGTTTGAAAATTTAACAGTTTTATTGAAAAGTATTTCTTTTTGGTTGAAAAGTCAACTATTTCATAGAAAAATAACTTGTTGTTTAAAATTCATATTTTGGTGTTGAAAAGTCAACTGAAATCTTTCTTGGATTAAAATTAAACTATTTAAACATTGGTTTACTTAATTAAAAAATTTATCTGTTTTAGTAGAAATTTCATCTTTCTTGGAAAAATGCAACTATTTGGTAGAAGATTCAATAAGTTTGTTAAAAAGTCATCCTTTTTGGTTAAAAATTCAACTGTTTTGTTGAAAATTCAAGTATCTTCAAAGAAAATTTACTTCTAATTAAAAACTCATATTTAAATGTTGAAAAGTCAAATTAAAATCTTTTTTGGATGAAAATTCAATCTTTTTCAAATTTGTCTTTTTGATTTAAAAATTCATCTGTTTTAATAGAAATTTAATCTTTCTTGGATAAACATGCAATGGTTTGTTTGAAAATTAATCTTGTTCGCTTGAGGATTCAACTATTTTATTTTAAAATTTTTGTTAAAGGGCTTTGTTGAGAAATCACGTTTTCGTTCAAGATTCATTATTTTTAGTTGAAAGTTCATCTCTTTGGTTGAAAGTTTAACTATTTTGTTGAAAATTGATCTTCTTAGATTCTCATCCTATAATGAGGAGGTATTAGATTTTCAAGGAATCTGTATTATTATTAGAGAATAACAGAAAATATTTAACGTCTTTTCAGACTAGGTGGAGTTATGAAAGAAAAATTATTTTGAATAATTTTTTTCTGAAAAAAGATCTCCTTTCGCTCCGCTGGGAATCGAACCACAGAACTACTGATTTCCGATCAGGTGCTTTCCTATTAAGCTACTAGAGAGATCGAGAGAAGACACTTTTTTCAGATATACACGCATTATTTTGCTAGATTTTCAAGGAATCTGTATTATTATTAGAGAATAACAGAAAATATTTAACGTATTTTCAGACTAGATGGAGCTATAAAAGAAAAATTATTTTGAATAATTTTGTTCTGAAAAAAGATCTTCTCCTTTCGCTCCGCTGGGAGCTTAAATATTTTCTGTTATTCTCTAATGATAATATAGATTCCTTGAAAATTTTAATTTCTACCATCTAGCAAAATAATGCGTGTATTTCTGAAAAAAGTTTCTTCTCTCGATCTCTCTAGTAGTTTAATGGGAACGCACCTGACCGGAAATCAGTAGTTCTGTGGTTCGATTCCCAGCGGAGCGAAAGGAGATCTTTTTTCAGGAAAAAATTATTAAAAAGGTATTAGATTTGTGTCAAATTTGACACCCCCCCCCCTTCGTTTTTGTTAAATAGCCACGTTTTGAGGCCCCCTGAACCCAAAAAACAGGTTTTTACAAAAGTTCTGTTTGTCTGTCTGTCTGTTTGTCTATCTGTCTGTTTGTCTGTTGGTCTGTCTGTAGATTTTTAGTTTGTTAGCACGATAACTTTCGAAATAATTAACGTACGGAATTGGGCTTTGGCACTCTCTTTGAGTGTCCTAAAATGAAGGTGAAGTCCGTTAGCCAGTTGGTTTGAATGAAAATTCAAAAAGTGAGCACATTTAGCAAATTTTGGAGAACACTTTTTTTCAATATTTAAAAATTCTATAGCCGGATATCGATAGCTCTCAAAAAGGTGAACAAAATATTCTCATAACTTTTTCCGATAGAAGAAAAATTATCCGAGTTATAGCATTTACAAGATTCCAAAAAACAAACGAAAATGAACATTTTAAGCCAAACAACGCACGATATGAAAAAAGTCATTTGAAGAAAAAAGTTTCTTTTTGAATATCCTACAATTTTTCTCGCAATAAAAAAATTACGAAAACTGAAAAATTTCATTTTGCGGTCAAACTATACAAGATACGAAAAAAGATAAATAGAAAAAAATTGTATACTAAAAAAGATCTACAAATGTCTTATTAATCACTATTTAATGGTACGCGTAAACATTTTTCTTTATGATTGAAAAATATTTATTTGTTAAAAATTTTCTTTGTGGTTTTAAAATTCATTTTTTAAACTAAATTTCATACTCTTTGGTTGAAATATCAACTATTGCACTTTTTTATTGAAAATTCATGTTTTTGGGTTGAAAATTCATTGATTTTATGGATAAATGAGTTATTTTGTTGAAAATTCCAGTATTTTGTTGAAAATTTTGTTATTTTGTTGAAAATTTTAATATTTTGTTCAAAATACAAGTATTTTGTTAAAAAAATCATGGTATATGGTAGGAAAGTCATTTTTTTTTCTAAAACGAACACATAAATTTGAAAATTTTAAATTTGTATCTGAAATATTGTTTTATTCCGTTTATGAAAGACCGCGTGTTAAAAATATTACTAGATTGAAATGCTCGTATTTGAATGTTAATGATTAGGGAAAATAAAAAATTGGTCAAAGAAAAATCAGAGAATTTTGAAAATGAATTTTCCCCCTGCAAAGCATTATCTTAAATACAAAAAATTGCCATTGGTCCCATATCTTATTATTTCTGGAAACCATAAATTACGTACAGTAAGAGAATCACTTCTCAAGCATGAAATTAGTGATGCATTCGAGACGATTCCGAGTAAATTCGAGATTTCCTTGACACATCTTCAGGTGAACTCAAAACTTTATGGAGATCGAGAATCTCGAATAAAAAGTTTCGAGATTCTCGACTCGAGATCTCGAAATTTTTTATTCGAGATTCTCGATCTCCATGAAGTTTTGAGTTCACCTGAACATATTTCAAGAAAATCTCGAATTTTCTCGAAATCGTCTCGAGTGCATCACTACATGAAATCTACCAAATCCTATAAAATGTGATTTAAACCTACATTATATTATTATTAAACAGACTCCCTTGATTAAAATTTCACAATTAAAAAAAGTAAATAAAATTGTATATCAATAAACAATAAAAACCTTAGACTGACTATATTAGGGCCGAAATTAGTCCTAAAAGTATAAATTGCTCAATTTATTGTAATTAAAGCTATAAAAACGATATTTGGAAAAAAAGTGAGGAATAAAAGTAGAAAATACAAGAAATAATCCTGATAATTCTGCGTTTTTTTTACAATCTGTTGGCTTGAATCTTTTTTTAAAAATTCATGATATCGATATAACTCCCTCTTTGAAAAACTGGGTTAAAATCTATATTAAATTTTTTCTCAAAAAAAAAAAATGTACTTATATGCTGACAATCTTCCATACAACCTTATTAGCTTAACGTGCTCTCGTATAATACAATACTTACGCGGCAGAAAAATAATATCAAGAATTTTATGCAAAAAGGTTCACATTCCTGTTGCTCGAAAAGCACGTTCTTTCTCATACACTTTTTCTACATTGCCAGCGGAAAATCTGTTTTCAAAATTTTTAATGATCAAAGTTTAAAAAATTAAAAGTTTCATAATTTTCTAAAAAAAAACATCCAGCAGATTTCACAATCCCCTATTCCCTTATTATTCCCCTTTTTTCTCGTTTTTTCTCTCGAATGTGAATTGAATGAATACAGGGTGGCAACTGGACCAGAAAACCCGGGAAATGACAGTAAATTTTTTACCTGATTTAAAAAAATTTTAAGAGCAAAAATCTATCCAATCACTTGAAATATCACAAATTGCGTATGACATGATATAATGTAATTTAAAGTAAGTTTGATTTCAACACTTTTTTTTTGTCAATTTTATTTTTTAACTTAGAAGAACAAATAAGTCATTAAAAATTTCGATAACAAAACTTTTTGAGTTTAACAACAGTAAATATTATTTAATTAATTATTTTCTTTTAATTTAACTGTAGTTTCAGTATTAAATATATAACCAAACTTAACGTTAAAAAATGAATAAAAAAAAATAATTAAAATAGTTAAGTTTGCAACCAAAGAGATGAATTCTAAAGTAAAATGATAAATCATTAAGGAACAAAATTATTTTTTTTTTATAAATTAGTTCAACTATCAACCAAGTAGTTGAGTTTTCAACCAAAAAAAGATGAATTCTCAATTAAAAATGTGATAGTTGTTGTTTCAACTAAAAAAGATTTTAATTTCAAATAAAAAAAAGATGAATTTTCAACAAAATATTTGAATCCTCAATCAGAAAAGATTAATTTTTCAACCAAACAATTACAGTTTTAGGCAAAAAAATTAAGTTTCTATCAACACAGATCAATTTTTTAAGCACAATAAAAATTTTTTTTTAATGAAATACAAGAATTTTCAACTAAAAGAAATAAATTTTCAATAAAAATAGAATAGTTGAATTTTCATTTGAAAAATTTGAACTTTCAACTAAAAAAGATTTCATTTTTTTTAAATTACTCTCAGTTTTGTCGTTCCGAAATTATTTCTTTAAATTTTTCCTTCAAATCATCTCTGTCGTCCCTCTGGGAGCTGAAAGTAATTTTTTTTCAATATTTCATGATCAATATAAAAAAAGGATTCAAACAAATATTCATTATTTTGAAAAATTGTGTATCATTTAAATATTGAACGATACGCGACACACTTAAACAAGTTTAGAAAAAAAGATTTGTTACTAATTTCGATAAATATGTACAAAATATAATCTTTAATAAGTTATTTTAACTATTCGATAATGGTTTCAACAAAAAAGGTTGGTCTTAGCAATGACAAATTACCGCATTAATTACAGAAAAAGATCAATTTAAAACATTTATTTCAGAAAAAAAATTGTTCGAACAAAAAAAAATTGAAATAAATACGAACTTGTTACATAATAGTAATATTGACCTAAGTGACGTAGATATTCAATATGAGCGAATTAATACTCAGAAATAGTTGAATCTTCAAACAAAAAAGACATTTTTTTCAGAAGACAGTTGAATTTCAACCAAGAAGGATGAATTTTCAGCCAAGAACTATTCTACCAAAAAAGAGAAATTTTGAAACCATATATAAGAATTTTGTATCCAAAAAGACAAATTTTCAACAAAACAGTTGATTTTTCGAAAAAAGACGTTTCAAGAAAATAGTTGAAGTTTTAGCCACTTAGTTGAATTTTCAACCTAAAAAATGAATTATCGACCAAACAGTTGAATTTTCTTCCAAAATTATCGAACTTTCAACTCGAAAAGACGAATTTTCAACAAAAAGGTTAAATTTTTATGTCAAAAAGATGGATTTCCATGAATCATTTGCATTTTTGATCCGAAAATATGAATTTTACAAAAAAGAGTAAAAGACGATCAATTTTCGACGAGAAATAGAATAGTAAAATTTGCAGTTCAAAAAATTAATTTTCAACAATTTTCAACAAAGTACATGAAATTAAATTCGAATAGTTGAATTTTCAACTAAAAAAATTTTTAACCAAAAATATAATAGTTAAATTTGCCATTCAAATTTTTTTTTATTTACCAAAGAGATGAATCTCTAATTAATAAAATAAAATTTTAACAAAGTGGTTCAAATTTCAACCAAGAAAGGTTGAATTTTCAATCAAGAATATTCATTTTCTACTAAAAAAGTCGAATTCACAACGAACTGCATAAATTTGGTACTTTGTTGAGTTTTAACTAAAATCGATTAATTTTCAACCAGTAATGGAATAGATAAACGTCTAGTTGAAAAAATTAATTTTCAACAAACTAGTTGAATCTTCGACCACTGAAATGAATTTTTTTTTAAATTAGTTTAAATTTCAATCAAGCAGTTGAATTTTCAACCAAAAATATGAAATCTCGACGACAAATTAAATAGTTAAATTTTCAGTAGAGAAAATTAATTTTCAACTGAAAAAAAAATTTCAACAAAATAGTTAAATCTTTAACCAAAAATAAGAATGTTTAACCAAAAGAGATCAATTTTGAATTAAAAATATAATAGTAAACTCTTAAATTAAAAAGAATTAACTTTCAACGAAAAATAATTGGATTTTTTTATTGGTTCTATAGATTCAGTTCGCATTTAAACGAAATAACGAGAAAAAGAGAAAGTTTTTTGAAAACAGGAAAATAAAGAGTTATTTATTGAGAAAAAATTAAAAAGGGGGATAGGAGAACCTTTTCGGGATCTCGATGCCTCGAGAAAGAAGGCCCACGCTTTTGACGAATGAAAAGAGCTGATGATGCCTCTGAAAGAATAATAAAAATAAATTTATTAGCTTAATTTATTATAGTATTAACTCTCATAGTTTCTACATTATCCTATTTTTTACGTTTTTTTTACTTGTACTATTTTTATTACCCTATTTTTTTAATCTTGGATTTCATCATAGCATTTGCCGTGCAAAAATCCAAATTTCTATTTATCCCTTACTTTTTGAGCAATCTTGTATAATATATTCAGTCCGCATTGAGAAATCACCGTTTCGCCTTCGGTATCCTGAGCGCGGACGCTAAAGAGAGACGGTTGACCATATCGAAGCATGACGTTACATCACTGCCCCAACGGGATTCCCACGAGTGACAGTAGTGCGAGCCGGCTATGGCCAGACGCGGCGTACAAAAAATACAGTGAAAAGATTGGTCAATGGTCATTTCAGACAAATTAATTTTTTTCTTTAAGAAAAAGAAGACGAAATAATATTGCTGACCAGAAATTATTGCAATTAGTATCATAACATACCACAAATTCCCCAAAAAAGTTTCATCCCCCTGGCGCATGTGGAACAGACTGCTAATCAACCACAAAAACTCAAAAAAAATCATCAAAAATACGCAGTCTGAATTTTTTTGAACAACGTTATTTCATTCAATGTCCGAAGATCGCCAAAAGTGTATCAACCCCTTAGCAAATGTGGAACAACCCCAAATCGTCCCTCAACATTTAGAGCATCCAAAAAATTAACATGAAAGCCTGAAATTTTTTCACAGACATATGTACAGTCATTTCATTCTTTGCTCAGAGGTTGCCAAGAAAATTTCATCCTCCTAGATAAGGTGGAAAACACCCCAAATCATCCCCCACTACTCGAAAAATTCACAAAAAATACACTAATTCAAAAGTCGGACATTTTTTTGGATAAACTCATTTCATTTGATGTCCAAAGATCGAAAAAAAAGTTTCATCCCCCTAGATGATGTGGAACACACCCCAAATCATCCTTAAAAACTTTAGAAATTCATAAAAAAATTCACTGTTGCAACAGTGGAAATTTTTTTTGCCCAGCGTCATCTTATCCAATGCCTGAAGATCGCCAAAAATGTTTCATCCCCCTAGCGAATGTGGAACATATTCTAAATCATCCCCCAAAACTCAAAAGCTGGCGAATGACCAGTTTCGGAACAGAACGTAAAATAATTTTTTTTGTTTATAAATTGAAAATTGGATTTTCGATCAACGAGCCTTCTTTAAAATAAAAATTCCATTTAAAAATTCATTTTTGAAAAAAAATCACACTTTATTTGATTAAATTCCCGGGCTATAAAACTACGAAAATTCAGAATTTATATAGTTTTTCTAAAATTATCTCATTGTCAGTAAAGTGTCAGTACAATGATACCAGAGCACAATTTTTTGAAGTTTTAAAATTTTATTCGACTTTTTTTAGAAATTATAAATAAAAAAAAGCGCCAAATGTCCTGCCACGATCTTGTCCCTAACTACAAATTTGAAATGAAAAATTGCCGAATAATATAAACAGCATTTTTTATATAGGTAAAATATACAGATATTATTCATATTGAGTTGAAAAAAATAATAATAATTTTTAGCACCGTTTTTCAATATTTCAAGTTTTGGGAAATCTTGTATTTATTTGAAAAGATTTGTAATTTTCCACAACAGTTTGCGTAAGATGAAAGGTGTGAAGCCAAAAAATAAACATCTTAAAAATCAAATCGTGTAGTTTTCTGTAATGCCTTATAGATTTTTAAAACAAAGTAAAGCAATTAAAAATTGAACGATTTTTCGAACTGTAGAAATTTGTACATTTTTGTTAATTTTTTTACTTTTTTACGGAAAAAAGCAATTCGAAATTGCTATTGGTATTTATTTGTTAAATTTTGTACACTTTTGTACAAAAAAGTACAATTTTCAACAAAAAACTACAGCTTCGTTGAAACTTGGACTACTTTGTGAAAAACTAATGTTATTGGCTGAAGATTGAACTATTTTGTTCAAAATTAATTTTTGTCGTTGAAAATTAATTTCCTTAAATTAAAATTCAACTATTCCATTTTTGGCTGAAAATTGAACGTTTTTAATTGAAAATTTAATTATTTGATTGAAAAGTCATGTATTACGTCGAAAATTCGTTTCTTTTTCTGTTGTAAAAAAATAATCCAATTGGTACAAAATTTAACAATTTGGTTGAAAGTTGAATAACTTTGTTATTAATTAAATTTCTGCAAATTCAGCTTATTGGTTGAAAATTTATCTTTTTTCGTTAAAAAATCAACTATTTGGTCAAAAATTCATCTTTTTAGTTTGAAGATTCAACTACTTGTTAACAAATTTAATCAATCTGTTTTAAATTCATCCCCTTTTCTTAAAGATTCAACAATTTATTTTTAAAAAATTTTCTTTTCTGGACTGAAAAAACTTTCTTGTTTTAAAATTCAAATCTTTTGGTAAAAATTTTTGAGTAGAAAGTTAATCTTCTTTTGGTTCAAAATGCAACAATTCGATTCAAAATGAATCTGTTTCCGTTTTGAAATTTGAAATAATAAAAATGAATTTGAAAATTTATCTTTTTTGGTAGAAACTTTCTTGGTTGAAAATTCAACTATTTGATTAAAAATTCAACTATTTCGTTGAAAATTCGTCTCCTTTGCATGGAATTTCAACTGCTTGGTTGTAAATACAACTTTTTGGTCAAAAATTAATTTTTCATAGTTAATGAAAATTCAACTATTGGTTGAAAATTCAATTATTTATTAAAAAATTCAACTATTTCGTTGAGAATTTGGCTTTTTTGCTTAAAATTTCAACTATTTGGTTGCAAATGCAACTGTTTGGTCTAAAATTAATTTTTTGTTGTTGTTGAAAACTCAACGATTGGTTGAGAAATCATCTTTTTTGATTGAGAATTCATCATTTCGGATTTAAAACTTTTTTTCTACTTTTTAGCCTGAAAATTCAACTCTTTCTTCAAAAATTCATCTCTTTTTGTAGAAAATAATTTTTTTTGAGTTAACTGTGTATTTTGTTGAGAATGTAATAAATTTCAACTGAAATTTCAAGCGTTTTATAATGAACTCAATATTGTACTTTTACTAGGGTGGTCCAAAAAAGACTTTTTTTTTATCAATTGAAATAAAATAGTAAAATTTTTTTTTAAATGTGCCAAAAATCCAAGTAATGTATCTGAGTAAAAAGGGTACATTGTATGCCTAACAAAGTATTAAAATCCATCAGCAGGGATTATTTAAATAAAATAAGCATTTTATTTTCAATTACCGGCTTGAAGGACCCCTTTATATTTTTTTCTAATTCGGTTAAAAATCATGGGCCATTTTGACACTACCCTAAAATATGTATGCTACACTCATTACCTGCAATACTAATGAAAAAATGGTCTGCTTAATTACGAAATGTTATGTATTTTAATTCACTTCCCTTGAAAAGCTGAAGTATGAGTGGCTGGGTTTAAAACTTCATACTAAATTACCGCGAAGCGTAAAATTAGCATTTTAACTTTCATTCATTAGAAAGTTAGAAGTAGCACTTTTTGAAATTAAAGGACTCTTGTACAACTTCATCACGGAGAAATAAGCGAATTGATAAACTTCGCGTACACAATTTCCTTCTTGCGCGTGATATAATATTTATTGCAAAATAAAAATAAAAGTTTTTAAATAATAATGATGCGTGTATTTCTGAACAAGATTTCTTCTCTCGATCTCTCTAGTAGCTTAATGGGAAAGCACCTGACCGAAAATCAGAAGTTCTGTTGTTCGACTCCCGGCGGAGCGAAAAGAGAAGATCTTTTTTCAGAAAAAATTAATTAAAATAATTTTTAATTCATAGCTCCATCTAGTCTCAAGAAGACGTTACAAATTTATGTTATTCTCTAATGATAATACAGATTCCTTGAAAAATAATAAAGCTCGACAGATTCTAAACAAAATTCTAAAGTGAAAAAGCTATAAGGGAAATAATTTTTACGTTACAATAACCAGTCATTTTATTGAAGAAAGAACGCTCTATTCATCAATATTTGTGATGTTTGATTTCTTGATACAATGTATATTCCAATTAACAGGATTGTTTTGTTGAAAGGTCACTCATTTTTTTATTAAAAAAAAAAAAGAAAAAAAACCTTTTCCAAATGTTATTATCCAGTGCTCATCAAACCTTTCAAACATGAATTTTTGTATTCATATATTTTTGCAGGCATTAAACTCTTTCCTCTATTCCCCCTTTTTTTAATTAATTCCTCTTTTTCCACTTTTTCTCGTTTTTTAGCACAAATGTGAACTGTATCAATAGAATCCAATTAGAAAATCAAACTCTCTTCTGGTTAAAAATTCTGCTATTTAGTTGAAAATTAAATTATTTTATTAAAAAGTCATATTTATTATAGTAGAATATGAACTTTTTTGTTAAAAATTCTACTGTCTTCTGAAAAATTCGTCTATTGGTGGAAAATGATTCGATTATTGGTGGAAAATGAAATTTCTCGATCAAAATTCCTGTTTTTATTTTTCAAAGTCAACATTTCTTTAAAAAATTCGACCATTCAGCTAGAAAATTTAACTCTTTTATTGAAAATTCGTTTTTTGTCGTAAAAAATCTTTTTTGATTGAAAGTTCAAGTATTTTGTTGAAAATTCGTCTTTTTTTATTAAATTTGACTATTTTATGATTTAAAATTTAAATATTTGTCAGTTAAAGTATCACCAATTATATTTTTCGCTGAGAATTCATCTTCTTTTTTTTCAAGATGAACCACATTATTGAAAATTAATTTTTTTTGGTTGAACATTTATAACTATTTTGTTGAAAAATCGTTTTTTGTTTTGTGCTGAAAATTAATTTTTTAAATCGAGAATTCAAATCTTTGAATACTTGAAAATTCAACTTATTTATTGAAATATCAACTATAGTTCTGTTTGAGAATTTAACTACATTGTTAAAAATTCAAATTCCACTGTTTTGGTAGAAAATGCAACTATTTGTTTGAAAATTAACTTTCTTGTTTAAAATTCATATTTTCGGGTGAAAAATTCAACTTTTTTGTAGAAAGTTCATCTTTTTGACTTAAAAATTTAACTACTTGGTCAAAAATTCAACTTATTTGGTTCAAAGTTGAACCACTTTATTAAAAATTTTGTTAAAATTTTTTTTTTTTTAATTAATTAATAATTCTGGTCGAAAATTCATCTCTTGGTAGAAATTCCCTCTTTTTTGGTTGAAAATGCAACTGTTTGACTAAAAATAAATCTGTTTTGGTCAAGGATTTAACTATTTTGTTAAAAGTTCATCTTCTTGATTTGAAAGTAACCCTTTTTTGGAAGAAAATTCAATTTTTTGGTTGAAAATGTATATTTTCGACTTGAAAACTCAACCTACTTATAGAAAATTTTTTTTGGTTTAAAAATTCATGAGTTTGGTAAAAAATTAACAATTTTGTTGAAAATTCAACTGTTCGGTTAAAAATTAATTTGCTTTGGTGGAGCATTCAACTAATTTGTTAAAAATTCATTTTTTGGTTGATGATTCATCCCTTTGGTTGGAAATTTAACTATTTTGTTGAAAATTCGTTTTTTTTTTGGTTGAAGATTAATTTATTAAACTGAAAATTCAACTGTTTGAAAATATCAACTATTCTATTTTTCGTCTAGAACTAACCTTTTCTGGCTGAAAATTACTCTTTTTCGATGATAATTCAACTGCTTGGTCAAAAGCTAAACTTTTTTGTTAAAAATAAATTTTTTTGGTTGAGGCTTCATCTCTTTTGTTGAAAATTTAATTATTTTGTTGAAAAAAATTAGGTAGTTTCTCTGGTTGAAAATTCATCTCTATTGGTAGAAATTTCATCCTTTTGACCTAAAAATTCTATTTTTTGGTAGAAAACTAAATTATTTGGTTAAAAATTAACTTTTTTGTTGAAGATTCATATTTTTCGGTGGAAAATTCAACATTTTTGTCGAAAATTTGTCTGCTTGGCTTGAAAATTCAATAGTACAAAATTTAACCATTTAATTGAAAATTGAACTGTTTAGTTAAAAATTAATCCGTTTTGGTTGAGGATTCAACTAAGTTTTAAAAAATTAATTTTTTTCTGTTGAAGATTCATCTCTTTGGTTAAGAATTTACCTATTTTGTTGGAAATTCTTTTTTTGTTTTTTGGTTGAAAATTATTTTTTTAATCTGAAAATTCAACTACTTGAAAATATCAGCTATTATGTTTTTGGTTTATAATAAATCTTCTTTGGTTGAAAATTCAATTACATGGTTGAAAGCTGGACTCTTTTGTTGAAAATTATTTTTTTTGGTTGAAGATTCATCTTTTTGGTTGAAAATCTAATTATTTTGTTGAAAAAAAAATAGTTAGTTTTTTGGTTGAAAATTCATCTCTTTTAGTATAAATTTCAGAGGATTAATTATAAACCAAAAATAGAATATTTTTGGTTTATAATTAATCTTCTTTGGTTGGAAATTCAACTACATGGTTGAAAGCTGCACTCTTTTGTTGAAAATTAATTTTTTTGTTTGAAGATTCATCTTTTTGGTTGAAAATCTCATTATTTCATTTTAAAAAAATTATGTATTTTTTTTGGTTGAAAATTCATCTCTTTTAGTAGAAATTTCACCTCTCTTGGTTAAAAATGCAAATGTTTGAATTAATCTGTTTTGGTTGAGGATTTAACTATTTTGTTAAAAATTCATCTTTTTGATTTAAAAGTTCCACTATTCTGGTAGAAGATTCAACTATTTAGTTGCAAATGAACTTTTTTATTGAAAATTCATATTTTCGGGTAGAAAATTCGTCTATTTGGCTTAAAAATTCAACGGGTTGGTAGAAAATTCAACTATTTCTTTGGTAATTCAACTGTTTGGTTGAAAATAAATTTGTTTGGTTCAGGATTCAACTACTTTGTTAAAAATTCATTTTTTAGTTGAAGATTCATCTCTTTAGTTGAAAATTCAACTACATGGTTGAAAGCTGAACTCTTTTCTTGAAAATTAATTTTTTTGGTTGAAGATTCATCTTTTTGTATGAAAATCTAATTATTTTGTTGAAAAAAATTAGGTATTTTTTGTTCTTGAAAATTCATCTTTTTTAGTAGAAATTTCACCTTGCTTGGTTAAAAATGCAAGTGTTTGAATTAATCTGTTTTGGTTGAGGATGTAACTATTTTGTTAAAAATTCATCTTTTTTATTTGAAAGTTCCACTATTCTGGTAGAAAATTCAACTATTTAGTTGAAAATAAACTTTTTTATTGAAAATTCATATTTTCGGGTAGAAAATTCACTTTTTTCGTGGAAAATTCGTCTATTTGGCTTGAAAATTCAACGGGTTGGTAGAAAATTCAACTATTTCTTTGGTAATTCAACTGTTTGGTTGAAAATAAATTTGTTTGGTTCAGGATTCAACTACTTTGTTAAAAATTCATTTTTTAGTTGAAGATTCATCTCTTTAGTTGAAAATTCAACTACATGGTTGAAAGCTGAACTCTTTTCTTGAAAATTAATTTTTTTGGTTGAAGATTCATCTTTTTGGATGAAAATCTTATTATTTTCTTGAAAAAAATTAGGTATTTTTTGTTGTTGAAAATTCATCTCTTTTAGTAGAAATTTCAGAAGATTAATTATAAACCAAAAATACAATATTTTTGGTTTTTAATTAATCTTCTTTGGTTGAAAATTCAACTACATGGTTGAAAGCTGAACTCTTTTGTTGAAAATTAATTTTTTTGGTTGATAATTTATCTTTTTGGTTGAAAATCTAATTATTTTGTTGAAAAAAATTAGTTAGTTTTTTGGTTGAAAATTCATCTCTTTTAGTAGAAATTTCACCTTGCTTGGTTAAAAGTGCAAATGTTCAAATTAATTTGTTTTGTTTGAGGATTTAACTATTTTGTTAAGAATTCATCTTTTTGATTTGAAAGTTCCACTATTCTGGTAGAAAATTCAACTATTTAGTTGAAAATGAACTTTTCTATTAAAAATTCATATTTTCGGGTAGAAAATTCGTCTTTTTGACTTGAAAATTCAACGGGTTGGTAGAAAATTCAACTATTTCTTTGGAAAATCAACTTTTTGGTTAAAAATTAATTTGTTTTGGTTCAGTATTCAACTAATTTGTTAAAATTTAATTTTTTCAGTTGAATATTCATCTCTTTGGTTGAAAAGTCAACTACATGGTTGAAAGCTGAACTCTTTTGTTGAAAATTATTTTTTTGGTTGAAGATTTATCTTTTTGGATAAAAATCTAATTATTTTGTTGAAAAAACATTAGGTAGTTTTTTTTTGAAAATTCATCTCTTTTAGTAGAAATTTCACCTTGCTTGGTTAAAGATGCAAATTTTTTAATGATTCTGTTTTGGTTGAGGATTTAACTATTTTGTTAAAAATTCATCTTTTTGATTTGAAAGTCCCACTATTCTGGTAGAAAATTCAACTATTTAGTTGAAAATGAACTTTTTTATTTTGAATTCATATTTTCGGGTTGAAAATTCGTCTATTTGGCTTAAAAATTCAACGGGTTGGAAGAAAATTCAACTATTTCTTTGGAAATTCAACTGTTTGGTTAAAAATTAATATTTGTTGGTTCAGGATTCAACTAATTTGTTAAAAATTCATTTTTTTAGTTAAACATGCATCTCTTTGGTTGAAAATTCAACTACATGGTTGAAAGCTGATTTCTTTTGTTGAAAATTAATTTTTTTGGTTGAAAATTCATCTTTTTGGTTGAAAATCTAATTATTTTCTTGAAAAAAATTAGGTAGTGTTTTTTGTTGAAAATTCATCTCTTTTAGTAGAAATTTCACCTTGCTTGGTTAAAAATGCAAATTTTTTAATTAATCTGTTTTGGTTGAGGATTTAACTATTTTGTTAATTCATCTTTTTTATTTGAAAGTTCCACTATTCTGGTAGAAAATTCAACTATTTAGTTGAAAATGAATTTTCCTATTGAAAATTCATATTTTCGGGTAGAAAATTCACTTTCTCGTAGAAAATTCGTCTATTTGGCTTGAAAATTCAACTGGTTGGTAGAAAATTCAACTATTTCTTTGGAAATTCAACTGTTTGGTTGAAAATTAATTTGTTTTAGTTCAGGATTCAACTAATTTGTTCAAAATTAATTTTTTAGTTGAAGATTCATCTCTTTGGTTGAAAATTCAACTACATGGTTGGAAGCTGAACTCTTTTGTTGAAAATTAATTTTTTTGGTTGAAGATTCATATCTTTGGTTGAAAATTTAATTATTTTGTTAAAAATTAGTTTTTTTTTACCGAAGATTAATTTTTTTACTGAAAATTCAACTATTTTTTTGAAATTTTTTTTCCTTTCAAAGAATTTATTTCCCTATTATTCCTCTATTCTTGTGTAACTAAGTGATTCATTCTAAACATTAAGAAATTTATTATTTAATTTATTGAAGATTTAAACTTTGATAAAAGGGATGAGATTTTTTTGTTTCCTCAGAAATATTTTTGGTATGATCAAAGAGAAAATTGCTCATACCCGACTTTAAAGAAATGGAAGAGGCTTTAATGATTCGAACTTGGCATTGTTTCACACTCTTTGAATCTCTGGGATGTGCAATTGTCCTTTTATGTAGAAACTGGCTCAAGTTCCGAGTATGTAATGCGGAGTTTTACCGAATATTGTCCTACAAAAAAGGATTTTTTTCTTTGATTTTAAAATGGATAATTTCAAATAAAAAATATCAACTGAAATTTCTCTCAAAATTCAAGCCTACCTTTTTTTGACGTTGAAAGGAAAATTAAAACTAAGAAAATAATTGAATTTTTTAAAGAAATTGTTCATGTTTTAACTAAATTGTTTAATTTTCTAACATCACAATTGAATTTTCGACGAAAAAATATGACTTTAACAAATTGGTGGAATTTTTAACAAAATAATTTAACTTTTAACAAACTACATGAACTTTTAACCTAATAGTTGAATTTTCAACTAAAAAAGATAATCTTTAAGACAAAAATGGAATACTTAAATTTTCAGTTCAAAAAATTAATTTTCAGCAAAAAAAAACAATGAAATTATCAACCAGTTAAATCTAACGAAAATAGACGAATTTTCAACAAAATAGTTCAGTTAAGAAGTCGACTTCAACCTGGAAAATGAATTATCGACCAAATAATTGAATTTTCTTCCAAAATTATCCAACTTCTAACCCAAAAAGACGAATTTTCAACAAAAAAGTTAAATTTTTAGGTCCAAAAGATTTTTGGTTGAAAATTCTTTTTAAATTAGAGAAGTTAAGAACCAAAAAATAGTTAGAAAAAAGTAATATTAATTTCACAAAAAAATGAATTAACCAACAAGTTGATTAATCTTTTAAATAAACAGTCTAATTTCTATAGTTGGATTTCCGACCGAAAAAGATGAATTTAACAGAAAAAATAAAACTTTCATTCAACTCTAATATTAAAAAAAAAAATTTACAAAAAATTAGTTTTTTCAACCAAAATAGGAATCGCTAAATTTTGAGTTTAAAAAACTAATTTTCAACCACATAAACGAATTTTCAACTAGTTAAATTTAACATAAAAAGACAAAATTTTAATAAAACAGTTGAATCCTCAACTAAAATTATAAATTTTCAACAAAAAAGATTAATTTTCTAGCCAAATAGATTAATTTTCAACAATACAAATTAATTTACTACCAAAAAGTTGAATTTTCAACTTATGAAGGATACATTTTCAACCAAAAATGGGATATTTAAATTTTTAGATGAAAAAAATAATATTAATTTCACAAAAAAAAAATGAATTTACAACAAAATGATTCAACTTTTAAAGAAACAGTGTAATTTTAATAGTTTGATTTTCAAACGAAAAAAATTAATTTAGCAAAAAAAATTAAATTTTTAACAAAATAATTTAAATTTCAACGAAATAGTTGATTTTTTAACTAAACAGCTGAATTTGTAACATACAAAGATGAATTTTCAGTTAAAAAACTTAATTTTCAACAAACAACAAAAAATTTTTAACAAAATAGTTTAATTTTCAACCAAAGAGAAAAAGTTTCAGTTAAAATGATGAATCTTCAACCATAAAAATGAATTTTCAACCAAATGGTAGAATTTTCAATGAAAAAAGATAAATTTTCAAACAAAAATGAAACAGTTAAATTTACAGTTAAAAAGAATAATTCTCAACCAAGTAGTTGAACTTGAAGAAAAAAGTTAATTATCAACGAAAGATGAATTTTCAACAAAGGAGATTAATTTTCTACCAAAAAATATGAATTTTCAACAAAATACGTTAATTTTCAACGACATAGCGAAATTTTTAACTAAAAAAGATCAGTTTTCAAGCAAAAATTGAATAGTTAAATTCTCAGTTGAAAGAGTTAATTTTTAACCAAAAAAATAAATTTTGAAAAAACTATTTAATTTTAAGCAAAATTGTTTAATTTTCAAACAAACAGATAAGTTTTTAATTAAAATGATGAATCTGCAACCATAAAAATAAATCTTTAAGCAAGCAGTTGTATTTAAGACAAAATAGTTGATTCTTCAAACTACAATTTCCAATTTTCAACCAAATGGTAGAATTTTTAAACAAAAAAGATCAATTTTCAACAAAAAATGCAACAGTTGAGTTTTACCGTTAAAAACAATGAAATAAAATAATTTTTGAGAAAAAAGTTTATTTTCAACCATGAAAAATGAATTTTGAACCAAGAAAGATAACTTTCCCACTAGAAAGATGA
>CAKNYM010051514.1:0-46300 GCA_932195095.1 Andricus curvator
CTCATACATTTTCCAAAGTTTCAGCCCGATATTTTATTTACAAAAAAAGTTCTTAGATTAAAAAAAAAATTGGAAAATTGAAAAAGTGAGGTCGGTAATGTAGGTATTTGACTGTGTCACATGCCCTTAAGAACAATAGAAAAAGGATCACGTAGGAGGGGGGGGGGGGGGGGTTTAGAGTTCCTGAAAAACGCGAACATCTCCTAAACTAAAACCGGCCTTAAGGGCCCTTTTCATGCAGACGCCCACGCATGTAGTAATGTATACCTGGAGTAAACACTGGCAGCAATCGATGTCCGAAATTGACGACTCTTAGTAGCAACATGGATAACTTGGGTCATTTCTCAAATTACAGTTGTTAAAGTTAATTCACTCCGCCAAGTGTCTTGCCTAAACCAATATTAGCAAGTATGTGAGAGAAAATTCGGCAGAAAGTGAGAAGAGAAATGCATTAGATATTTATTTTGGCTAAAGCTTGTGGCTTGCTCTCATTTCGAACAGAGCTCTTGGTCCATTCTCTATTCGCTCCATTCCATTGAGAGGCTAACTTTAGTTTAGGGTTCGACGTGGAAGACCTAAACTAAACTCTCAAGTACCTCAAACCCTCGGTGCCACTGTTGACCCAGTTAATAGCCTCGTATTTGATTTGACTACTGTCGTTCACCGCATAAGCTGGTAGTACGATAACACGAATCGCAGTCATTCTATCTATATTAATGTTTTTTTTCTATTTTAGAAATTGAATGTTTAATTCTTATAGTTAATTTTGCTTAACGTATTAATAGATCAAAAATGGTTATCTCGAAAAATATTTAATTACACTCAAAAAATGTTAATATTATTATTGGCGGTATAGTTTAAGAGAGGGAAAATTATTTTTATTTTTAAACAATGTTATTCTTTTCTGAACTTTGTTTCTTATTACTTCATACCAGTTTTTTATAAACTATGGGATTTTAATAAATGGCCAAGATTTTCAATAGGGAATCGACGCCCAGCACAAAACAAAGATAACGCAAATACAGTAAACTATCAAAAATCGATGTTTCCACATTTGCCCAGTACAGCTGCAGCAAAATCTATGGTAGCCATTTGTATCAAATAATATTGTAACCACTGACGCACAGTGCTAGTTTTTAGTGCCCTTTTTAGGATTTTACGATATCTTTATTGGTTTGAACAATTGTAAGGATTTCATATATGTTAAAAATTGTTCCTTCACTTCTTCCCACGTCTATAGCAAAATCGATTGAGCTGATTTGTAACAAATGTTAACTGAAGTCGGGACAAAAATTCCTGACACATGGGTTTGAAGCTTTATTACTCGGCGAGACAAAATCACAGAACGTTGAGTCAAAGACAGAAATATTCTTGAACATTTATGCTTGTAAAATGATATCAGTATGATTTTTGTCAACAATTTTTTGTCTTTCCTGTGACAGAAAATGTGTGAAAAAAGAGGAGAAATGATCCTCAACTTTCACTACGTTGACTTTGAAGTCCTCCACAAGTGCGAAAATTGATGGTGATTTCAAGCTGAACTCTAGCTTCAAAGAAGCCTCTCGGTTCAGCGGTTTCACCTCAAAAGTTGAATGGTCAATACAAATTATTAATGTCTGAATTAAAAGCTTCAGAATAATCACGAACTTAATGAGTTTCAATACTCGAAAACTCGTATTGAAAAAAAGTCCTTTCTCGGTATTGTCAAATTTAAGCGTGAAACAGATCCCTTAAAAAAGGGTAAAAAACTCCCGAAATCCATAGGCGTAGACTGAATCTCCTGTTATCTGAACTGTAAAGGCTGAATGACGCTTTGAAGATTCGTAATGTCTGATGTGTAGTGAACAGGAGATTCAGTCTACGCCTATGGCTTTCAGCAGCATGGCCCTTCTTTTAAGGGATATGTTTTACGCTTAAATTCGACAATGCTGAGAAAGGACGTTTTTTCAATATATGTGTTTTCCAGTATGGAAACTCATTAAGATCGTGATTATTCCGAAGCACATTCTCAGCGGGCGCTACGCGCGCGGCTCGCAAGTTTGAACGCGCCTAGGGCGCGCGACTGTTGGTTCTTGCGCTTCGCGCTCTATAATGCATTTACCTCGCGCTTCGCGCTCGGTCTTTGTATTGCCCTTACATTTGTTGAAAAAACTTTTGAAATTAAAAGTCAAAGAATCGTCAACTGTAATTTGGTGATTGTGAATTCTGTCTTGTTAGAGCACCTTTGGAGTTAACGAACCCATGCTTATCACGTATCTCGTGCTTCGCACTCGATTTTGTCCAAAATATGAACTTTTCTACAATTATATTCAACACTATTATATCAAATGTATATTACATTTATTTCTGTACCTCGACCTGAGATTGCTTATTCAGATATTGCAAAATAAGGTAAAAATTTTATTTATCATGATTACTTTACTTTTTGTTTTTCATTTTGCATTATATTTTATTCTCAGCTACCCTGAAAAAATATATCATTTCAATAAATGTATATTATTACAATTCATAATATGCGTTGGTATCGAAACAGACGTATTTTCATTGTCTTGTTTTTATAATTAAAAAAACAGTCGAGAGCAATTTTATAGAACTTTTAAAAACAGATAATTTTGGTCTCTTGTCTATTTATTGTATCTTGCGTGGTTTCGTGGGAAAGTTGAATTATTACGTTTTTCAGTTTGATTTTCCATCGCTAAAGTAGAAATAAATATGAATTGGCGGACACTGAAAATAATTCGTTCTGACGCATTCAAATGAATTAGATCCCCTAAACATTTTTCGCTGAATTCGGGCGAATAGGCATTTTTTGAAGACTTCATTACTTTTTACTGGCGAATTCTTCTCAATTCGTCCCAATTAGTTTCTTTTTACTGGGGAGAATGTAAAAACTGACATTTGTAAAGTACCTGTTCAAGAATAATCATGTTCAAGAAAAAATCATGGATTTTTTCAAATTTCTGATACCAATTTTCGCATATGTAGAGGACTTCAAAATCGACGTAGTGAAAGTTGAGGGTCATTTCTCCTGTTTTTTCACACATCTTCTGTCACAAGAAAGACAAAATTTTTTTGACGAAAATCAAACTAACATCATTTTACAAGTATAATGTTGAAGAATGTTTCTGTCTTTGACTCAACATACTACGATTTTTTCTCGCCGAGTAATGAAGCTTCAAAGCCAGGTGTCAGGACTTCTTGTCCCGACTTTAGTTATGCATGTTGGTATTTTCTAGCGTTATTTTTCAAGAATTTTCAATGCCATCAATATTTAGAAAACTTTTTTACGAATTTGTAAAAATTGAAAAATAGTTTCGCACCTTTGTGCACGTCTACAGTAAAAGTGAATGGTAGCAATTTCCATCAAATTTTAGGTAGCGCCCTCTCAGCCTTCCACCACCCTATTTTTCAAAGAAAAATTACAAAGAAAAAGTTGACTAGCTCCGAGACTAGCTCTATTATTTGGAAAAATATCGGATTTTCAAAAATAAAATTTTGTAATTTTTTCACTTTCATTTCCTCTTCCACTTTTCGGAAATTCATATGCTGCTTTTTTTTTATTTTTGTGAAAATTAGTATTATAAGAAGCCATTTGACATAAATTTCGAAAAAGTGGAAGAGACAGTGAAGGTGCAAACGTTGCATAATCGCCCCCTACCACCCATCCGAAAGCTAATCGCGCTCATTCGTCCTGAATGTCTGAGACTTGACGAGTCGAGAATCACCTGTTTTTGAAGAACATTCTTCATTCACAAGCGTTCAGAAATCGACATTTCAAATTTGAAAGTCTTCCTAATTTATTTGTTTCCTTCTGTTAATGAAAATCCTCCCTCTATGAGGAGGTAAGGTGCTCATAAAGTGAGTACAAATTAAATGCATACATATGGTACTTCACATATTATACTGTCCATTTTCGATTTAGTTCTGAAATCTGAAAATTGTCGATTCAAATGGAAATTCCAGTTAGCGGCTGGCTCAAAAGGAGTTTTATTAACGCTCGATCGATCGATTCAGGAAGAATTAACCGTTTATCCATTGGAATTTTCAGATTGTTACATTGCCAGTGAAACGTATAAGACGCCTTCTAAAAAGTCTTTGCGATTGATCGTTCGAGCAAAAGATCGCCCAGTTGTGCATGGGGATCAATGGCTTTCGTTGGCTTCCGAATTGTGGACCCTCTCTTTACTGTATACCCCCCGGGGACTTTTCGGATTTCGACCGTAAAATTCACGATCAAAGACGACGAAAACATTCTTCAAAAACGCGTGCCGAATACAGGTTATTCCCTATTTGTCCCTATATATTTCTCAAAACTGGCGAAAAACAAACTTTACATCAGGATTATGGGTTTTTCTGTGCGAAGTTGTCATTCTTAAAATCTTTAAATATGTGTTCTAATTACTTAAAAAACGTATCGATTATAGTGCCACCTTTTTGGAAGAAATGTCCTCTTACAACGCCATCTCAAAAAATGGAAGTCAGTTTCGCATTCAGCACAAAAAACTACCTATGAGAAATAACAAATCCCATTTCATGTATACATTGGTCACATGGTGCTAATCAGTGTTATTGGCGTCACCTGCTGCTAATTATCTTTCTCTAACCCCTTCTAAACTTAATATTAGCATCATCTGACTTTTCGAAAGCACCCTGTAGTAATACACGTCTCCTTCTATAGCTCTTTAACGCGGAAAATATGAATTTGCAATGAATTAGCGAGTCGCAAAATAACCAGGTTGATCCTTTGACGCAGTTACAACGATACAACTTAAATCTGGAAGCAACTCAATACATATCCATAACTTTTGGCTATATGTATATGTATATATATATAGAATTTGTTTCGTCTCGATAGATAAACTTAACAGGTAAAAATATTCTAATGAATAATGGAGAGCAATCATAATTTTTTAAGTCCATTCTTCTGTCTGTTTACAGAACTCGAAATTTGTACAAGAAAGTGCAGAATGACGTGAAGCGTGCTCGAGAGCTTTATGTGGCTTTACGGTCGAAATCCAAATGCCATCTGCGCAAACGATTAAACATCCTATGGACCTCGCGCCAGAGTGTACAAACATTTCTACATCCTTTCAAACAGACCTCTCACGGTTGCTGACACTGAAAAGAGCGTATATCTACGACTTTGTATAATCCCGACATTTACAATCCTGAAAAAACTCCTTTGGAATGATAAAAAAAACCTGTAATTATACTCTGAAATCAGAAAAATTCAAACTTAATTTGAAAAACAAAATCATATCATTGAAAGAAACAAATTTTTTGCTTAAATTAAAAAAAGATCTATTTAATTTTAAGAAATGGAAAATATTTGCCTCATTGATTTAAACAAATAATTTGTTTGATATAAACAAAAAATTGGCTTTTATTGAACAATGCATTTGTTTAAAATTTGTTTATTTGAATTCCTAAAAATATTTATTTGATTCAAACAAAAAATATAATGCAAAGAAGTGCTACAAAATGCCGCTAGGCGTGCTAAGGTGCTGCCGGCAGGTTTCCCTGCGGTACTAACCTAAAATCTAAATTGATTTATCCTTTGATTGATTTGATGGCATTGTTCTTTTTTTCAATGTTGTATGATTCTAACGGTTCTGATTTACTGGAAAACTTAAAATTTATTGTAAAATGGACGCAATATCTCGAGAGTTGGAACTACTTGAATTTTGGGGCTTTACCTTGGATATAGTTGAAGATTTCGCAGGCGAGTTGTCTTTTTAATTTCTAACCTCCTTTCTTTATAAAGATGATTTATGAAATCGATAATGTTTTTTATCAATCGTAATTATCGCTGTATTTCAATTGTCTGACTCTGGTTCATTTCTAATTATTTCATTTTATGACTTTTTAATTCAGAAGTGACAAGCACAATTAGTAATTAAACAGGAGTGAACTTTCGGATTGAATAAGTGTTCCTTCTTTTACATATATAACGATAATTATGATTGAAAAAAACATATTATCGAGCTTATAAATCATTTTTATAAAGAATGCTCAATTTTGAGGTTAAGTGTGAAAAGAAAAAGATTTACTTCACCAAAATCTATAATTAATTTTAAAAATATATATTCAATGTAAACAAGAACTTTATTTAACTTAAACAAGAGATTTATTTAAACTTACCAAAAATTTGTTCGAACCAAATAAATAAGGACAAACAAGAAATTTCTTTGAATCAAACAAACATTTGTTTGATCCTATATCGAAGAAATAATTTGTTTGATTTAAACAAAATTTGTTTGATTCAAACAAACATTTTTCTCAGTGTACAGTGCGTAGCAGCGGAATAAAAGCTTCTTAATACCTAGATATATTTAAGAAAAGTCTGAATGAAAAAAAGTGAATTAATAACTTTTAAAATATTAAGAGTTTCCAAAATGAAGGTAAAAAATAAATGGAATTTTTCTTCTGTTTTAGATCATTTGTAATTTATCTATTTTAAAAAGATAACTTTGGCCACTCCCTTTCTGCTGATAATTGTTTTTAATTAAATTGGCCTTATTTTCTTAAATAAACTATTATTGCCCACTTTTTAAACCTTTTATGATGTTATCTTACAATTGAAGTTTCAATCAATTTTTTACCAATGGAAACTACATCAAAAATGGTAGTTGTCTAGATACGCTACTTTTACGAATTTTCAATTTTTCAGTCTGGTTGGAACGGGGGAAGGGTATTTTTGAAGTCACTCCCTTGATTTTTCCAGCCCCCCCCCCCCCCTCAATTCCTCAATTCCATTTCGCTACCTATCTTCCATCCTTCTGTTCTTTTTGGGATACATTTTTACATGCTCATTATAATGAGAAGGTATTCGTTTTATGTAAAAACTATCTCAGATTTCATTCAATCTCCATGTTTCGAGATACCCTGAATCCGGAAAAACAAGTTTCACGATGTTGTCTGTCTGCCTGTCGTTGTCGTCGTGCTTGTCGTTGTCTTCTGTATACCGGATAACATTTTAAAGACTAATCGCACTAGGTTGCAATTTGGCACACAGTTTTAGGGAAGAAAAAGAAAGATCGAGTTTGTTAACCAGCATTATTTGACCAACTGCTCTGGTTTAACGACCAAAAAAACAATGAAAACTCAAATTTTCCATTTTGCGGTAAAACTATGCAAGATACGAAAAAAATATGAATTGACAAAAATTGTGCAACCAAAAAAGATCTACAAATTTGTTATTAATCACTATTTAATAGGACTCGTAGTTTTTGTTTCAATCGTAAAAAATAACATTAAAAATAAAAAAATTAAATTTTTGGTAAAACGACACAAGGTACGAAAAAAATTAAAGAACAAGTGTTGTTTGCCTGAAAAAGAGCTATACATTTTCTATTATTTATTTTTTGGTAGGACGAGTAGTTTTTGTTTCAATCATAAAAAAATAACACTGAAATTAAAAAATTAATTTTTTAGAAAAACGAAACAAGATAAAAAAAAATTAATAGACTCTTCTTCCTCTTTGATTTTATCCTTGCTTTCTTCGACTAGTATTTTTGCTTCTCTATTCTTGTCCCTATAATCATTTTCTAGTATAATTCTCCCTTCACCGCTAAGGCCTGTAATGTTCAACTTTATTAGATACGCTTGTTTCTTTTCGTTAACGGCTAAGCGGATTTCATCATTCCACGAAGCATCCCCCAGTCATTCTTCCTACAACTGATGAATTGTAATAATATACATTTATTGAAATGATACATTCACTAGGGTAGCTGAAAATAAAAATTAATGCAACATAAAGAACAAATATTAAAGTAATCATGAAAAATAAAATGTGTACTTTATTTTGCAACATCTGAATAAGCAGTCCCGGACCAAGGTACAGAAATAAATATAAAATACATGTGATATGTAGAAAAGTTTGCACCTTTAAAAATATCGAGTGCGAAGCACGAGATACGTGATTAGAATGTGTCTGTGCATCAATGTGGGCGAAGTATACAGACCGAGCACGTAGCGCGAGGCAAATATATTATCGAGCGCGAGATCCAAAATACGCGCGCGCAACGGACAGATTTTCTATTTTATGTAAAGGGGCCCTAGAAAGGGAATGTTACGTTTTGTACCCCTTCTTCTTGTTCCATTTCGTCCTTTCAGATCCTTGTTTTATATTTGGGATAGGCCCATGTTAAAGTTAAATACACTTATTATAGAAAAGGCGTTAGGTAGGGGAGGGGGGAGTCAAAATTGTCAGAAAGTATTTTTTGAACTCACCCTCGCCCTTTTCAATCCCTTCCCAGGGTTAGATTTGTTCATCTTATATCTAAAAATTTTGAATTTAGTTAACGCCTAAAAGTGATATAACAGTTCCCAAACTTTCTGTCGGTAATGTACCTTGGTTCGTTTTTACAAAGATTTTATTTTTTCATTTTTAATGTCATTTTTACGAATAAAAGGAAAACTACACGTCCTATCGAAAAATGGTAAATAACAAATTTGTAGATCTTTTTTGTTTGAACAACTTTGGTTTCTACATTTTTTTCGTAACTGCTGTCGTTTTTCCACAACTTGAATTGTTTTATTTTCAACGTTATTTTTCATGAGTAAAACAATAACTACGCGTCCTATAAAACATGAATAATAAACAAATGTTTAGATGTTTTTTGGGTGAACAACTATTGTGTAATTCATTTCTATCTTGCATTTTTGACCGCAAAATGGAATTTTTCATTTTTAAGTATTTTTTTGTGTGGTTAAAACCAGAACCATTGGTCAAAAAACGAACGCGAGCTTTCTTTTTGACAGACAGTATCGTAACACCTATTTTTTCGGATCCAGGGGTCTCGAAACGTGGAGATTGAAAGAAATCCGCGATAGTCAGTTTTGTCATAAAACTAATTATCTTCTCATTATGATGAGAATGTAAAAATGTCTTATCGGAACAGGTCAAAAGCAAATTTTTAGATCTAATTTAGGCGAATAATTTTGTTATTAAAAATTTTATTGTACCTTGTCTTGTTTGTCCCAAAATTTAGATTGTTAATTTTTAGTGTTATTTTTCACAATTAAAACAAAAACTACGCATCCTATAAAAAAATATTTTTTTACAAAAAAGTGTATTTTCTATTTTAATGTTATTCTTTGCGATTAAAACAAAAACTATGCATCCTATCAGAAAATAATTTTCAACAAATTTGTGGATTGTTTTGCTGAACAACTTTTTTCTATCCTTTTTTTCGTATCTTATGTTGTTTTTCCAAAAATTTTAATATGCTTCAATGTTATTTTTTACGATTAAAACAAAAACTACGCGTCCTATTAAAAAATGATTTATAACGTAGATCTTTTTTGATTAAATAATTTTTGTTTATGTTATTGTATCTTGCATGGTTTGACCGCAAAATTTGATTTTCTATTTTTATTAACATTTTTCTTGATTAAGACGAAAAATATGCGTCTTATGAAAAAAATGATCTCAAGAAAATTTGTTCATCTTTTTGAGGTAAAGAATTTTGCTTAACATTTTTTCATACATATCTCGTATAATTTTTTTTTTAATTGAATTTTTTATTTTTTAATCTTTCGAAAGTTGTCGTGCCTACAGGATAGACTTAAGTAAAAATCGTTTTCTGACTCAAGGGGTCTCAAAACGTGGAGATTTGATGAAAACCGACAAAGTCAAATTCTACATAAAACTAATACCTTCTCATTAGGATGAGAATGCAAAGAAAAGACTAGACCAAAAAATTCAAAATTTGGAAAAGCCATGGAAACTTGGTTATAATTGAAATATATTGTTGAAAAAATATGTTAAAAGTAACATTTAATGATGAAGCACATTTATTTTTTAGCATTGTATAGTATCAAACTGAATTTCAGTTAATTAAAATAGATACAAAGCAAGAAAATTGGCTTCATGATTACTGGGACTAAGGTCACGATTACCGGAACGTATATCTTAGTAGGTAAATTTTGATTTGTACCTTTTTTAATATCATTAAAAAAGGTACAAATCATCGAAGCAGAAGGTATCCGCACAAAACCCGTAACTAAACTAGCTAAACTTCGTAACATATTTCTTCCTGAATGCTTCAAATCTGTTATACTCGCAATATTCTGCGCTAAAAAAATTCTTTCTATTTTCTATATTGCAACATATATTTTATTATTTATTTTAATATTCCCAGAATGAAGAAAACTATTGTGGGAAAAACCAAATTATTCGATGAGTCTTCTTGATTATATTGGGGGGGGGGATTCATACGAGCCCAGAGTATTACCACCCATAAATAAATCATTAAATTAAAAAATATATATATAAAATAGTATACAATCTCTGTCTCCGTTAAACAGGAAAAATATTACTTTCAGTGGGAAGTCCGAAACATAATCTTGTGCAAAATTTATATACCTGAGAGCAGTATAAATTTATCACAAAAGATTTCCATGTCTTCCGTGTTCATTTTGGATGCGATTGCTTTTCAGATATATTCCAGTTCTCGAGAGCCCTAAAAAAATATTTGTAAGGAAAACAATCGCTTCACAGCATCCGAGGGCAAGGGAGAGACGAGTTATTCTTATATCCGCAGCTATCGGTTAGCGATTTTCATAAATGCAATAATTCGGACCCCAAGCACTTTGAAATATTTTTTGCCAATTTAATAATAAAGTTAGAAATAATTCACCAAATTTTAAATCAGATAAGCAACAATACAATACAAAAAAAAAATAAAAGGATTTATTTAAACAGAATGGGTTATATTTTTTTGTTTAATTATCAAATAATACAGAACTTATACTAGTCGCATTAACGTATTATTAAACAGTCTTCCTGTATCGTCCCCGTAGAAAAATTACATAGATTATTACTAAGCACTTTTTGAAAACAAGATAATAAATTCAATAATGGTATTTTATAATTGTTAGAGAATTCTAAATTAATATCTGTCTGGTCCAATCGCAACGCACTGAACATCTTTACACTTAACCAGATTTTTCAAACGTCTTCTGAATTTGTATCTCATGCCACGCTTCATTGAGTAACCAAGATTTTTCAGCTGGTAAGGATCCTGAGTGAAATCGTAGGCTTCGACGTAGCTCTGCAAATGTTATACTAATTTATTATTATCATCATAAAATATAATTTTTAAATGCGAATATAGGTATTTGATATTTAGGAATTAAGATTTTCAATTATTTTTTGTTTCAATTCTTACATTTTTAATACCTCTATTAGCAATTCTTTATATGCACTTCCAATTTTTAATAGTATTATACAACCTCAACGCATTCTCAGTCATTTTATAAAGTTGTCTAATAATGTTGCCCTTACCTCATTGTCCTCGAAAACACAGAAAATATTGTTAAAATTTTTGGAAATCCTTCGAATACAACTGAAAGTATTATTCGTAACATCTTGACACTTGCAAGAAAATTCTTTGCTGCATTGCTAGAAAAAATATAATTTATATATGATTTCAATGCTTGGAAATATCCCAGTAAAAATAAACTAACTGAAGCGAATTGAGAAAAATACGCTAGAAGCCTCCATGAATCTTGTTTGCGAAAAACACGAATTGAAGCAGTGTGTGAATTCATATAAATTCAGAAATGAGTAATTTAATTTCAAATCTGCTATTTGTCCGAATTTTTAGGCGACCTAATTCATTTGAATGCGTCAGCACGAATTAATTTCACTGTCAGCCAATTCATTTTAAAAAGCTCTAATTCATCTGAATTCGTCAGCGCGAATACTGTTCAAGACTGGTCAATTCTTTTCAATTCGGCAGAGTTAAAGCCACACTCGAATTCACCCCAATTCGTGACAGCGAATTTCATCAAGTGTTGATTTATTCAGTTTAATTCATAATAGGAGAACCAACGTGCGGGGTATGTATAAAGAATCCGTTGTAACTGTTTAACAAAATAGTCCCATAGCCCAGTGGGGGTGCTCTGAACTGATACACAAGGGATCGCTGGTTCGAGTCTCGACGCATGCACTTTTTATTAGTTTTTTTTTTCGAATTGACCTTAACCACGCATCAAGCT
This sequence comes from Andricus curvator, assembly GCA_932195095.1. Classification (NCBI taxonomy): domain Eukaryota; kingdom Metazoa; phylum Arthropoda; class Insecta; order Hymenoptera; family Cynipidae; genus Andricus; species Andricus curvator. The sequence goes on from CAKNYM010051514.1 coordinate 12,007, forward strand.
GAATTTACATGCATTCAATTGGCACAATTTCAATTCATCTCAATGCGCCTCAATTCGTTCCAACGAATTAGAAAGCAAGATTCGGGTGAATTCAAAAATGTAAATTCGCCCCAATTAGTTCTTTTTTAATGGGATACCTTTAAACTGGCTATAATTACACTCGTCTATAAGACGGACATTTTTTATATGTTCTCCACAGAACAGGATCTGACGTTTATAGAAAAAATGTGAAACACATATTCTTCAATAAAAGGTGAAAATGAATAAATTGTTCGCAAAGAAACTGACGGCTAAATTTAGGTCGCTATCAGTAGGGCATCCGGAATTCGCTCTGCCTTCAGAATTTTCTCCTTTGTATTCGATCAGCAAAGTTCTATCAATTGACAAATTATGCTTTAACATCGAAATTCCATCTGAAAAATACTCGAGACCAGCGATGTCAAGAATTGTCGCAAATATGTCGACGCTGCTAACAGGCGCTGATATTTTTAATTGTTCAATTCCAGGACCTCGAATATATAAAGGAATATGTATATCTGTTTCGTAGGGTTGCCTCTTATCCAGTGGCATACCAAATTGACCTATATGGGAGAAAAAAATCAATAATTATCTATTCTTCTCGTTTATTTCTTTTCCTGTACTACGCATAAAATCGTTAGTTTACAAGTTTTGTGTCCTATTGGGCTGCACTATCCCGGGTAAAAATATTTCGTCTTGATTTTGTCTTGAATGTCTTCAATATGTCTTCAAGACCATGATGTCTGGTTCCGTCCCACCAGCTAGACATTGGACATATACAGACTTCTCTTGCATGTATAGCTGTTAACTGAGCCAAGACCAGACCAGGTAGACTTGTCTTAAGACAAGAAGTGTAAGTCTTGATAAATATACTGAATTGCTCTAAGAGAAAATTATATTTTCAATTTGTGGCTTTAACATTTGGGCGATGGTCAATTCCACCCTGGGTACCTGCGAACGGTTCCCCCACTAAACGGCTTCCCCTCACTCAGCCGAATTGCTGCCGTCGATCCTGGTCAGCGGGAGTCCTTTGTACCTAATGAGGACTAAAATGCGGAATATAACAGTTTTTCAATTTAGCATTTGGTAATTTATAAATATAATATTCAAAATCTGCGAATTATAACGATTACAACAATGTTATTTTACTTAAAAAGTTGAAAATTAAAGAATAAATGTTCAAATTATGAGAAATTTTATGGAAAATTTTTCAGAATATTTCACTCAAATCCACTGCAGTAGCTTTAATTTATTGGTGCAATACTTTACCTAACTTGGGAAATTGCGGAAGCTAAAATTTGGCCATATTTGAAAACTTATTAACTACCATCATAAATTTAGTTTATTTATCAAACAATCGCATTTCTCAAAATTATTCCTAAATAATTTTGCACTCCCAGTCCAAAAGAATGAATAGTGTCAACCCTAGGTCAATTTGGAAACTCATTAACAAACATCATACATTTTTCTTACTACTTAAACCATTTTTTTATGAAAGTTAATTAAAAATACTATTTTAGCAGACAAATTTCATTTGCTTAATTGTCAAAAAAAGTTAAGAACTGAATTCGGCAAATTTTGAAAATAATTATTCTTCCTTGCAAAAATAATATGTTTGATATTACTGTCAACAGACATTTTACTACTGGCACTTCTTTTTTCTTTTTATTACCTTAAACCTCAACCAAAACAGACTAGGGTAAGGGTGGGTACTACTGCGGATGCTCTGATTATTGCGGTTTCAAAGATAAATAATGATTTAGAATGTTTTGAATATATATAATGCTTTGAAACAATTCAGAAAATTATTATGTGATACATTTTTAATTATCATCAATAAATCAACTCCAGTTACTATATTTTTAACTAATTTGTTGCAATTTGAATCTCGCATGCTTCCGATACTGATAGTTTTCACCAAATCAGTATTTGGCAGACGATTTGCCTTGTTGCATGTTTTACTGCGGCTTTCCAGGCGCTATATCATAACCTCAAAACTAACCTTACTTAGTCGCCAGTGATAATGCCTGTCAGTTTCTCAGTGTGTCTTTCACCTAAGTGATTTTTAATCAATGTGATCAAAAATATAAAACATAATTACAAGGATTAAATTTCCTAAATTATTGGTAACTTCACTTAAAATAAAATAGCAGTATTACCAGCGTAGTAATAGGGTTACTGTAGTTATAGTTTTAGATTCGCATTTTTCACGTAAATCTAATTTCTTTTCACGTTCTAACGACTGAATTGTATTAATTAAATACCAAATATTGCTTCAAGAATTAATGCGTAACGAATTTCTGATTCAAACACTTGTTTTTTATCTTTAAAAGTCGTCTTGATTTTTTTTCCGCAGTATTACCCACACTTAACCTAATTTTCAAACCAAAAAGAAAGGAGTTTTAATAAAAAGAGTTGAATTTTTAACCAAGAAACATTTTTCAGTCGATAAAGAAAACAAGTATGACCTAAACTGTTTAATAATTCAACATTGAAGAATCAATCAAAAAATGTATACATTTTTTAAATTATATAATTTTAGGCAATTTTAAGCTAGAAACATTAATTTATACATCGAAATTTGTTCTAAAATCGTTTTTAATATTCACTTAAAAATTTGTTTTAAAATATCATAAAAAAATTGTCCAGGAATCTAATGCAAATTTTGTTATTTATTATCTTGAAACTTGAATTTATCCTATAATTTTTTGAAAATTCGGCAAAATCAAAATTTCTAAATCTTAAACTTACTCGAATTTTTTCCAAATTAATAATTCACTAAACATTTTTTCAGTTTTTAATGAAAATCTTTTTTTTTTTTTTTTGAAAATGAATGATTTTTACCGAAAATTCAACTATTCCATGTTTGGTTGAAAATTTATTTCATTGGTTGAAAATTCCTTAATTTTAAATAGTTTTGTGATAATTCATGTCTTTTGTTACAAATTAATCTTTTTGGGTAGAAAATTAATCTTTTCGGTTGAAAATTCAACTGTCTGGTTAAAATTTGTTTGTTTGTTAAAAATACATTTTTGTGGTTGAAGACTCATTATTTTAGTAAAAAAAATTCATTCCTTTGGTTGAAATTTTTACCGTTCTATTGAAAATTCGTTTTTATTTAGTTGAAAATAGTTAAAAATAAATAAATAAATAGTTAAAAATTAAAAACAACAGCCATACCACGCTGAAAAAACCAGTTCTCGTCAGATCACTGAAGTTAAGCAGCGTTGGGCGCGGTTAGCACTTGGATGGGTGACCATTCGAGAAAACTGAGTGCTGTTGGCACATCGTGGGTGTGGTGAGCCCACACTTGTAGTTATTTACTACAAGTTATCAACCTAGAAACACTACCCGAATCGGGTAGTGTCACGCCTACCCCGAAAGGGAAATGGCTTAATGGTATACAAAAATAAATTTTTTAACTGGAAATGTAACTATTCAATTCTTGCTTGATAATTTATCTTTTTTAGTTGAAAATTCAATTATTTTGTTCAAAATTCATATCTTTGGGTTGAAAACTAAACTGTTTTTCCAGAAATTCGTCTTTTTGGATTGAAAATTTAACATTTTGGCTGAGATTTTTTTTCTTTATTGACTGCAAAATCTTTCTTGGTTAAAAATTCAACTCCTTTTTTTAAAATTCCTTTTTCTTTGGTTTGAAAATTAGGTTTGGAAATTTATAATTAATTTCAAAATTGGCCGAATTCAGTTTTTAAATTTTTTTCGACACCCAAGCAAATACAATAATAGTGTTTTATTAATGTTCAACATTTCTAAAGTTAGATTTTAAAAATCACACTTTGAGATTGACTCCACGAAAATCCTTTATATTCTGCTTTTTATGTTTTAAAATAGTATTTTTAATTAACTTTCGTAAAAAAATTGGTTAAGCAGTAAAAAAAATTATGATGTTTGTTAATGAGTTTCCAAATTAAGCTAGGGATGACACTATCATACTTTTGGCCTGGGAGTGCAATTATATTTAAGGATAATTTTGAGAAATGCGACTGTTTGAGAAATAAACTAAATTTATGAAGTTCGTTAGTAAGCTTTCAAATGTGGCTAAATTTCAGCCAACCAATAAATTAAAGCTTTAAATTAAAGCTTTAAATTAAAGTTATAATTCGCAGATTTTGAATATTATATTTATAAATTACCAAGTGCTAAATTGAAAAAATGTTATATTTCGCATTTTAGTCCTCATTAGGTACAAAGGACTCCCGCTGACCAGGATCGACGGTAGCAGTTCGGCTGAGTGAGGGGAAGCCGTTTAGTGGGGGAACCGTTCACAGGTACCCAGGGCGGAATTGTCATCTGCCCTTAACATTTGCCAGTGTCAAAATTAGAGAAATTTTAGTTTGTACATTTTATTGTCCATTATACTCCGACCTCTATAAGCTATGGACCCCACCGGCAGGGCCTGCCATTTCCATCTGCTGAGGATTAAAATTTTATAACCGGTAAAAGTTGTAATTTTGTAATAAATAATTTTTAAATAAGAAATTCGGAAACTGTCTGTCTCATCAACTGCAGACATATAAAATTTTCCATAAAAAGATTAAAACTGTCATTTTCTAGAAGTATCTAGTGAACTGTTGCAGATAGGAAAAAATGGACAACATTTTTAGATTCGCTATCCAAACAACATAATTATTGCAGATAAATAAACTTATTAATACATAAAAAATAAATACCTTGAACATAAATAATATAAACAGTCTATAAAGTTTGAAGCGGATCAGTGATGACCCTTAAGACATAAAAAATAACCTGGTTCCGTCTCACGAGCTAGACATACAGAATGACTTTGAATTGCCTTGGATTGGTCTTTACCCAAGACAAAATAAAGACCAAATATTTTTACCCGGGATCATAAAAGAAGTTTGTCGCATGATTTGTTTCACACAGAAGGGGCACTTGACAAGTGCACTTGTTTTGATAATATTTCTTACTAGCATTATGTCATTAATAATACCACCAGAAACACTAGGCACGTATATGAAAAAAAACACCAACCACAGGAATATTAATATGTTATTTATTTATGTTAGTTAAAGTTAACCAAAGTTGTGAAATCACGATTAATGAAAGGAATGTTACTGTGAGTAGAAAATTAATTATTGCAGTAACTATTGAATTTTTTTAATGAGTAATTGTTTATGTTTAATGAAAAAATAAATTAATAATTTAGATGAAAACAATTAAACATTTGGCGGGTCTATAATTTGAAGTGTGGAAGTGCCCCAGATAACATACGTGCCGGCACGTGATCGGCCCGACGGGCTGGAGACCAATGTGCCTGCTAAATGCACGCGTCAGGCCGGCAGAGTCGGAATGCGACCGAAGGGCGGACAACGGTCTGGCACATTAGACGCCCGTAGGTCGTGTAAACGGCGAGGAACGACGGGCCTGTGACTTGCACGACCGCTGCAGGCTGATAGTGTGAGTAGATTGAGATCGAAAACGCGCATGCGCGTTTTAGATCAGCTGTTCTTGCCGTGTGTCATCTCGTGTGGCGTTCACCCGTGAACTTTCGCTCGGATTTAGCGCGACGTGAGTGAAAAGTGCGATTTTGTTCGTTCCGGATAAATATAAGGATCAACTCGACTTTTCGTTTGGTTTTTGCTTTTTTGGCGGTTATGTTAATAAAATAAAAATTTCTTCCTCCAAATACCACGAAAGGTAATGAAATTCTGCATATAATAAAGTCCAGGTTGAAAGAAAAATGTCAATATTATAAAAAGATATATCTTGTTATAAGAATAACATTTTTAATTTTTCTTTCAACTTGGACTTATTATACGCAGAATTACGTCATTACCTTTCGTGCTATTTGGCACACTCAGCCTGCATTTTACCGGACCGTCAGTCATGCAGTTCGCCGGACCGAGTCGCGTCGGTCCGATCGATCGGACCGCGGGCCGGCAGATCGCTTGCAATCGGCGGGCATTTTACTATCTGGGGCATGAAGAGTCAAGCTCCAAAATTTTGAAATCGGTTTTATTTACGAAAAAAATGTTCGTTCATTATCCTGAATTATTAACATTCTCAAAATAATATTATAATGCACTGTAACACAGGATAAAATAATGAATTCATTATTTCTTATTCTAACGGAGATAAACTTACAAACTGGATAATTATTTTTGATTACACTGTTGTCACCAGAATTTAGAACTAAATAATGTACGAAAAATTTTTGTATTTCTTTAAAATATAAATAATAATTGCTATCATCATTTAAAGTTGGATGATCAGTTTTACGCAATTTCGAGGTCATAATTGAGAGGTTCCAGGTCAGGAATATCAGAGTTGTTATCGATATAAGCGATATTTTTCAAACTAGATAAAATAACAATGTATATGTCAAAAAAATATAGATACCTCGATTTTTGTACAGATTATAGTGAGAATGTCAGCAGAACAAATTCTACAGATATGGGACAAAGTACATGTTGCAGATGAAGGTTTTGCCTATACTGAAACAGAGTTTTGAAATTTTCTGCAGGGACCCGTGTTAAGCGTAAAAATGCTTAATGAACTTTTGTGTGTAAGCTCGAAGTCAATCTCTGACTTCGAGCGCTTTATTTGTGTTTATGAGTACAGGTCTAGAACTAAACTCCTCAGAGAGGCGGCGCTTTATATATGCTAATTAGACGTAGAGTGGGGGTAATTGTCAGCTCGTAACAACCCCCTTTTTAGATTGAACTTAGTCTCTAAGTTCTGTTTTTTATCTTTGAAGGTTTGGTTTTTTGAACTATGCTACATGTTTCGTAGTTTGACAATGATTCGGGAGTTGGTTGGGTTTGGTACGTTACAATATGGGACTGTTGGACTACTTTATTTCTATTACTGAATAATTTGATTTTTTTCGGAAAGCATCCCTTGATGCAATCGAGGATGCCTAATTTACCTAAAGTATACAGAGTTCCTAGTACTAAAGCGGCGTAACCTAAATATTGGAACCATTCTAAACTAGTTTCTTTCCAAGTACTGAGCCTTCTGTGGATGGCAATATTATGCAGGATATTTTCGGTGTCGTCTAGGCTAATTCTGGCTTGCTTAAGTTCTTCGTGTGATATTTGTTTTGGAAGTTGTACTAATTTTTGTTCTAACCTGTCAATGTCTCTTTGTTCAAAATTTATCTCGTATATTACATTTAGCCATTGCGTCATATGAGTTTCATATGATTTTTCTAATTCTAGGGTATCGTAGCTGTTGTACACTTTGCATCAAGTTTTTGGGGGTCCGAAATTTTTTCTGTTTTAACTGAATCTTCGCAACTTATGTCTAAGTCTAATGGTTTGGAGGGTACTATAATATAACCATTTATTATAGGTATGAAAGTTTCCTTATGTAACAGGTAAGGTGACTGATTAAATTTGTTTTCTGAGTATCTTCTAAGTAAACTGGCTTCGCAAGATTCGCTATCTATTAACTTGACATTAGGTTGGTTTCTTCTACATATTTTATATACATCTATCTGTTTACATTTGTCAATGGTCTTTGCAAGGAACCTTCTTCTTTCTCAATTACCGGTATCTCCACTATGTATGTAAATAGGCCTTGGATCACTGCTACGGATAGGGTACTGATGTCTATAATGTGCTGGTAGTTTTCTTCTTCATTGTCAAAATGGTAGCGCGTACGTTGAGTTGTCTCGAATTCTCTAATGGTTTCTTTCAACATCTTTGGTGTTAAAATTTGGGGATGTACTATCCCGTGCTTTCCGTCGTTTATGGCGTTGATCGCTGTTTCAATATCCTCGTTTTTTTCATCTAATATTATTGCTGCTAATACTAATTTTGAGTTGACAAAACTATTCTTTGTTGCAGTATTCAGTCCGAAGGTGATGTTTCTTATCAACTGTCTGTCGGTATTCTCTTTGGCAGCTATCCATTTATGGTCCGTTGACTAATCCTCTTTTTTGACGTTGTTTACCTAATAACTTGTGCAGGATATTGTTTTTACTAGCTAGTCAATTGTAGCGACTCCTAAGCAATTGGACTTCATAATAAGGTGTGCATTTCTTGTTGCAGGCTAGTTCTGCCATAGTAATGGTGGTGTCGATGGCTTTAATCCGGTTTTCGGTGGATGTCATATTGGTAGCTATAACTATTTTCCACTTTTCATGAAACAAGTGTACTTTAGAGATTTCCTTGATGTAGACGTTTCCTTGAATTTTCTCGAGGGTGTAGTTAGCACTGATGATCATGATCTGATTTATATGAATTCGGATAATTTTTTCCTTATTTCTTATTCGTAAATTATTATTGTCTAAGTAGTCAATAACTTCAAAAGGGCCTTTCCAAGAGGGTTCTAGTTTGTTAGACTTAGTATTGTTAATGATTTTTACTGTGTCTCCTGGTTTGTATAGGGGGTGTTTGTGAGTGATATTTTCATCGAGTCTTTTCTTCGTTTTTTCTGTTTCTATTTCTATTCTTTCTCTAGCCCTTCGTAGGTTTTCTTCGTGTTTCTTTTTCCACTTTCTCACTAGTTCCGGATACGTCAGGGTTGGTGAACACGCTACCGATGATGGTATGTTAGCTTCTCTTCGAAACATAAGTTCAAAGGGTGAAAATCCTGTTGTTTGGTTCTTAATTGTGTTGATTGCAAAGTTAATAAATTTCAAATTGTCATCCCATTCCTTGTTTCTTTCTGAGATGCTTGTTTTGATTAGGTTCCCTAGGGTGGAGTGCATTCTTTCGATGTTTCCGTTGGACTGCGGATGAAAAGCTGTTGTTTTTACATGAGTGATTTGTAATGCTTCTTCAAGATGTTGCATCATTTCTGATAGAAAGTTTTGTCCCTGGGCCGTATATATCTAGGGCTATTTTTTCATTGGGTTTCAGAGGAATTTCTGGTATAATTCCCTCAGCTTGGTTCTTGATTCTTGTGGATTTTTTGGAGTTGACAGATGGGGCATGTTTTGACGTACTTTTTAATGACTTCATCCATACCTATCCATTGTCCTATTTTCTTCGCTTTTTCAATGGTATTCTTTTCCCCAAGATGTTCCGCATGCGCTTCTTTAATGATATTAGTTTTTTCTTCTTTCGTTAATTCTCGGGTATTTTTAGAGAAGGTGAAATCCTAAGTGGGGATACAAGTTAGATAGATATTGCATCATTTCCTGTATCAGTTCCTTTTCTATTGGTGTAAATAGGGGGTGACCGAATATAAATCTTATCAATGTTAGTTTTTTGCTGATAGTTTCATCGATGAACCAGCCTACTATCCGTAACCAATCCTCTTCATTATATTTTGGCATGTCTTCTTTGTTTATTACTTTCCAGAGTTTTCCGACTGCGTTGGGTTTCGTTTTTAATTTTCCTTGCGTTGGGTTCAATCGCCATGTCATAAAATCGTTAAGTTCATTTTGTTGGGGTGTTTCGGATCCAGATGAAATATTGGGATCGTCGTTACTCTCTACTGAATCGCACATTCTTCTAACTTGGATTTCAATTTTTTCTTGTATTTCGTCCTTGATGATGGGGCGTTTAACTGGTGTACCCAAAATTTCTGTATCTGATAGCTCATCGTCGGTAGTTAAATCTATTTCGTCTAGCGCTTGTTGTAGAATGTCGCTGGTATGGATTGAGAATAGTCTGGATAAGCAGTCTGCTACTTTGTTCTCCTTTCCTTTAACATATTCTATTTCGTACTTATATTCCTCTAGCCGTAATCTCCATCGTAAGAGTCGCGAGCTAGGATCTTTCACATTGTGTAACCAAATGAGTGCTTTGTGGTCAGTTTGGATTTTGAACTTGTTTTCTAGCAAGTATTGACGTAACCTTTTCATTGCCCATACTATAGCTAAGAGTTCTTTTTCTGAGGTGCTGTAATTTTCTTCTGCTTTATTAAGGGTTCTGCTAATAAATAAGCAAGGATGTCTGGCCTTAGACAGCACTGCGCCTAATCCTTGATTAGATGCGTCGGTTGTTAGAGTGAATCCTTCTTTAAAATCGGGGAATCTTAATACTGGTGATGTTGTTAATGCGTTTTCAATTTTTCAAAAGCTTCTTCACACTTTGGAGTCCAATCAAAAATTGTGTTCTTCTGAGTTAGCCTGGTGAGTGGTCTAGCTATAGATGAAAAGTTCTTTATAAACTTCCTATAATATCCAGCTAATCCTAGGAATGATTGCACGTCTTTAGGTATTTTCAGCTGCTTGAATTCCTGGATTGCCTTGATCTTAATAGGGTTTGGCTTAACTCCTTCTGCGGTGATCAGGTGGCCTAGGTATTCTAGTTCTGGACGTAGGTACTCGCATTTTGATGGTTCTAATTTCAAGCCTAATTGTTTATTCTTTCCAGGACAGTCCCTAAATTTTTGTTATGTTCTTCTAATGTCTTTCCGAATATTACAATATCGTCAATGTAAACGAAGCATTCTTTCCCAATTAGCCCCCTGAACGCATTGTCCATCATACGTTGGAAGGTAGCGGGTGCGTTTTTTAGACCAAATGGCATCCTATTATATTCAAAATTCCCTTGTATAGTAGAGAATGCTGTATATTTTTTGTACTCTTCCTTCATGGGGATTTGGTGGAATCCTGCACTTAGGTCGAAGGCCGAGAAAAACTTTGCATTTCCTAACTGGTCGAGGATATCGTCTATTACCGGGAGAGGGTATGCATCCTGGTCGGTGTCTTTAATAATCTGACGATAATCTACTACCATTCTAAGCTTTCCTCCTTTTTTAGGGACTATCCATAGTGGGGAGTTGAAAGGTGATTGGGACTCTCTTATTATACCTTTTTTCAGTAATTCACTTGTTTCGTTAAGTGCGAATTCCTTGTGTTTCTTGGGTAGTTTATGGGATCCTAAGTTGATAATTTTTCCTGAATTCAGGATTATTTCATGTTCAGTTAGATTTGTACAGGGTAGGGGGTCTCCATCTGGAGTAAAGACTTCTTACTATTGAGTCACAATTTCTTTTATCCGTTCTCTAATTTTTGGTTCGATATGTTTTAGGTTCAGGCAGTTTTGAAGTTTTTCCAGTCTTTTGAAGTAGTTTGATTTAAAAAATTGTAAGGTGCAAATTTAAAAATGAAATGTTACGAAATAAAATATGTTTTTCTGAGTTTGCCGGACTTTAAGTGATAGCTGACTTTATTGTCCGCGTATGCTTATCCAGTTCAAGTAACTGACTGCGCCCGACCGCCGGCACAACTCTGGTATAAGATCCGTACAAAATAGTGTGCCCATTATGTTTCATTTCTGTCATACGTGTGAAATTCTAGTGATGTAGCAATTCGATCACTCTGTGATATACCAGTTACATTACATAATTCCAGAAGTGTTACGTATCCTTTCAGTAACACCGTTACCAAACAGTGTGACCTTTATGTTCTGTAATTTTCATGCTACATCATTGTAAGAATGTTATGTATAAATATGACCTTTTTGTTACGCTGTGTCCGCTGGGTAGTGAGGTCTCATGTCCGAAACTAAATAACGTACGGAGATAATTCTTCAAGCAAATTGCACATTCTTGGCTTCTGAAAATGGTGCATGTAGTCAATAAGCAAAAAGTTGCGCTTAAATGTTTAAAAAATTATTTTCTTCTTCGGAAAATATGAAGGGATTTCCAATTATCAAAGCACCCACACTCACAAAAAAAAAATGTTGTTATAAAAAAATTTGTGTTCATACTTCTAAAGATTTAGGACCAGAGCCGCAATTCTTAGTGCTTCATATTCAGTTTCCCAAATTTTCAACTCGATATCGCGTTCCGTGTGAACGTAGGTTGATTTTGAAAAAAAATGTAAAAAAAAATTTGATGTTACGCTCACATGGTCTTAAACAAATTTATAGGTGTATTGTAGAATTCAGTACTCTTTTTTACATTCTCATTCTAATGAGAAGGTATTGGTTTTATGTAAAAATTGACATAGTCGGTTTTCATCAAATCTCCACGTTTTGAGACCCCCTGAGCTAGAAAAAACTATTTTTACCAAGGTGTCTGTCTGTCTGTCTGTCTGTCTGTCTGTCTGTCTGTCTGTCTGTAGCCACGATAACTTTCGAAAGAATGATCAGATTTGATTGAGCTTTGGCACACTTTTTTATGGCCGAAAAATAGAGAACGAGTTCGTTAACCAGCTATTTTGGATGAAAATCCAAAAAGTGAGCACATTTTGAAAATTTTTGAGACCACTTTTTTGGAAGATTTGAAAATTCCATGTACGGTTATTAGTAGTACGCAAAATGACAAACAAAATATTCTAATGACTTTTCGTGATAAAAAAAAAATTACTGGAGTTATAGCATTTTCAAAATTCCAAAAAACAAACGAAAATGAACATTTTAAGCCGAAAAACGCACGATATGAAAAAAAGTCAAGAGGAGAAAAACGTTGCTTTTTGAACACCCTATAATATTTTCATAACAACTTTTTGAATTTTTTGAAAAATAAAAAATTCAAATTTTGATCGCACAAAAAATTAATGAAAAATCAAAAAAGCCATTTTGCTGTCAAACTATGCAAGATATCAGAAAAGATCATCTCACCAAAATTGTGCACCTAAAAAAGATCTACAAATTTCTTATCATTCACTTTTTGATATGACGCGCAGTTTTTGTTTTATTCGTAAAAAACAGCATTGAAAATAGAAAAATCAAAATTTCAGACTAATATTACCAGCTACGAAAAAATGACTGAAACAAAATTTGTTCATCCAAGGAAGAGGTACAAATTTATTGTGACTCATGTTTCGATAGGATGCGTGGTTTTTGTTTTATTCGTGAAAATAACATTGACAGTAAAAAAAATCAAATTTTTGAAAAAACAATGCAAGGTACGAAAACATATGAATGAAAAAAAATTGTGCATTCAAAAAAGACTTACAAACCCGTAATCAATTTTTGTGGTAAGAATATATTCAAAATGAAAAAAATTAACTTTTTTGATAAACGGCACAAGCTAAAATAAAATGTTAACTAATAAAATTTGTCGCCTTAATTATATCATTACTTTTCATTTGAAATCAAATACCAATTTAGTAATTTGTATATGAAGAACATATAACACGAAGCACAAAGTGCGCGCTCAGTGTATTTACCAAATCGCACGCCGTAAGTGCGCTCAAACTTTTTTGTTTCTATCATACGGTTCAAATGATTTTCAAATCAAATATCGAGCGCGAAGCGCGAGTGTCTGGATGAGAATGTGTTCCTTAAGGTCGATAGAACCTTGAGTAAATAAAGTTCCTTTTCAGTCTAAAATAAAAGCAAATTTAACAATCACTTAATATGTAGAGGTTTTGATAATTTTATAATATTTGCAAACAAACTTTTTCTTTTCATCGAAGTCGAACACGAAGTTCAAAAATCTAGAGGAGCCTAGCGTAAAGCGCGATGCAAATACGCCCCAGCGCGTAGCGCGAGGTGAATACATAATCGAGCGCGAAGCGCGAGATAAATATATGACCGAGCGCGAAGCGCGAGATCCAACAGTCGCGCGCCCTAGGCGCGCTCAAACTTGCGAGCAAAGCGAGCCGCGCGCGAAGATTTTTTTCTATGAAAATAAAGCCAAGAAAAATTCAAAATTTCGAGTAAAAAAATGTCAAAAAAATTTTGATTTCGATTTTTCGTTTATCTCGTTTTTTTTGTTACTTTTTCATGTGCCATTTATTTCTTATGATTTTAGCTTTTATTTGAAAAAAACTTTATATCCTCTTCTCGCGCCGCACGCCGCGCAACGCAATGGCCCAAATTGGTCCGGAGAAATGAATTTTTGCAGAAAAATTTGTCCAGAGGATACATTTCTTAACCAATTTAAGATTTTTTAGTCGAAATATTTTTCATTAAATTCCTTTTTCATTTGTTTTTTCTCTGCTTAACAATATTTGTAAATGCATACATCCAGGAAAAAAGAATCGATTAAATGGAAAATATTTGAATCGGATAGTTAAGGAGGAACATGCGCAGCTTTTGAATCATGTGAGCGTTTGTGAAAAAAGTACATAAATAGACTGATATAAAATACATAAGTATGTATGTATGTATACCATTAAGCCGTTTCCCTTTCAGGGTAGGCGTGACACTATCCGATTCGGGTAGTGTTTCTAGAAGGATAGATTTCTTGTAGTTATAAATAACTACAAGTGTGGGCTCACCACACCCACGATGTGCCAACAGCACTCAGTATTCTTGAATGGTCACCCATCCAAGTACTAACCGCGTCCAACGCTGCTTAACTTCAGTGATCTGACGAGAACTGGGGTTTTCAGCGTGGTATGGACGTTGGCAAGTATTATCAAAAAATTCTTTAGTTTAATGGGAGTCAAATATGCGCAAAGTTTAAAAAATGAAATGTAAAATGACTGAAGAATTTACGAAACAAAATAAAAAAATTCAGTCGTACCAAACCCGAAAAGTTGAAAAGATTGCAACGTTGCGGAATATATACAGCATCTTGACTTTCGTAGTAGTCAGATGTAGTATTTGAAACGCGTGAAACATGAAAGAGCATATTTTGGAATTAAATAGGAGAAAAATTGCAGCCAATGAGTATGTGTGTAAAACCATGGCAGTAAGATGTCACTTATGTTTATCGGACTATAAAATTCGTACTTCTAAGTATAAAACAGATAAGTTGTACAACAAAGACATTTTCGACCTCCATGTCAATAGTGGATTAGGTATACGTTTATTTCTTAAATATTTATGTATTTCTATTTATTTATTTTGCGGATATTGTGTTAGTTATAAATTTAAAATTCAAAATTTTTGAAAATCCAACTTCACTCCAAATTTGTATACAGATGATTTTTATAAGTATTGGTTCTGTTACAAATTTCAAATTCGAAGTTTTAAAAAGTCCCAGCTTATTCAAACTTTATCTATACACAATTTTTACAAGTATTGTTTTTTTTTAAACTTCCAATACAAAATTTAAGTATTGTTTTTGTTATAAATTTCAAATTCGAAATTTTAAAAATCATACTTTATTCCAAATTTATATTTGCAGAATTTCTATGAGTATTGTTTTTGTTATAAAGAACCCCGCACAAAATACCTAGGAAAAAACGTTCAGTCGTTTGAGGTTAAACTGCCTGGAATGTATTCTTTGAGGTGCCCCGAATAAAAGTTCGTATGTGCACTAGGTTCCAAAAGTCCTTAGGTTTCGAGTTACAGGCACTTGAAGGTATAGTATATACAGTATAGCGCTCAGAAAGTTGAAAATCATATAATATAAAGATCGTCATTTTATGACCTTCAAGTGCCTGTAACTCAAAACCCGAGTCGAAACCTAAGGACTTTTGGGACCTAGTGCACATAAGAACTTTTATTCGGGGCACCTTAAAGAATACATTCCAGGCAGTTTAACCTCGAACGACTGAACGTTTTTTCTTGGTATTTTGTGCGGGGTTCTTTCAACATTTTAAAAAAATTCTAAATTTATTTGGAATTTGTGTACGTAATAATATATTTTTACATTCTCATCTAGAGAAGGTATTAGATTTGTGTAAAATTTGACCCCCCCGGTTTTTGTCAAATGTCCACGTTTTGAGACCCCCTGAACCCAAAAAACAGGTTTTTACGAATGTGTCTGTCTGTCTGTCTGTCTGTCTGTATGTCTGTCTGTGAACACGATAACTTTCGAAAGAATTCACCGATTTGACTGGCCTTTGGTATACTCTTTTAGTCTCCTAAACGAAAGGTCAAGTTCGTTAGCCAGCCATTTTGGATGAAAATTCAAAAAGTGAGGGCATTTTGAAAATTTTTTGGACCGTTTTTTTCAAAATTTGGAAATTATATGTACGGCCGCTTATATTAATTGAAAATTCAAATATTTTATTCTCATGACATTTTTCGATAAAATGAAAATTTTCAGAGTTACAGCATTTTCAAAATCCAAAAGAAAAAACAAAAATTCACATTTTCAGCCAAACAACGCACGATACGAAAAAAAGTCAAGACAAGAAAAGTGTTTATTTTTGCACGCCTCACAAGATTATCATAACGACTTTTTGAATTTTCTTGAAAAAACGAAAATTCACATTTTTGTTGCACAAGAAATAATGAAAAATCCAAAAAATCAATTTTACGGTCAAACTATGCAAGATACGACAAATGATGACTGGACTAAAATTGTGCATTAAAAAAAGATCTACAAATTTCTCAGGAGTCACTTTTTGATAGGATGTGTAGTTTTTGTTTTATTCGTAAAAAATAACATTAACAGTGAAAAAATCGGCCCGATAAGCGGACACATTCTCATCAAAACTTTGTTTATTTACTTTATTTTTCATCTCGTGTGTGGTTTTTCAAAATATTCAATTTTTGTATGCCCACAATACTATTTCTAACGTTTGAAACAATAAAATATAATAATAATTCAAGCAATTTATTCTGACTGAAAATCTGACTTTTATTTCAGAATGCGTTTTGATCTTTGTTTACTAAAATAATTGCTCTGAAAACATTCGACTATTAAATTCATATTTTAAGAACTATTGGTTCCTCGTTTAGAGGTGGGCCGGGAATGCGCAGATGGAAACATATGAACTCCTGTCTAATACAACGCTGCTGAAGGCTGGTGACCTTCTCAGCATAAAACATCAACCAATTGCGACTCTCTCGGTTTCCATTCCTTGTCCTCGCCCCCCCCCCCCCTGCCCCCGTGACAGAAGTTTTGGTGGGACTGACGTTACAACTGCACTTTCCACTATACGACGAATCACTACTTAACTTGGACATGATTTCGACTCGCAATCACAGATTTCGCGCATAAAGGTGGTAGTTGGGTGTACAATCTAAACATGAATAATACAAACAATAAAGTAGCCTCGGAATGGACTGAAACTTTGATTGACGAAATGCATACACAGGGTAAACGTAAAGTTCGAGTTTCAGGCGATGAATGGAGACTGGGTGTTTGGAATGCTAGATGAGTGAATGATCTTAAAGTAGGAGAACTACGAGAAACTATGCATGCTAGGAAACTAGATATTTTATGTTTACCTGAGGTTTTGAAATATGGTCAGGAGTAGATAGGGAATCACATGGTAGTCAAGAGGTCGGTTTGATTATGAATGAATAAGCAAGATGTATCTTCCAAAACGACTTACATACTTTTTTTCTCCCCTTTTCAGATAGTTGGAAAAAAGTCTTTCTGATTGTAGGATACATTATAAAAATACGGAAATATACGCTGAAGTGAAGGAATTGCCTTCTTCATTTTAAATCAAATACAACTTTAGTCATTTTTATCTGAAGAACATTGAACATAACATATGGTCGTTGCGAAGCGCAACGACCAAGTTGCGCGCAGCAAGCGCGTTCATACTTTTGGGTTTCTATTATACGATGAACAGAAACGAGCGTGAAGCGCGAGTTTCACATGATGATCAAACCAAATATCAAGCGCGAAGCGCGAGTGTCGTGATGAGAATGTGTTCCTTAGGGTCGATAGAACCTTAAGTAAATTAGTTCTTCTGTTTATGTAAAACTGACATAATTAAACCAAAAGCAGGTCATAACGATGAAGCTTACTAAGAGAGTATTAGCCCGCGAAGCGCGCAATAGCAAGCACACGAAGTGTGAAAACCTAGACGACAAATGTTTCCGAGCGCGCAGCGCGAGGTGAATACATTATCGAGCGCGAAGCGCGAGATAAACATATAATCGAGCGCGGAGCGCGAGATGAATACCCAATCGAGCGCGAAGCGCGAGATTCAACAGGTACGCGCCCTAGGCGCGCTGAAACTTGCGAGCGAAGCGCGCGATGAGCATGTGCCCGCGAAGCGGGCAGATTTTTTAAATTCCAAATTTAAATACCTACGTAGAATTACTAAAAGTATTACTCTTGTTATAAATTTCAAATTAAAAACTTTTAAAAATCCCACTTTATTCCAAATTTATATATGCAAAATTTTTATAAGTATTGGTTTTGTTACAAATTTTAAATTCAAAATTTAAAAGAATCCCAGTTTATTACAAATTTATATTTACAGGATTCTTATGAGAATTGTTTTTGTTGTAATACCTACGTAGAGAGTTTCAAGTATTATGTATTTATATCATAAATATCAAATGAAAAAATTTCCGATTATTTATTTATTATGATTTACTATATTAATATAAAAAATTCAAAATTATTGATGGATAATTATAAATTAATAGGTTTTTTCTCCGTCACTTGTAATTCCGATAATTCAATTTTGAATTACTTCCCGCCAATTCCATTGACAGGCCCTGTTCGGACTTCGAAGCGTCTGCTACAATCTACAATCTACAATCGTCTGCTAAAAAGCAACCGCAAGCAACAGCATTGCTACGTTCCATTAGTTTTTTTTTGTTTGCAGCTGATTTATTCGACTTCAAAATTATTTTATAAATATTAAACTGTAGTAAGATCCCAGTTTCTTATTTTTGTCGGAACTAAGAAAGTTGATTTTTCAATTTAATCAGTTTTGTGATTAAATATCTTGGATTTTCGAACAGAAATCTCGGATTTATATGATTCCCCTTGCTTAGGTACATAACACACAATGTTTATTTAAAAGCTTATATTTTCTACAAACCGTGGTAAAAAATTATTATTTCTTGCAAAATGACGCGGAATTAATATTAGTTTAACATACCTAAAGGGCATTAAAGAATCTTGGATTTTACTCATCGCATGTTCCTCCTTAAGAATGCCGATTCAGGAAAATTGCGGTCTATCGGTTTGTGAATTTTTTAATAAGTCTCATATGTAATACTTGTCTTTCACCACTCTCCCCTCTCATAGATTCTAGCTAAGGGTAGCCTACCTACGATGCCCACACAAGGCCCTCGGGGCCTCAGTAGTACTTGCGGCCTGTCTATGGTCAGGTCACTGTGTATCTTTCGGTTGAATAAACAGAAAGTATCTTATATTCAAGTTAAAAGAGTGTAATTTACTAGACCGTCACATAATTTTGGCGATCCTGGCCACGATCCCTTTGATCGATACGACGTTCTTCGGGGATAAGAAAGAATTTGTGAAGTTAATTCGTGAAGGTACTAGTGACTCTTAAGAAAGGCGCGACGTCACTCTTCAAAGGAGACACCGCGGGAGGCAAAGAATTTCCTGATTTTCCGGCCAGCTGTCAGCCTACGGAGCTGCAGCATCCCGCCTGATCCTGCGAACGTCAGCAGCCTACCATCGATTCTCAACTGCGCCAGCGTCTCTCAAACTTCTGTTGCGTAAGTTACGATGAAAATTGTAATTATTTGAAAATAGTAAGAAGCAATACGCGACTTCTTACTTCAACAAACGCTTACGTTTAGCTTATAAAATCAATAAAATATTTTGTATAATTTGCGTCGTGATCCGAACGAACAAGTTTATAATTTTGCGATAGAACCACTACCTCACACTCGCGTTCTCAGCATATAGTAAAAATTTAGTGGAGTACTCGACGGAAGAATCGAAAACAAGTGAAGGATTTTCAGGCAACCTTAATCCCGATTCTAATCCTTTCCTCACGGCTCGGGAAATGTATAGCGAAGATTTACGGTCCGGTTCGCAGGAAGCACCCACAACGATGGATGACCCCATGAAATTCATCATCGATAAATTAATTACTATGGAAACTTCCCAACAGCAAATACAAGATGCGTTGGGAATTTCAAACAGTGAAAATGCTCAGCGCGCACGAGAAATCGAATATATCGCTAAACAGGGGAATTTTTTGTTAATGGAAGATGAGAGCTCTGGTCAGAACACTAGAGAAAAAGATACCTCATGCGAAAACGGGGATTCATCAAAACCCGGAACTTCGTCTCTTCTTCCGCAAGGAAGTAATTCACCAAAAGACCCCCCTTGCGAAAATCTCGATGCCGAAAAATTAGAAAATTCATCTCTTTCCCCACTACAAAATAATCAAATGGAACAGGGTGAAAATTACAGGCAAAACGCACCAGCAGTGACCCAACATCCTCAGGAAAGCGTGCGTATAAATCATTTTCAACGTTGAGAGTCTAGTAGCAGCTCTCCATCACCGACTCGACAAAGAAATCTCGCGACTTCTCAAGCGTCTCGTTTACAGGCAACATCCATTCCCGTAATAACGTCCATTCCCGCGAAGGATATCATCAGAACCGTCGAAGAATTGAGAGGACGTGATGATGTCGGTGTCGAGGACTTTACAAAATGTAGGTATAATCAGTTCAGTTGAGTTGAGTCTGTCAAAACTTGAATCCGTCGAGCAAACAGGCATAGAAACCGTTCAAAATTATAATATGTGGTTCCGACAACATTATAATGTACTCATTTACGCAGTCCAAAACGAACAATCAAACCCAACCTCGCGACGTTTAGCAATTCAAATAGAGGAGAAATCGGCAATAAAAAAATACATAATGAACTTGAAGGATGAAATCGGCGCACAAGTTCGCCCTCTGCGACCGAATACTTTGAACGAAGCACAGCAGGAAGCCTCAGAATCCGAGGTTTGGTATAGGGAAAAGCATCACAGTAGATACTCAAATGTCAGACCACCCGGTAACAAACCCCTGACAAAAATGGCCTTTGCTCAACCTAGGTCAGCATTCCAACATGCCCCGTCGGCTTCAAAGTACCCAAGCATTGACAACCCTCAAAATCACTCTCTGCCTTTACAACAGAGACTTCAAATGTTTTATAAAATCTGCAAAAGATCGGGACACAACGAATCCCAATGCTATAGCAAAGACCGAAATTTTCCGATAGGACACTCAACGTCCCGCCCACCGAATCTTGTCCACAATTTACAGGTGGAGGAAGAACTCTCTGAAAACGTCCTGGACTATCGAGAGGACCAAATATCAACAGAGATAGAGTGTCCGCAATATCAGGAAGCCTATTCTCAATTAGAGCAAACTTACATGGTACAAACAGAACAGGAAGACTTTTAGTGGACAGCGGATCCTCACTCAACCTAATCAAGGATGAGCTGGTTCATTCAAATCATCCACGTGAAAAATGTAGCAAAGTGTTCTCTATGGGAAACGACCAATATCGGACAAATGAAATAACAAAATTTAAATTTCAGGGAAAAGAGCATGTGTTCGTCATCGTACCAAATGATTTTCCACTACCTGAAGATGGAATCATCGGGGTCCCATTCATGTATAGTTATAAATGTAGCCTTTCAAACACTCATCTACAATTGGACAATTTTAAACATGAACTGCACGATGACGGGATATTTGTACCAAAAAGCTCGATTAAAATAATTACCTTGCAAGTAGACAAGAAAAAGGGACATATGCTAATTACAGATCATCCACATATTCCAGACTCAATTCACAGAATTCAGAACCATGAATTACGAATTCCGATTTCTAATCAGACAGAACAAATGATAACGCTTTCAACCACGGAAATTCGACCCAAGTACATAATTGTTCAACCCGAACGCGAAGAGAGAGTACATCTTATTACGACGAAGGAATTAGCCAAGAGATTAGAACTTCTTAGAGCAAACACAAGACTCTCGCACATTTGAGAAAAGCACAGAGAAGGAATAAACAAAATTGTCCAAAGCTATCATGATATTTTTACCTTAAAAGGAGATCCTCTTCCATGCACAAATTTAGCAAAACACGAAATTATGTTAACAGATCAGAGACCCATTAACATTCCTTCTTATCGCCAACCAGTGTGTCATAAAGCTGAAATCAATCGTCAAGTGAAAGCGATGCTGAGATGTCCAAATCACCTTTCAACTCATCATTGTGGGTCGTTCCGAAGAAAGCCGATGCTTCTGAAAAGAAAAAATGCCGCATTGTCATTGATTTCAGGAAGCTAAACGAAATAAGTGACCTAGACGCATACCCGCTACCAATAATTGATTATATACTCGACCACTTAGGGAAGGCGAAGTTCTTTTCAGCATTTGATTGAAGCTCCGGATTCCATCGGATACCTATGGATCCAGAATCAAAAAAATATACAGGCTTCAGTACACAGCAAGGTCATTTCGAATTCGAGAGATTTCCATTCGATCTTAAGAATTCGCCGAGAACTTTCCAGAGGATGTTGGACACAGCTCTTAGAGGTTTGGTAGGAAACATTTGCTTTATTTACCTTTACGACATCGTCGTTTTCGGTTCAAGTCTCAAAGAACACAATGAGAACCTCGTCATACTCTTCGAAAGGCTGCGACAAACGGGATTGAAGTTACAGCCTTATAAATGTGAGTATCTCAGACCAGAGTTGGAATATATGAGTCACGTTATCACAGCAGAAGGGGTAAAACCAAATCCCAATAAGATTCAAGCGGTAAGGGACTTCAAAACACCTACAAATCCAAAACAGGTGAAATCGTTTCTGGGACTCGCCGGGTATTATCGAGAATTTTTTAAGAACTTTTCCACGAGGGCTAAGCCACTCATTAACCTTACAAAAAAAATCATCCTTTTCAATGGACATCAGATTGCGAGAGAGCCTTTGGAGATCTAAAGAACTGCTTATGCTCATCGCCAGTGTTGAGATACCCTGATTAGAAAAAGCAATTTGTTTTAACAACAGATGCTTCAAATGTAGGTATCGGGCCATCCTTTCTGAAGAAGGTCATCCCTGCTGTTACATTTCTAGGACACTCAGTAAACCTGAAATGAATTACGACACAACACAAAAGGAACTGCTTGCTATAGTCTGGGCAGTCGAACGATTAAGGCAATTACTGTTAGGAAGAAAGTTCATAATCCAAACAGATGATCAGGCCCTGAAATGGCTTTTCAATATTAAAGATCCAGCGTCTAAAATACTCAGATGGAGACTTCGCCTTGAGGGTTACCAATATGTAGTCGAATATATAAAAGGGAAAGAAAATACAGCCGCCGATGCATTGTCGCGCATGTATCCAACACGTGAAGGAGACGAACCTTTTGAAACGGACAGCGAAAATGATGAAGTGGAGCCCAAGCAGCTTAGATTCGTTGAACTCAAGGACGAAAAAAAAGTAGTTGAAGAATATCGGGAATGGAAAAGAAATCGACTCCTTAATAAAGTTAAGACAAAACCTGTCGCTAACGAAAAAAACTGGATAAAAGTGAGCAAACAGAATCTGTTTTCCCTTTTACGAAACGAACTCCCTGATTATGAAGAAGAAGACTGGATTAAACTGCTGTATAAGAAGATCAAGGATTTCACAAATCGCAAGAACTGGAAAATCTTCAAATTTCACATGGAAGACCCTCTAATAATAAACACTGAAAAAGTGCGGCTGCATGACATGCTCAACTTTCTTCTTCATGAAAAGTTTCCAGAACATGCATTCTTTGTATGTGATCGACCAAACAAAAAGTTAACGAGAGAAGACAAACAAAAACTTTTGTCTCAAGCACATGGAAACATCGGATCAGGTCACTTTGGAGAAAACAAAACCATAAAGCGACTCGGGGAAATTATCTCTTGGGATAATATGGAGAATGAAGTCATCGACTTTATTAAGAAATACGACATCTGTCAGATAGAGAAGTTGACACGTATTAGGCCAAAAATCGAAGCAAGGTTAACACCTTTCGAGATAACCTTCGGAAGAACACCAAACTTGCCTTCGATTCTCGCCACCACCAGTTCTTTAAACCATCAAGACCTTTTGGATATGTGGAGGAAGCGGCATGAAGCCTATTTAGCAAAAGGAAAAGAATCAATCCAGAGGACACAGGAGAGATTAAAGAAATTACAGGATTCAAATATTGTTATTCTAAATCCGATTTTTGGTGCCGGAGATCTTGTACTTGTCCATAACGAAACTAAAAGAAACAAGTTAGATTCAGAATGGTTGGGTCCACCAACAGTAGTACGGCGTTCCAGCCAAACTAATTACGAAATTCTTTTTGAAAATAAATACCTCATAATTCATGCAAATCGTCTGAAACCATACTATCAATAAACTCATGTTTTCAGAATGCGGACTGCCTGGGTCATCCTTTCACTTATCTCCTCCATTTCCTGCCTCGTAGTGACTCCACTCCGTAATGTCACTATTTTTGCGGAAGATTTAGGTGACGCTAGATTATATCACGAAAATTGGCACTTATATGTATCGGTCGACGTAGACAATGTTAATACTAGGTTTAATAACCTGATGGGACACTATGAAGAGGATTGATTAATGCAATAGGTAGTATATCTAAGACACTGTTCGGGACTTTGACAGAATCTGATTTGAGGTATGTTGATCATGAATTAGACAAACTTTACTTAGAAAACAAACAGTTAGCTTCCAGTCTTCATAACCAAACGCAGGAAATAAGAATGATTTTAAATTCTGGCTCTCATGATGGTGAATCACTTTTTGTACATAACCAAAAACACTCCGAGCGACTAAATCAAATGAGCACTCGAATAAATGATAACACAACAAATTTGTTTATTTCAAATCAAATGGCAACGGCCATACCACGCTGGAAACACAAGTTCCCGTTAGATCACTGAAGTTAAGCAGTGTCAATCGGGTAGTGTCACGCTTACCCCTAGAGGCTCGCCGAAAGGGAAATAGCTTAATGGTATAAAAAAATAAATAAATAATAGTCATGACTTTGCTTATAGACGAGTCAAACGAAGATATCACACTGTTAATAAATTCGATTAACGACGGTAAGCATGGCATAGTACATCCGCAAATTTTAACACCAAAATTGCTCATTGAATCCCTTAAAAATTTTGAGAATAAATTTAACGTAAAGTATGCTTTGCCACTCAAAGAAGTAAATTATCAACATATAATCGATATATCTGAAGTAAGCATTGGTTTGAAAAATAGGAAATTATTGTACTCAGTTAACATACCACTATTTGAAATTGAAGAATATAAAATCCAACATTTAATCCCGATACCGAAGCAACATGGCAATCAATTCCTTATACCCGTCCTAAAGGAACAGTTCATTTTTTTGAACAATCCGAAAGTTAGTCGAAAAAATGAAAATCTGTCAACGTTCTCATCCAACTTACTTGTTAGCTGATACACACAGTTGTGAAAACCAAATTATCCGTAATAGCATTAAAACACTAGATTTATCAACATATGAAATATCCCTTCTCAAAATCGATTACCTGGTTTTTATTAGCTTAGCAGAAAGTCAAGGATATATTATAGTTCCTGAAAAATCTATCGACTTGACAACTAACTGCGAAGGAATAATTAAAGATATTAAAATTAACGAGGCATCACTTCTATCGTCAGAGAGCAATTGTATTTTAACTACCGAAGATGCCATAGTTAAGTTAAAAGAAGTAAAGAACTGTACAAGCACATCTATTACACAAAAAATATTTCTGTTCCGTATACCAGTAACGATCTAGATTTACTCAACGATAAACTACTACCAATCCAAAAACAGATTAATAATGAGCAATTACTGCAAGCAGGTAGAACATTAGATGATATCGATGATGTTTTAAATAGAGTCCGAAATGAACGGCAAACACGAACATGGACTGAAACCACCACAGAAATTCTTACGTACTTAGGTTATGTTGCGTTAGTATTGATAACCTTATTCTCCATGTACGAATGCGGTTTCTGCGATCTAGTACAAAAATTTCTACCGAAAGTCTGTCTCAACCTATTTTGTACAACGAACAGCATAAATAATAACGCAGCCCCAACGCCAACTATTGTTACCTACGTTCCGCAGGCTACTACATGGCCCTTGGGGCCTCAGTAGTTCCTTGCGCCCTGTCAACGGACAGGTCACTGTGTATCTTTCGGTTGAATAAACAAAAAGTATCTTATATTAAAGTTAAAAGAGTGTAATTTTCTTCTAGACCGTCACACATAAATGCAATCATTTAAATCTGTTACCATATAGCCATCACCGATTCAGGCATATTTTGTTTAATTATTTATCTTTTTTTTTCAATCAGAACCATCGGAACGATATTTACCGGCTGCGTTTATCATATTTCAGACAACTCAGCCACTAAATCTCGTTCCGATTAAAAAAACTGAAAAATATAATTTTAACGAAATTTGTCTGAACGGTTAGTGGCTCTAATGATAAAAATTCGCGTGAATCGACATTCTTCAATTCTCCTATTCAAATCATTTTCATTCAATCGATCAATTTTTCCTGGGCAGCGGAAAAATCGTTCATTTGAATGATATGATTTTTTATCTCCAAGAGAATCTATTAAATGAACTCATTGTTAGTCAGAACTAATGAAGTCAGACTTAGAAAACACAAATATTTTATTAAAAATTATATTTCATTATTGTAAACAATTTATTTCAACAAATACTTCAGTATATTAGTTTGTTGTGGAACAAAATTATTCTGTCCTAAAATCGTTGCAATTTATTATTAGAATCATGTTAGTAACGAACAATTGTTATAATTTGAAAATTTATGAGCAATTCATAAATTTATAAACAGTTAATGTTAATGTTGTGATGAGAAAATTTAAATGAAAGAAGATTTTTCATAAAAAAAGAATTCAAATTTTCGATCGTTCAAACAATTTTTGTTTGAACAATTATTTTAATAATGTCTGCTACAGGAAAGCTAATAGCACCATTCGACTATACGGGAAAAATTACGTCTTAAAAATAAGGTCTTTATACCTCTCTTTCTTTTCATTCTCCGTTTCCCAAAGTCAAGGAGAACTATGTCAGGCCTCGAGTGCGCAACATAAAGAAACAATTGTCGAATATATGAAGTTCCAGTATATGCGGCACTTCTCATTTTCGACAGTTGATTCTATTTCCCTAGGTGCGTTTGGCGGAGTTGTGTCAGGGCTAATGCCGTCAGAGTGACAGAGATGGTAATAAAGCACTCTTATAGCGAATTCGGTTCTCCTGCACTGGTGCACTCCGACCTGCTCCTTCGTACTTCTTCCTTCTCCCTCCGACCTGCGAAGCGAGCAGGTCGGAGTGCACTGGAGTGCACCAGTGCAGGATAACCGAATTCGCATTAGTACCGCATCCCAGATAACGATCGCGATACTCGTCCAAGATCACATTGTGCGATTTTCATGTTGTGTGAAGGCATCATTAAAGCAAATAGTTGTCAAAAATTTCGAAAAAATAATATTAATAATATATTATTGACTTTAAATTTATAAAGGTAAAATTTCTAACAAAAATGAAAATAAATCTCCGTAATATTATAAGTTTATATTTTAATGTTTAAATATATATAGTGTATACAACTGAAATTTCATGCAGCATGGAATTCAAGGAATTTGTGAAATTCAAGCAATTCGAGAAATTCGTGGAATTGAAGGAATTCGCGGAATTCAAGAAATTCTTGGATTTCATGGAATTCGTGGAACTCATGGAATTCACGGAAGTCATGGAATTCAAGGAATTCGTGGGATTCATGGAATTCATGGAATTCATGAAATTCGTGTAATTCGCGGAATTCATATAATTGATGAAATTCATGGAATGGATGGAATTCATGGAATTTACGGAATTCATGGAATTATTGGAGTTCGAGGAATAAATGGAATTCGAGGCATTAATGGAATGCGAGGAATTCACGGAATCCACGAAATTCATGTAATTCGCGGAATTCGCGGAATTAATAGAATTTATAGAATTCATGGAATTTATGGAATTCACGGAATTCAAAGAATTCATGGAATTCAAAGAATTCACGGATTTATGGAATTCCGTGAAGTCCCTGAATTCTGCGAATTCCGTAAATTTCTTGGATTCCGTGAATTCCGTGAATACTGTATTTATTTATTTTTCTAACTTGTTCTAGGTACTGTTTTTTAAATAAAATTCAAAACAAGATAATTACTTTTCTTTCATTTCGTAATAATATAGTCATATAAATATCAATTTATAACATTGCTAATGAAAAACTAAAATGTGCAAGCGATATGCGACGCATATGGCATATGGCACATTGTGCGGATTGATCCGCACATATGCGTGCGTATACGCCATCATTTTGCAAGCATTTCGTTATCTGGGGTTGTGCCTTTGGATATACGTTGTTCCCGCATGAATTGGACAACTAGATAGTATGTGTCCTAGGAGCTCGGGGTCTGCATGAAACGCTCTGCGGATATCATCGGGAATGTTTTGGCTTCAAATGTGATGACGGTATGCTAAAGTTGAAATGGTCAATGGTCCTGCTGAATTTACAACACGTTTTTAGTCTCCCCTGAAAAAGGTGGGAAATGGCGCTTGACTCCTTATGCATTTCCATCCTTCAATTATAATAATTTATTTTTATTCTAAATTTTCTCTCAGACTGAAAATGCTTACAGCCTAATATATCGAAGGCATTTTTGTTGAAATTGTGTTTTTCGTACGAATCTGTCAGAATAAGATCTCGTATTTAAATACCACTTTAACGTTTATACTTTATGGCATGTACAGGAAACATCAATTTTAACCGGCATCATAGGGGCGTCTAAAAGTGAAAATAGCATAGGATTCGCAATTGCGAATTTACTTCCTCCTAATTAGTATGTAAAATCCTAAAATAAGACATGATTGTAAACACTTTTATAATGATTGAAACAGAATTGTAGCCTAGAGACAAATTTGTGTCAAGCTTCGTTTTGTACATTTCATTACAGCGCATTTCTTTAATTGCTAATTAATATCTTCCAAACTTACGAAATTTGATTGAGACATCTCATGAATTTCCCGAGTGATTCCACTTTTAGTGTTCAGAATCATTTAGGGGAGAGTGGCCAAGACTGGGTCTGTGTAGACAGTGGCTATTTTCAAATATTTGAAAAACCAGTGAAACAATTTATTTTAAACTTTAGGGATGAATAAAATAAAGGCAGACACATTACTTCCAAAAACTTGAGTTATCAAAATCGATTATGAAACGAGAAAAAAGGAAAAAAACTTTTTTTAAGATTATGCTGATACCAGCGATACCACGCTGGAAACACGAGTTCTCGTAAGATCACTGAAGTTAAGCATTGTTGGGCGCGGTTAGCACTTGGATGGGTAACCGTTCAGGAATACCTGCGTGCTGTTGGCCCGTCGTGGGTGTGGTGGGCCCACATTGGTAGTAAATATCCACCTAGAAACACTACCCGAATCGGGTAGTGAAGCAATGAACTTTCGAGTTCGCACTGCTAATCTATGTATGTATGTATGCTGAAAAAATATACCTTGACTTTACCAAGTATTTTCACAGAAACAGGCTGCTTTAAACATATTTAAGCTTATAAATAATATATCTAATGATCTCAACTAATAGAACATCTAATGATGTAGAATGTTTAATATTATATAAATAAATAAATAAATAAATATGAATAATTTTCTTAT
Organism: Andricus curvator; assembly: GCA_932195095.1. Lineage (NCBI taxonomy): Eukaryota > Metazoa > Arthropoda > Insecta > Hymenoptera > Cynipidae > Andricus > Andricus curvator. The sequence continues at coordinate 41,246 of CAKNYM010051514.1, forward strand.
AAGCGACTTTTGATCAACTCTGGGTAGGAAACAATAGTTCGAGCAATTTTCACGGCACAAGTATTGATAGTGATAACAGTTATATCGTAATTGATAGGTAAAATTAACACCGATTTTAAAAAAAGCGCGTATTATTTCCTATAGGTTAAAACCCTTGAAAGGCCTAGTAGCATTACATTCTGGGTTTTCATCGCTGAGGGATACATAAACTGAGTACTAAATCCGTTATTGTATAACATTTTTACATAAAACAACTTTTCTGCACACTTTTTGTTATAATTCCATGAAAAATAATTTTGTTCATACTGTGCAAAATAAAATGTGGTGATCGACCCACTATGACCAGACGACTTTAGAAATAAGAACAATTTATTTTCCCACAAAAACGTTTTTATACAGGGTGTTTTTTTTTAACTTGAGACAACGAAATATCTCAAAAAATACACATCCTACGGAAAAAATGTCTAGAATAAAAACTTTTTATTTTCGAGTGGGAAAAAAGATTTGCTAAAATTTACCCTACCCCCACCCCCACAGGAGGCAGGAGTGGAGGTAACTTTGTAATTTCAAATGGCAACCCCAATTTTTTATCACAGATTCAGATTCTCCTTTACGAAATACGTAAGTTTTATTCGGAAAATTTGTTTCGATTCGCGATAGATGGCGCTGCAATTGCGAAAAATGAAATTGTTGACACTACTTTTAGCTCTACCCAGGAATAACGACGCGGACGTAGTAGTTGTCTATTCCCTTCGGGGTGCTTAATTTCGGTGAGTCCCCTTGCCTCTCACCATCCATCGGGGTGCTTGAACTTTTGGTAACGGGACAGTAAAAGTGATAAAACTGTCGAAAACCATTCCCGAATGCAGTTGGTTGACGACAGTCGATTTTGGATGTAGACATTACATATCATCGAGTCTCCACTGTCTACAATCCTCGACGTCATTCCGGCCGAGCGATAACCGCGTCTGTCCGTGCTTAACGTTTATTCATTAGGAAGGTTGATTGTGTTCATTTGATTTGGGTGTGTTGGTTGCTTTCGTTTGGGTTATTGTTGTTGGTCACGTTCGTTTAAGTTGGTTTGGGTGTCGTTGTATTTCCTCATTACCTTACTTCATTACCTTTACAATGGAAATTCTATCTCAGCAACAGAAGATTGAAATGATTCTCATTTATGGAGAAAGTGGCAGGAATAACAATGATGCTCTCACGCTTTATGCTCAACGCTTTCCAGAAAGTGTTCCTGCACGTGCTTCTTTTTACCGGGTTGTCCGAAACTTCATCACTGACGGAAGTGTACAACCGAAAAAAAGGAAGCGTCAAGTAACAGTTACTGGAGTTGATAATGAAATTGCAATTTTAGCTGCAGTCACTCATGACCCTCATGTTAGTACTCGACAACTAAGCCGCGATTCCGGAATGTCTCTATCCAGTGTTTGGAAGGTATTAAAACGTAATAATTATCATCCGTATCATATTTCACTGCATCAAAGAACTTCATGGCAATGATTTTCAGAACCGAGTGACATTTTGTCAATGGGCGGTTCAGCAGATACAAGGAAACCCGAATTTCTTTTTTCTAGTACTCTTCACAGACTAGTCGTCTTTCACAAACCATGGTAACGTTAATCGGCACAACATGCATTATTGGAGTGTAGAAAATCCACATTGGTTGCGTGAAGTTGAGCATCAGCGTCCATGGTCCGTGAACGTTTGGTGTGGAATAATTGGAGATCAACTTATCGGTCCGTATTTTATTGATGGAAATTTGAACGGTGAAAAATATCGTAACTTTTTAGAAAATCAACTTCCAATATTGCTGGAAGACCTAAGCTTGGAAGTGCGACACAACATGCGGTTTCAACATGACGGTTGTCCAGCACATTATGCGGCAATCGCGAGGGAAGTACTCAATCGCGAATTCAATGGACGATGGATCGGTACAGGAGGTCCAGTAAATTGGCCTGCCAGATCGCCAGATCTTACGGCGCCGGATTTATATTTGTGGGGTTATCTAAATAATCGCGTGTATCAAGAAGTGCCCACAACTCGTGATAATATGATCGAGCGAATCAGGTCTGCTTGTGCACAAATATCACCAGACACAATTCGCAGTTGTGAGGAATCTTTCAAAGCTCGGATTAACAAGTGCATCGAAGTGCGAGGACACCATTTTGAGCACTTATTGTAAAATAATTAATCGAAATCAAGCATCCCTGTGGTGAGAGGCAAGGGGACTCACCGAAATCAAGCACCCCGATGGATGGTGAGAGGCAAGGGGACTCACCAAAATTAAGCACCCCGAAGGGAATAGACAACTACTACGTCCGCGTCGTTATTACTGGGTAGAGCTAAAAGTAGTGTCAACAATTTCATTTTTCGCAATTGCAGCGCCATCTATCGCGAATCGAAACAAATTTTCCGAATAAAACTTACGTATTTCGTAAAGGAGAATCTGAATCTGTGATAAAAAATTGGGGTTGCCATTTGAAATTACAAAGTTACCCCCACCCCTGCCTCCTGTGGGGGTGGGGGTGGGGTAAATTTTAGCAAATCTTTTTTCCCCCTCGAAAATAAAAAGTTTTTATTCCAGACATTTTTTCCGTAGGATGCGTATTTTTTGAGATATTTCGTTGTCTCAAGTTAAAAAAAACACCCTGTATAATCAACTGTACAAAATCCTGATGCAAATATGATACATGTATCATATTTGCATCATGTATTTAAGTGTATATAACCTTTAGATTGACGTTATTTAATTTTATGAATGACGTAAAATTTAGGCATAATTACGACTTTAAAAATTACCCGACCGCGAATCTTGATTTATCATGTAATTAACATTTATTGTTTGTTTTTCAGGTTATTACCTGAGGAGAGTTTCTTTAATATGATTTTGTATGATCTCACCTAAATTCAAATAGTTTGGCTGAAATGAAAGAGTTGAATTTTTGAAGAAAAAAAAAACGTTGATACCCAATTTTTAATTTCCAAAAAGTAAGGAAATCTTGAAGAAAAAATCTATAGGGCTACTTAGCAGAATTGAAGAAATCTTATTGTATAGAGTTCCTTACCGATATGATAACCATTATCAGACGTGAAGATAATGTATGTATCGTCCAGTATTTTGTTGAGTTTTAATGACTGATGTATGTTCGCAACCATGTCATCGACAGCTAACAGAGTTTCCCAACGCCTTCTATAGATGTCATCTAATTTTGGTAAAACACTATCAGGCAAAGGAATAGGTCCCATTCTGGCCAACCAGTGCTTATCCTAAATGAGAACTTCATTAGAACATTCTGTGACATATATACTTTTTTATATATAATATTATAATTTTTATTTATAATAATAAATTGTTCATATAATATATATGTATGTATCTAAAAATAAACAATATAAATTTCAAATTCAAACATTTTAATTATATGTATTAATTATTACTATCCAGGAAAATTAGAATTATGTAGTATTTTGTTCACAATTCAAGTTATATACCCTCTCTTCCATGTTGTTGAAACTCGGAGTTCTTTTGGCTCTAGTCCCTTTGTACTTATCATTGTGTCTCGAAGCAGGATTAAAAGGTGCATGAGCAGCCGGGGGTGCCAAAACCATCAAGAAAGGAGTATTATTAGTTTGAACTTTGATAAAATCAACAGCGTACTGTTTCTGTCAAATAAAATAATGAACTATCAAAATAATAAATTAGATATCAGTAATTCTTGAAACATGCTGGTTATACATAAGGGTGGCTAAAAACAAGATTCTTCGATTTGAGTAGACACACACTGAAAAAAAAGATTAGTTGGGACAACTAATACAATTGTTGGGACAACTATTTTAGTTAGTAAATAATTTTACTGCTATTTAGTTAGTTGTGAGAACTATTTTTGTCAGTTGGGGAACGAGTAGTTGCCGTTACTATTTAATTAGGCAGACTCACTATTTCAGTTTGTCAAAACGACTGTCTGTAGGTAGTTGAACTTACTAATATAGTTTGTTATGTCTACTAACAAATTTGTAGGTATAACTATTTTCTTTTTGTTATATGGACTAATTAGAATATCTGTCACTATACTATCGAAATTTGAATTAAAAAGATCACAGTGGGCACGCAGGCATCTTTTTTTTTAGACATCTTAGGGACGCTGATGTCAGTTCAGCTGATAAGACGTTCTAAAAAAATATATCCCTATATGACTCCTGTGATCTTTCTAATTGCAGATGCACTTTGTAGGTTAGGATTTCCAGTAAAACTTAAAACTCGTTTGATTTTTCAATTTCTTACACATACCTCCAAATGCTTCGGTATAATCCCCGAAGCCTAAACTTTACAACACTTCTGATACTTGCATCATTTGTATATACATATATATAAATGACGAACGACACATCAAGTGAGCAACGAGTTATGACGGCCATGTCTAAACGTTCTCCCTCGTTTTACCGCAGGTATGTTGGTACCTTTGTCGCATTCTCAATCGTACCAACCAAGTTAGCAAATAAAATAGTTATGCCACCTACTTTAATTTGTTAGAAAAACTAATTAGTAGTACAGATGACTAATTTATTAGTAACTCTTACTACTAAAACGTTACTAATGTAAACTAGTCACGAGTACTACAAACGGCTTCGTAAACCGACTACTTGCTTAGTTGTTGTTACTAACTGAACAGTTGTAAGAACCATTTAATGCTTTACTAATAAAAAGGTAGCCCCCAACCGAATGAGGTTGGTTGCGCCAAGACTCTTCAAGGGACGGATTAAGAGGATTAGAAGCTAGAAGATCAACGATGGGCGGTTTTTAAGATAGAGGTGTTAAACTAAGGAGCGAAATACAGACTCTTATTAGGAAGAGGGAAAAATAATACAGATATTGTATAAAAACATGAGAATATTTATTTTTGTTTGTCTGGATTAGATACGCAGGGGTGTTTAAATGCGAAAAAAGTTATTCTACAATAAAGTTATATACCATTAAGCCATTTCCCTTTCGGCGAGCCTCAAGGGGTAAGCGTGACACTACCCGATTCGGGTAGTGTTTCTAGGTGG
>CAKNYM010051514.1:55932-159122 GCA_932195095.1 Andricus curvator
ATATCCATTCCAGTAGAGAAACATCAAACATAACCTAAAAATACTCTTAATGGTTAGATTTCATCAATATTTAATGATTCTTATTTAAAAATATCCATTTTCGTTGACAATAATCATCCATACCCTCAAATAACTCTAACCAGTTAGTCTGCATACGTACTTGATGATTTTTATTTAAAAGTATCCATTTCCGTTGAGAAAAATCATCCATAACCTCAAATAACTCTAATTAGTGATTCTTGATCAATACTTGATAGTTTTTATTTAAAAATATCCAATTCCGTTGCGAAGCATCAAACATAACCTGAGAATACTCTAACTGGTTAATCCTAATCAATATTTGATGATTTAATAAAAAAATTAATTTCCGTTGAGAAAAATCATCCCTAACCTGCAATTACTCTAACTAGTTAGTCTTCATTAGAACTTGATGATTTTTACTTAAAAATACCCATTCCCGTTGATAAACGCCAAACATAACCTCAAAATACTCTAACTGGTCAGTCTTCATGAATATTTGATGAATTGCATTTTAAAATATTAATTTCCGTTGAGAAAAGTTATCCCTAACCTCAAATAACTCTAACTAGTTAGTCTTCATCAGTATTTGATGATTTTTACTTAAAAATGCCCATTCCCGTTGATAAACGCCAAATATAACCTCAAAATACTCTAACTGGTTAGTCTTCATCAATATTTAATGAATTTCATTTTAAAATATTAATTACCCTTGAGAAAAGTTATCCCTAACCTCAAATAACTCTAACTAGTTAGTCTTCATCAGCATTTGATGATTTTTACTTAAAAACATCCATTTCCGTTGAGAAACGCCAAACATAACCTCAAAATACTCTAACTGGTTAGTCTTCATCAATATTTGATGATTTTATTTTAAAATATCCATTTCTGTTGAGAAGGATGAGCAATAACCTCAAATAACTCTAACTAGTTAATCTTAATCAGTACTTGATGAAGACTAACTTGATTTTTATTCAAAAATACCCATTTCCGCTGAGAAGAATCATCAATAAGCTCAAATAACTCTAACTAGTTAGTCTTCATCAGTATTTGATGATTTTTATTTAAAAGTATCCACTTCCGTTGAGAAGCATCATCCATAACCTCGAATAACTCTAATTAGTTAGTCTTCATCAGTATTTGATGATTTTTACTTAAAAACATCCATTTTCGTTGAGAAACACCAAACGTAACCACAAAATACTCTCACTGGTTAGTCTTCATCAATATTTCATTGATTTTATTTTAAAATATTAATTTCCTTTGAGAAAAGTGATACCTAACCTCAAATAACTCTAACTAGTTAGTCTTGATCAGTACTTGAAGATTTTTACTTAAAAACATCCATTTCCTTTGAGAAACACCAAACATAACCTCGAATAACTGTAATTAGTTAGTCCTAATCAATACTTGATGATTTTTACTTAAAAATATTTATTTCCCTGAGAAGCCCTTCTTTTTTTCTTAATGATAGATTTCAATAATAGTTTAGATAATTTTCACTTTAGTCTATTTACTTTGCCATCGCAAAAGAAATGTTTTCGTTGCGCCATCTATTCGTAATTATTAAAAAAAACCTGGCACCATTTACTGACTTTAACGCTATTTTACAACCGCCAGCCATTCTTGTGTTAGCTACATTGCATGGTCAAGTTCGTACGCTCTGAAATTATCGTTCGTATGTGAAAATTTTCATCTGCCAAATTCGAGTTCTGCAAAACGATACCCTACCCTGATCTTGCTCTCGACAGCTGATTGGCAGATTCTACTGTGACTCGCATTTCAGTCGGACCTCGATTCTTTGAAACTCGATATCTTGAACTTCCCCTCAACTGGTGCCCCTTGTTTTTGACATTTGCGCAGATGGTGCGCAGAGATTAAAAAAACACGCTATTCCTTATTGCTGCGTACATGTCTACTGCACAACTTCACTTCCCCTCCGAGCTACCTCGACAACCTGAAACACTCCCCCCGTAAAGTTCGTAGAATCATGGACACAGGAATAGGAGGGAACTAGTCGCATGCTTCCTAACTTGGGCGCGAGGATTGATGATAAGTTACAAGGGGGAGTGGACCATGTTAGTCTGCAAAAGCATGGGGAATAAGCAGGGCCGGCTTTATCCTTCTTTCCGCCCCTGGGCAGTAGTGAACTTGCCGCCCCCCCCCATCTTTTTTATTTTGGCCCCGAATTTTTTCGACAAAAACCAATGCGAACAAAATCGTGTGTTGTTTACCTTTTTCATCAAAATCTGTTCATTAATTAGTATATGGTAAACGTTAATAAACAAAACAAATCAGAAAAGTTTGTTCATCACTGTTTGTATTTTTCAAGAATATTTTTTACATCATACAAATACGATACTTAGGAACTAGCAACATTTTTTTTAGTTTTTTCAGAGAACCAATATTTTCCTTAGATAAATACTCGCCTAACTTTTTTATTGGCAAATTGCGTGATTACGTTGTCAAAGTCTGAAGAACGGAGTAACTCAGATTCGATACACAAAATTGCTAAGCTGTTAAGGCCAGCCCTATCCTACTCCCCGTGTCTGCAACGGCGTCACGTGCTTCCCTTAGTGATTATAGTTTCTATGTGCAAAATTTTCTCACCAGAGCGCGTTGCACGCGCCACGCTCTACAAAAGCATTGTGCCCATTGTGCTGAACGGTGATTTTCAAAAAGATGTAATGATTAATTTATTATAATGAGTAAATATGGTGCGTTTAAGTGATTTGGTGAGATTCCTATATTTGATATTGACCATAATGTCAATGTCAAAGTGCAAATTCAATGGACACTCGTGTATTGTGCCGAACTGTAAGTCAGGTTATAGTTCACAACCTGTACACGAAAATGAAAAAATTCACCTTTTTTCGGTTCCTTCGGGAAAAGAAAACGTCGAAAAATGGCAAAAAGCGATATTGAGAAAAGATTTTATTTTAAAAAACGACGTACCAAATAAAGACGAAGCGTGTGTTTTTATTAAATTTGTATATTCGGTAGCTTTTTTTCCTTACAAAATTCCCTAAAATCCTACACGTTGGTTTTAGTTAGAAAGAAATAGTTAAAAAAATATCTAGTATGTAATGAAAACTTGTTTTATACATAATTCATAAAATATTTAATTTTAACAAAAATAAAAGAAAAGTATTATATGGAATCCTTCAAATTCTTTATCAAAATTAAAATTCTGCATTATTAAACAAAATTAGTAAATTTCAATTTCAATTTCATTTACAGTTAAAGCTTAATTCCTAAAATTCTGTTTATTTTGAAGTATCTTTCATCTTTTGCACTGTAGGATTTTGTCGTACAAAGCCTTGTTAAATTTGAGAGCTTCATTTTTACTGTTTAATGACAGGTTGATCCATCTTTTGATAACCTTCTGTTAAATTTATACCATAAGATTTGACATGCGCTAAACTTATCTGGAATTTATCAGAAGGTGGGGCGATCAAACCTAAATTAAAAAAAGAATGATGTTTTTAATAGAGCAGTTTCGTAATATAAAGTTTTTATTTCATCTTTTCCGAACTTTAATATTTTAAATATATGAATATCATGTATAGAAAAATCAGCTGAGCAATTCCATGTCAAATCATCCGAAGAATTTCAGCTATTGTTAGAAATTTTGATGAAAATTTTAGAATTTGTTCCCTCAGGCGTTGAAAGAAAAAATCACAAAATAATTATTGAAAAAATCCAAAAACTTGGAAGATATTCAAAATTGAAAATTTTGGTCCTGTTTTTCTTAACTTTTCATAGCATTGGTAATTTTAGCGATATTAAGGTCCACTTTTTGTAAATTATTCGTAATAAGACGCAGCTTTAAAAATATATTTTTGGAAAAAAAAAATTTCAATAACTTCTTTGATTTTTTAAAAACTAATTTTGAATCTGAATATCTGAAAAAAAAACACTTTTTATTTTCTTCATTTTTTTATGTAGATGGCTTCCAATGTCCTCTACAAGTCCTGTAAATATCAAAATGGGATCTCCCTTAGTTTTCGAGAAATAATTAAAAACGTACGCCAAAACCACGAAGGAATAGTGAATAGACTATTCCTTCCTGGCCAAAAGGACATTGTAAGCTATCTATATATAAAAAATGAAGAATATGAAAAGTGTTTTTTTTTTTAGAAATTCAGTTTCAAAATTAGTTTTTGAAAAATCCAAGAAGTTTTTGAAATTTTTCTCTTCAGAAAATATTTTCCAAAACTGCATCCTATTACGAATAATTTATAAAAAAATAGACCTTAATATCACTGAAATCACCAAAGTTATGAAAGTTTAAGAAAAAAAGGACCAAAATTTTCAATTCTGAATATCTCCTAAGCTTTTTTATTACAAAAAAAAATTATTTTGAGGTTTTTCTTTCAACACCTAAGAGAACGGATTCTAGAATTTTTATAAAAATGACAAACAATAGCTGAAATTCTTCAGATGATTTGACATGGAATTGCTCAGCTTCAAAAAGGTAACGATGAATTCTTGCATAGATATATTTCGTTTCTTAAATTTTATATCAGAAAATGTATATTATATTTTATTAAAATTGGAATGTTTGTTAATTTTGATGTGGTTTTTAACATTCATATTTATTAAAAAAAATTAAATTATAAGATAGAATATTACTGGTTACAATGTATATTGCCGATCCAGCAATTCTTTTGACCTAATTCTAAACGATTTAATTTCATCCAAAACAAAATTTAATTTTCAATGCAAAGAACAAGCAAATGAAGCTGTGGAGGTATTAGCATATATACTTCAATTTTATTTACAAATAAGGATGAGACAATTTGTAAGACAGGAAATGGCTGAAATCAAAAAAATTAGCGTCTTGAAGAAAAAAGCAGCCAAGCTTTGCGACACTTAACTATAGTTAATAGTTGAGTTAAGTTATTAATTTGAAGTCTATAGACTTCAAATTAATACATGAAACTGGAATTAAAATTAATACATGTTAAAAATATATACTATGAAATTTAATAATTAATAATGAATATGTTTTGTTATATTTTCAAATTTTTAATAAAGTATATATATATATATATATATATATATATATATATATCTCTTTACATTCGGTTTTATGGCGAACACAGGGCTTAACCAAATTTTTTTCTTTCATTCGTATGAAGCTGAAAAAAATAAAAATGGAAAATATTTCTGTTTAGAAGCTTAAGATTTTTTTATTATTCTTTTTAGAGATTTTTGGGTTTATGGGGATAACATACAAAATATTTAAGAAATTCTTACTGCATATCCACTGTATATATTTTACGTAATTTTATGTGTTCTTTTTCTATTTTATATTATAGAAGATTAATGGAAAAGGTGTATTTTATATTGTAGAATCATTTTACAAACATTATTTCGCCTCATATTGTTCAAAAACTTCATTATTTTAAATTATTAAATATTTTTCTATTAGTATAATGCATTTTTAAAGCGTGCCGCGTGCAGCGCCGGTCTGGTGAGGAAATCTCGCACATACAAACTATAATCACTAAGGAAGCGCCATTTTCTTTTTAGTCGGATAGGGCTGGTTAAGGCGATCTTCTGTCATTGTGGAACGCAAATAGTTTTTTATTCTTTTCAAACAAGAAAACGATCTTTCTGCGCTACAGTTGGTCACAGCAATAGTAATGAATATTCTATAGGCAATTTCAACATTCGGAAACACACAAGACAAATCATTTCTACGGAGAAATCTCAATAACTCTAATGGAGACTTTTTCTGAATTTGTTTGGCATAACAAAATGCGTAAAAGTGAACAAACTCATCGTCCAATGAAGATTCAAAGTCTGAGTGATAGATTTCTCTTAGTAATTTTGATTTCTCACGAATTTCATTTGATTCCAGCTTATCAAATTGAGTGATAATGGCAAAGTTTTCGTAAATAACTTGATATTTTGCACATCTTTCTTCTAGTTCAGTTGACAACCTATCTAAAATGACGTTCAAAGTATTGACTCGGAACGCGTCCCGACCCGAAAATTGAACTTCACTATCTCTTCTTTCGTCGACACGTAGTTTCCTAATTTTGTCCCGGGACAAATCTGACTCATACAATTGAGTAGTGGATATTTGGAGTGCTTTTTGTTCAAAACTATCGAATTCATTCCGAGTGCAAGCAACCATTTTTATGAGCCCACGGTACTGATCGTTAACTTCAGCCATGCTGATGTCAACTTTTTGTAAATTCTGACTGACACCGTTGATTCTTGAAAGCAAAAAAGACCACAAAACCAGCATAAAAGCAACTTCCAGTTTTTCCAATTGTTCACGAATACCCTTAGCTTCCTATTTGGTGATCGCATTTTCAGTATCAGTTTTTTCTATCCTTTTCAAAATCTTAACTATGTCCTGAAAATATTGATTCAAAACATCAACAGCGTCATCATGAGCAGACCATCTAGTAGTGGACAAAGATGCTAATGTGATTGATTTTGTTTTTTCAGTGGACCTTAAAATTTCCCACCGATGTGTCGACGCCGTGAAAAAATTGTACAATGTTTTAACTAGGTTAAAAAATAAAACTGCTTCTGAACAACATTCCACTGTATGAACCCCTACCAAATTCAAAGAGTGAGCAGAACATGGAGCATAAATAGCTAAACCATTGATTTCGCGAATTCGCGCTTGTAAACCCTTGTACATCCATGAATAATCGCTGGCGTTATCATAAGATTGTCCTCTGCAGTCAACAACTTTCAGGCCAAAAGCCTCCAAAGTAGAAACCACTGCATCTGCCAGTTCTTGGCCCTTGTGACCGGGATTCTTAATGAATAACAAAAAACGTTCTACCGGAGTACCATCGTCAGTGACATATCTAATTACGACGGCCAATTGGTCTATGCGTGATACCTCAGGTGTTGAATCTACTATGATTGCATAATATTTCGCTTTTTTAATTTCTTCAATTATAGTTTTCGACAACGTTTCCGCCATCAATGTAAGAAATTCTTCATACGTTGTTTTAGTTAAATAACTAGTACTTCCAGAGCCCTTGTTGCCAAATTTCCTGATGTGATCCTTCATAAAAAGATCAAATTCCGCAAGAAATTCGATCAGCATTAGAAAGTTGCCATTATTCGGTGAGCCTAATATTTCATCGCTACCTCTAAACGGAAGACCATGCGAAGCTAAAGTTTTTGTAGCTGAAACAACTCTACGTAAAACACTTTTCCAATACGAAATTTCTCCCATAAGTTGAGAAGCTACCCAGCTAACCTGTTACCATCCTGAAAGGTTCCTGAATGATAACATGTTATCAGAGGAATTGTTACTTGTATCTCAGTCTCCTAGCAGGTAACGGCATAATCGCCGTAGTTTACTAGGGAGGCTTGTTTGCAACCGTTCCCTGTCAGACTAGTAACATGGCGGTAACAGCCGGCAGCGATCTTCATTTATACATATACATTTTGGGTCTAACCTCTATAATGTAATTTCTTTATCGTAAGGGTTCAGCTGATAAATATCTGTTTTTTTATAAAAGCTTTGTTCACATATTATCTCCCTTTTCTGGAACTTATTTATCGTTTAATTATGTTCCTTTCCAACATTTTTGCAAAAATATTCATAATTATAATTCCGAAACGATGTATATTTTGAGGTTAAGCTGTCATTGCACGTTGCGTTTCCAAACATCACTTTGTTACAAGCATGTGATTACAATGGCGGGATAATGTTACCTGCTTCGCTTGTAATTTGTTACTACTTTGAGTGGGAAATATATTGTCACTGGGTGACCAGCATGGAAGTCACCAGTGACTGTTTTTTTTAATCTTGTTACAATTATGTGACTATTAGGACTAGTAACTGTGTTAGCTGGGTAAATTGCAATCGATTCTGTTTTGAGTGTTAGCTAATTGCTTCAGTTGAAAACAATTTTCTGTATGGCTGCAAGAATTCTCATGATCAGAAACACTAGAAACCGCGTGTTTCCAGTCATTGAAACCATTCCTTCCATTAAAAGAACAATCAGGATCAAATAGAAGACATGGTACACAAAAAACAGTACCTTGCGATTCCGAAAAAACGAGCCAAGAGCCAGATATTTCTTCACCATTGCGAAATTTCCTTTTGAACAATCCTCGCGATAGATATCTTGAAACTCCATCGTATTTTCTTTTTGATCTCTCAAAATTGAGGTTTATATTTTGTTTGCATCCATGTACTGCTACATGATGTCGAACGAAATCATTTACCACCTAAGAATACGATATTTCACGATCAAAAAATCATAATAGATCTATTTCAAAAATATTCAAATATGAATTTGAGGATTTTTCTATGATTTTTTTAACGGTTATACAAATCAATATCTTTTTTCCTTGTATATCTTTATTTTTGAGAACACAAATTGAAAGCAGCATCAGTAAATTTAGATTAACTGATATATTGTCTACTTTTATCAAAATATACAAATTATTGTCAGAAAAATATAAAATATAAACCTGTTAATGGATCTTTTAACGATTCGTTACTATCTCGGTATTTCTCAGCTGTTTCTGAATTGTTTTCTGTCAAACTTTCGCACACCTCATCGCGCTCTGTAAATATTCGAAATAATAATTTTTTACATAAGCCCGAAAACAGGAATTACACAGGAACAGAAAAAGCTATTCAAACATTTTCACTATTACTCTACATTAAACAGGTGTAACTTTTACCTCGTTCTACTGAATTATTTTTCCGATTATAACTTGATCGTTCTCCATTGTTTTCAGTCGTTTTTGAACTGTTATCCAATGAATTTCGACGCAAGTCATTGCAATCTGCAAACCCTGGCGGACCGGCCGAACGCAAGCATTATGCTGCAGCGTTATGGTAAAGTAATGTTAAAGTAATGGTAAAGTAATGTGGCATTATAATTAATAAAAGAAACAAAATAAATATGTAAACTGTTGCAATTATAACAATACGTTAAAATTTACGTTAAATGGTCATGCTGTAATTGCAAAAAATTGCTTTTTCAGCGTTAAAAAAATAAAACAAAGTGGCTGTCATTGAAGTCGGGGCCCTGCATGTTGGCAGTCTGCTAACGGCGGCTTCAAGCGGGTTGCCAACATGCAGGGGCCCGACTTCAATGACAGCCACATTATTTTTTCATTTTTTAACGCTGAAAAAGAAACTTCTTGCAATTACGGCATGACCATTTAACGTAAATTTTAAAGTCTTATTATAATTGCAACAGTTTACATATTTATATTGTTTCTTTTATTAGTTGTAATGCCATATTACTTTACCATTACGCTGCAGCGTAATGCTTGCCCTCGTGAAAAGAAAGACCAACTTTAGATCACAGTATAGGCAGGTATAGTCCTGTCCCGGCAGTTTGAACCCCCAATATCCCATCATTATTAAGCTCATCACGAGTCAGGACCATAACTATGGAGGGAGGGACAGAGTTCCATAAATATAACGGAAACTGGTTAAAGCCTCTAGATCTCATAAATGCTCATAAATCAGCCCAGGTTCTTTAGGACTTTTAGGTATAGCTAATCTGTTGATACAGACAGCTATCCTTATTTCAGAGAGAGAGAGTGGTGTCTATTTCAATGCCCTCAAAATGAGGCAGGTATAGGCTGAAGGGAAAAGACCAGAAAAAGACCAAACGTGGTTTGAAACTGGTCTTAAAGTGATCTTAAGTTGGTCTTTCTTTTCACGAGGGTGCGTTCGGCCGGTCCGCCAGGGAACATAACCTCATATTTAAATTGTAAACAATAAATAGCTAATAATACATTGATTAAAGTTAGTAATTTTACACACAAAAAACATCGGAATTATACATTTAATGTTATAATAATATGTAAAGCTCACCTCGTTTTTCAGAATATTTTTCATTCGTACCATAAACGCATTTTTCATCAATTTGTTTTACTTCGAAAAAAGAATCGAGTTTGCGAGTTTTCTGCAACACTTCATGTTCTTTTTGTGATTTTGCGGCCGCTCGCTTTTTATATGCAGTTTGAATTTCTACTACGCAATGTATAAATAAAGGGACCCTACCGAAAATCTAGACGATTTCTAGATGAGATCGTCTAGGAACGTATCATCTAGAATTGACCCCTTTCTAGATGATACTAGACGAATGCTAGACTCAAAAGGGTCGCAGGTAAAACTTACTAGGCGCCGCTAGATTAACTCTAGACGAACCCTAGACAAGGCGACCGTCATATAATTGCCCTAGACGTTCGCTGGAGGAGCAGAGTCTAGAAAGTATCTAGAAATAATCTAGATTTCCGGTAGGGGATACTGAGTTAACTGACAAAATTTTTTGAAAAGATCACGCTGTGAAATTGTACTATTACGTAAGCAGTCTAGATTCAAAGAAATTCATAATTGATTTAGCTCTTGCTGTTCTAAGATTAGAATGACATCTTTGCAACAAAATTGTGAATTCTTAAGAAATTTCAAATATTTTTTCCACAATTTGTCGCCCCCCAACTCCCTCCAAAAATTTGGCGCCCTGGGCAGTTGCCCATAAGTGCCCATGCCTAAATACGGTCCTGGGAGTAAGTGAGAGGAGAACAGTCTGCTTTTTCTCTCGCAATATCGTTTTAGCACACCAAGATGATAGATCGCCCGCGACATGCCTAGTCCCCTCCTATTCTATTCCTATGTCCATATGCATAGAATCGAGGTCCGACCAACGACGCCAATGGCTAAATGAATTGAGCAATAGGGTTTAGGGATTACGCATGAAGTTGGCCGAATTTCATGTAACTAACTCGACTTAAATACACTTACAATTATTTATATTCTTATTTTTTAGCCATTTTGTTAATTCATTATAATAATTAGGCTAGAAATTTTGACTCTTGAAATTTGGGCCTACTTGAATTATAGAATCTTTTTTACACTGTTAGAAAAATCACAGAAAAAATAGAAGTTAATTTTTGTTGCGGGTAATTTTCAAGTAGATAAAGTTAAATTTTTTGGCATCTTAACATGTGCAGGTAATTTTTGTTGCAGGTAAAGATTATTCTGAAATCGATGTAAAGATTACATTTCGTTCTTTCTGTGACCTGTATGATGTTTAATATACATGTGTGTGGAGCAAATATGCACTATAGCTACTGGAATTTAACATACATTGGTGTAAGTAAGTAAGTATACCATTAAGCCATTTCCCTTTCAGGGTAGGCGTGACACTACCCGATTCGGGTAGTGTTTCTAGGTGGATAGTTTCTTTTAGTAAATAACTACTACAAGTGTGGGCTCACCACACCCACGATGTGCCAACAGCACGCAGTATTCTCGAATGGTCACCCATCCAAGTATAGTGTAGTGAATTTAATATACATTTGTATTAAATTTAATGTACAGGTCGGTATAGCAGTATGCGTGAAAACTTAGGGTTCTTTAATTACTTTGAATCTTGTCAAATATTCGCAATTAAATTACTAATCTAGAATTGCTCGACTGAATTGTTATTTATAATGAAAGTGCAACGTACGGGTGGCACTTTTTCCCAAATTCGCTCTAAATAGTAGAAATTTAATTCTAGTACAGTTGATTGTAGGTTAGGTCTGTTATTTATTTGCTTCATTGAACTTTTCGACTTAAAATCCAATTTTATGTTTGGTTAACTGGAAGATAGTATCATGTTTTATTATTTAGAATCGAAAATTAATGGTAAACTTATTTGAATTTGTGTAAAATGGAATGATCTGATTTTTCTTATAAGCGATTAACATGAATGTATATGAAATTTAATAGACACGCTCTTAATGACACTTTAATATGATTGATATACTATATACTAATTTTAATATACAGTGAAGTCTCCCCTATTTCTGCGTCCTTGAAACCTAAAGATTCTTTCATTTCAAGGCTACATGCGCCGAAAAACGTTCTTGAAAGTGGATTTTCTCAAGAACCACGCTTTTAAAATTTTTTATTTTTTAAAAGAAATATGTGTTAATATTTACTGCATATCTCCTGAGTTTCGTTTTTGGTAAAGCACTGCTTCGCATTGAAAAAAATTATTTTGGAAAAATCGAAATTTTCCATTTTTCCCGGAAACAACGAAAGGTAAAAAAGGTTCAGATAAAAGTTTAAACACCTAGAAAAGTTCTACTAACAATAAGAATACATATCTCTTGCTTTTTTGTGATATTTTGCATAGTTTACGAGAAAAAATCACAAATTATAAATTTTTTAAACTCCCTGCCTCAAAAATGGTTAAACCCTTATAAAACTGATGGGATACCTTTTTGATATAAGAAGAAACTGCAAACAAAACATAAGAAAATATAAAAAAGTTCTCAATGAGAATGTAATCGTCAAAGCCGCAGGTGTTTTGAGAACCGTCTTTAAAAACAAATTGAAAAACAATTTCAGTTCCTTTATTTTCACCACAGAATTATATATCCAAATAACAAATCATTCTGATATCATGACATAAAAAAATTTTCTGGAAATTTTCCGTGATTTTAAATGGAATTGGTCTAATAAGATTCAATATTACATAAAATTGAAATTTGTCACTTATGGTGACAAATAACTTCAATTTTATTACAAAAATTTTATTTAAGGAGAATGATGTTTATAAAATTAACAATTGTATAATTCTGAATTAAAATTTTGTTAATAAAAACGTGCCAAACGGATTTGTAGAGAATACTTCAAGGAATAAAACGAACCCCACAATATTAGGAATTATTAAGAATTGCAACTTTTACCTAAAGAAAAAGGCAAAACCATGAAACTTTAAATAACTATTGCTACATAAATAATTTTAATCTGAAATATTTTTTATAAAGTTTGCTTCCAGTTCTTTTCCCAAATTAGTTGCAATTAACGATGGGAATAATTTCCTCGATTTTATGAATAATTTTTTAACGAGAAGTTGATAACAATGAAAATGTAAGTGATATGAAAAATAAAAATTAACCCTCGACTACGAGTACCGCAACTGACAACACCAGCGACATTCCTTCAAGTCCCAAAAATGGAGATGAAAATTCGGCGAACTACACTTTCACCCCCAGCACTGATATCAAGGATGAAATATTGAATTCAGCATCATTAAACTGCGGCGATCAAGACAGTATTATAACTTTTTGTTATTTTTTTCGTATCCTATTTATAATTGTATGACATTCTTGTCATGCAACTCTTCACAATAGATTTCACCAAAAATATGTTCCTTGGTCTCCTAATTTTGCATTTTCGTACTCTATTATACATGTGATATACATGTGTATATAATATTTATTTTTATAATTATATGTGTGTATTGTGCGTGTAAAAAAGATTTGAATATTAAATTCTTTGAGTTAATTTGACATTAATTTTTCATTTATCAATAACTTATTTTGGGGTGATCTTCACTTTGGGTGATCGCTAGAGAGATTGATCATCAACCTGGGTCGGAGCAGTGTTGCGGAACGAACGTGTCATTTAAATTAATGACACGAGAATTATAGATCAATCTAAAATATCTATACCTTACAGCTATATACCTATCTACCTTAGACCTATATACCCATCCACACAATACTATTTTCCAACCGAGCAAATCACGCCTACCCCGAAAGGGAAATGGCTTAATGGTATAATATTTTGCGAAATTTAATTAACCGGCACATTTCTTTATATATATATATATACAATTATCAGGGGAGGGGGCAAGCTTTCTTTTTGCCATGGGCGTCAAAACCCCTAAGGACAAAAGAATGGAACATGACTGTGAAAATAGATTCTACACTTGAGAAATATTACTATTCGTGCAGTTATGACTTACTTTTACGTTTGGAATATTTTCTCGAAAAAGTCGTATGACGTATTCCCACGACGTCATGCTAAATTACTCAATTCAAAGCTTCCCGCTCTTCAGGCCTCTTTTTTTCATTGGTCAGCCACTGACGCGGAGGAGAACATACAAGGGCCGTGGTGAGAGTTGACGGAACTGCGCAATTTGAAATAGCCGTGTACGGAGGACTTGAAATAGGGCGGACTTGAAATCGGGGAGATTTCACTGTACATGGGTATAGTAAATTTAATATTATTTGACAGTGTACATTTCGACTTATTAAATCCTGCTCTCGATTCTCGACCCTAATAGAACGGAACGTGTAAAATGTCCGCCGCTTGGGAACGTTCAACTCGAACGTTCCAAACAAAAATTACCTTTACTGTTATTAATATATAAATAAATAAATAGGGAGATTTTGCATAGCGTTCAGTAGCCTACGGTAAACGCTAGTTACGTGAAAACATTTCTGCGCATGCTCTGCGAGTTTAACGTTACCGTTTTCTGCTATCTGACGTTCGTTAGCGTATTATTTAGTGTTTACCGTATCCTACGAAACGCTATGCCAAAACTTCCTAATATCGCGTAAACTGTAAGTGATAGGTCAAAATCGATGTCAGTTTATAATATGGGTATACATATTATAGTGTAGTATTTGCGGTACTCAAAACTCAAAAATGACATTTATTTTTGCCTATCTCTTACGGTTCACAAGATAATTGCTGATAAATAATTGTTGCTTTCGACAGCTGATTGGCTTATTCTACTGTGACTTACATTACAATCGGACCTCGATTCAATGAACCTCGATATCTTGAACTTCCCCTCATCTGGTGCCCCTTGTTTTTGACACTTGCGCAGATGGTGCTCAGAGATTCAAAAACCCCGCTATTCAGTGACGTATCCAGAGGGGCTGATGCCCCCCCCTCCCACCCGAAATTTCGTAATCACATCTGTTATAGACTGGAAAACTTCATTCTATTTACAACAGCTTGTGTCTATGTTCTAACAGCTCTGTTATTTGCCATAAATTCTAATGATAACGAGGAATTATATAGAGTATAGACACCATCATAAACTGGTGCGTATATTCTTCATGTTACCTGCGAAAATAAAGACAGTAAACTGTAGATTTCCACATTTAAAATTAAGTAAACTCAAAGGCCAACGCCATAAATCAAGATTTTAGCACGCCAAAGATTCAATTAGAAGTATAGCTTTGTCATAAACCAAAACAACTACCTGAAATGTAGAAATTTGTAAGCGGATCATAAATTAGAAAGGTCCTCATTGTAGACTAAAGTGGTGTCAGAATGGATAGGAAATTTTTTTTCTTGAATTTGCATGCATATCGCATGCATCGTTATCGTTATCGATTCAAAATGTAACTTTTTCTTAGTTGTATTTCCCAAAAATAGTAACTATTGTTACTTTTTTAGTTACTTTTGTATTTTAGAAATATATATCCAAATTTAATGTTTACAAAACTTTATTCATAACTTACGAGTGATAGTTGTTACACTTTTTAATGAAAGTCGTAGGTTAGTCATGACTCACATAATATTTCTAAAACAAGGAATGTTTTAGAAAATTCTGAATTTCAGTGTGAAAGCAAAATTTCAGCTTTCCTATTTTGAGCTATAAATCTCGTTGGCGCTGAAAATTAATTATTTCTTTCTCAAAGTGTTCCTTTAGATTTACCGAGTTACGAACTCCACTTCTAGAATATTTACAATATTCTAAAACCAATAGAAAATTTGTTAGTCGATGTTTTTCAACCGAAACAGACATATTTTCAACTAAATACATGCATCTTCAACAATGCATTTTCAAATTTAAAAAAAAAACGAAAATCCAACCAAATAGTTGAATCATTAACTTGTTACGAGCTGAGAATTACCCCCACTCTACGTCTAATTAGCATATATAAAGCGCCGCCTCTCTGAGGAGTTTAGTTCTAGACCTGTACTCATAAACAGAAATGATCAGAAATGATGCAACAGTTTGAAGAAGCATTACAAATCACTCATGTAAAAACAACAGCTTTTCATCCGCAGTCCAACGGAAACATCGAAAGAATGCACTCCACCTTAGGGAACCTAATCAAAACAAGCATCTCAGAAAGAAACAATGAATGGGATGACAATTTGAAATTTATTAACTTTGCAATCGACACAATGAAGAACCAAACAACAGGATTTTCACCCTTTGAACTTATGTTTCGAAGAGAAGCTAACATACCATTATCGGTAGCGTGTTCACCAACCCTGACGTATCCGGAACTAGTGAGAAAGTGGAAAAAGAACAAAATGAACTTAACGATTTTATGACATGGCGATTGAACCCAACGCAAGGAGATTTAAAAACGAAACCCAACGCAGTCGGAAAACTCTGGAAAGTAATAAACAAAGAAGACATGCCAAAATATAATGAAGAGGATTGGTTACGGAAACTAGGCTGGTTCATCGATGAAACTATCAGCAAAAAACTAACATTGATAAGATTTATATTCGGTCACCCCCTATTTACACCAATAGAAAAGGAACTGATACAGGAAATGAGGCAATACCTATCTAACTTGTATCCCCACTTAGGATTTCACCTATGCTTCAAAAATACCCGAGAATTAACGAAAGAAGAAAAACTAATATCATTAAAGAAGCGCATGCGGAACATCTTGGGGAAAAGAATACCATTGAAAAAGCGAAGAAAATAGGACAATGGATAGGTATGGATGAAGTCATTAAAAAGTACGTCAAAACATGCCCCATCTGTCAACTCCAAAAAACCACAAAAATCAAGAACCAAGCTGAGGGAACGGAAACATCGAAAGAATGCACTCCACCCTAGGGAACCTAATCAAAACAAGCATCTCAGAAAGAAACAATGAATGGGATGACAATTTGAAATTTATTAACTTTGCAATCAACACAATTAAGAACCAAACAACAGGATTTTCACCCTTTGAACTTATGTTTCGAAGAGAAGCTAACATACCATCATCGGTAGCGTTTTCACAAACCCTGACGTATCCGGAACTAGTGAGAAAGTGGAAAAAGAAACACGAAGAAAACCTACGAAGGGCTAGAGAAAGAATAGAAATAGAAACAGAAAAAACGAAGAAAAGACTCGATGAAAATATCACTCACAAACACCCCCCATACAAACCAGGAGACACAGTAAAAATCATTAACAATACTAAGTCTAACAAACTAGAACCCTCTTGGAAAGGCCCTTTTGAAGTTATTGACTACTTAGACAATAATAATTTACGAATAAGAAATAAGGACAAAATTATCCAAATTCATATCAATCCCATGCAGAAATCGCCATACTGGATCCATTTTACCGATCAGGCCCTGATCGGGTTGGCCCGGTCTGTCCCGGATAGGGTATATTTCGTGGTTTCAGCGTCGTGTCAGACCCGGTGGCCGGGTTACCGCCCACAACGACACCTAGTATGTGTTCTGTGAAGTTGCGAATGACGTGTGTGCAGTTTTGACAGCTATTCAATTTTTAACTAAATTTCAAGTGTGATACGTGAAAAAGGATTCAATAAACAATGCCAAAGCGTAAAAGCACTCCGCGGGTTCAGAAACACCGTGAGATAACCAGGATACCATATTTACGAGACGGAAATGCAAGTAAGTAAATCAGTGAAACCTAACCTCAATATTAAAATTAATATTAAATTTGTTTATCAAGATTTATATATTCACGGCTATCCTCAATTGAAATTATTAGTTTTTTTTTAATTAATAGGAAATTATTCAGCTCATAATTTAATACCTATACATAATTACTGTCTCAATTTGTAAATATAAGGTTATATTCTAAGAGGACTGACAAACGTGTATTTAATTATATTTTAGGTTCTGAAACTGATGATGAAGATGAAGAGGAAGAAAATATTAATTTCGATGAACCGGAAGCTGTGGGAAATTAAATCGATCGTGACGGTCCAGATATTGGCAAAGAATTTCAAACCCCTAACGCAGATTTAGATGAGAGAATGCAGCACGCTGTAGGAAATGAAATCGATCGTGACGATCCACGTGTTGACAACGAATTTGAAACCCCCAATACAGATTTAGGTGAGAGAATGCATTTTCATCATAAGATAATAGCATGTAATTCAAAATAATCAAATAAGCACGTTGGAATTTGTATAAAACAAATATTTCCCAAAAAATTTGTTTCATGAAATATAAATTTTTACATCTTCAGATTCCCAACAATCCAGTGGATCAACACCAGGTTCTGAAGATTCCAGTGTATCATCATCGGATTCTGAGGAATCTATTAGTTCATTGTTTTTTATTAATTATTTTAGAAAAAATACCCAAATTTTATAAATATTATCAACAGGAAATTAATCGGGATCCGGTTCGGGACTGACCTGGCAGCCAGATCGGGCTGCCACGTTCGGCACCGATCGAGCCGTGTGTTTCATCACGGGTCAGGCCCAGGTCGGTTTCCGAATCCGCGCCGGATTTGGCCAGATCCGAACCCGATCGGGGCCACGGCAAAATTTCTGCATGGGATCAGATCATGATCATCAGTGCTAACTACACCCTCGAGAAAATTCAAGGAAACGTCTACATCGAGGAAATCTCTAAAGTACACTTGTTTCATGAAAAGTGGAAAATGGTTATAGCTATCAATATGACATCCACCGAAAACCGAATTAAAGCCATCGACACCACCATTACTATGGCAGAACTAGCCTGCAACAAGAAATGCACACCTTATTATGAAGTCCAATTGCTTAGGAGTCGCTACAATAGACTAGCCAGTAAAAACAATATCCTACACAAGTTATTAGGTAAACAACCTCAAAAAAGAGGATTAGCGAATTTTGTGGGTGATATATCCAAAACTCTTTTCGGAACATTGAGCGAAGCCGGCATGAAACAAATTACAACCGAATTGAAACTATTTATACAGGTAACAAGAACATAGCTAGCATCCTGTCAAATCACACAAAAATACTTAAATTCATCTTAGACTCCTCGTCAACGGACCATAAATGGATAGCTGCCAAAGAGAATACCGACAGACAGTTGATAAGAAACATCACCTTCGGACTGAATACTGCAACAAAGAATAGTTTTGTCAACTCAAAATTAGTATTAGCAGCAATACTATAAGACGAAACAAACGAGCGATCTCGATATCCTGAATTTGCCTGAATTACTCCCCCCGAAAAGTTCATAGAATCGAAGTCCGACTGTAGACGTCAATGGCTAACTGATTTGATCAATAGGGTTGCATCAAGTTGGTCGAAATTCATGTCCTTTTTATAATAGGATACTGAGGATAATTTCGACGCCCTCTAATTTAGTTAATCGAATCTCTCTTTCTACCGCTTGAAATTAGACAGATATTATATTCGATCGTTTCAAAACGATCGACTGCAACTATCTCTATCTATGTTATGTGTCAGAACGAGCGGGGCAATATTCAGTAATAAAGAACTCTTGACTTTTCGATTATCGAAAGTCACCCCTCTCTTTCTGACACATAAGATAGAAATAGACAGTTCCAGTCGATCGTTTTGATACGATCAGACATCTCCACCTAATTTCATACGACAGAAAGAGAGATTCGATCAACTAGATTAGAGGACATCGGAATCCCACCCCTGACCCCACTAGCAGAGTAGAATGTAACAATAAATAGTCGCAACAAATTTCAAATAGCTTCCATATGCTTAAGGGCCGTTCAAGTATCACGTAAATATAATTTTCCCTATTCTTGATCCCCGCTCCCTTGTAAGCATATTTTTGCATTACGAATATACTACAATAAACATCCACGTAAACCCCTCCCTCCATCTCAGAATACTTAGGTCATACTTGAATTACCCCTTATGAGTAAAAAGAAGTGTCATATCCAGAAGTAAAGACAATAAGCAATAAGCTCCCTGCCTGTAAGTTTTACTCTAGGTACACTTATTAGGATTGGCACAGTAACTACCAATGTTGAAACATTCAAAAGTGTTACTCTGGTCCCGCTCTCCCTAAGCAAGAAGGCCCGATAGAGATGATATAAATATTTAAAGCATCAGTACTTAATTTAATTTCCTTCCTGTACTTCATTGTAAAAAACAAAAAAAGCGAGCTGCTTAGCCCCATTATGCAGTATACAAGTACAAAATTATGAAAAAAATTGATAAGAAAATAAATTGAATGATTACTTACACAGTTTGTAAATGAGGCACCTTTTTTTACAATTAAATTTTGGGTTTGCATTAAAGGTTCCTGGAATGCAATTCAAATATATTAATTTAGTACTATTTTTTTATTTAAAAAAAATTAAAAACTACTAAAAACCTTATAATTTTTTTATTTATAATTGCCTAAGATTTTGAAGGAAATGATTAAGTTGTTTAACATTTATTTTATTTTATACACGCACAATCAAAATTGTTCATCATTTTTTTTATTGTAGACTTCAATTTGATAATCAAAATCTGTGGAAATATTTGCATGATTCTTAGATATGTTTTAGAGGACAAAACAAATGAATACGGGTATTTTGATTTTTTCCCCGTTTTTATACTTAGGGCGTGAAACCACCCTTCAAAGTATTTAGCTGGAAACACAAAAATTCTCAATTTTGATATTATTCTTCAATGGTATTGTATAAAAGCTTTATATACATTTAATGTAAGTTATAAAATTTTGAATGGGTGATGCTCTTATCAGGCGGTAAATTACCTCTATTTATCAAAATAAGCATATAAAATTGAAGAACATATTATTAATTTAAGTCTAAAAAAAACTTACGCAAGTGTGTGAAGATAGAATATTAATTGGATACCCTGCCAAAAGTATTGCGGAGTGAACTACTAACTTAAAATTCGCATCATCTTTGAACTAATGCAGAGAAAATCCATGCAAATACTTTTCCATGAAGATTTAACCCTAAATCATCACCAAAATTACAGCCTACCCCAAAAGGAAAACCACGACTGTAGAGCAGGTCGTATCTGTTTTGCAATACAACATTGAAACGATGTGCCAGCTCTGATATAATTTTTATTTTATTCATGACTTGTCGAATTTAAGATGCTATCACCACTCCCCACTCCTATCAGGGAGGAAACTACCCCTAAATTGCAAAATACGCAAATATAGAAGAAAAAACTTGTAACGAAAATGGTATTAAATTCTAAAAAAAACTTCAACAAAAATTATATTATTGTCGGAATTCGAGGTAAATTCACATATGTTCAGTGTAGGTATACCTGTATGTGTGAGAGAGGAGGAGTGACATGCGCGCGCACCTAGAGAGACAGAGAGAGCTCGCTGCTAGAAGAGCCTGGTTGTGCCGCTCGGTTTGCACAAAATGTAATCTATATATTGTTTAGCAATCTTAAATAAATCTGAATAATGTTAATAATAACAATTATTTAAATAATTAATAGAACAATCATAACAATTATGATAGCAGAGAAGTTTATTTGATAATCTACCAACATCATTAAGTGGTAACCTACCCCTAATTCGTCTGTTATGTCTATCTTGTAATAAGAATCAAATCGCATAAGTTTTGAATAAGTAAAAACAAAATTCATGCAGAGCACGAAGAGTTAACTCTAACTTAACACAAAAATTACAATTATCTAAGGTAAAATGCCTAGTTATCGCCAAGACCACAGTGACCGCCAACTGGCAAATTTAGATCTATCTATCCTATATTAAATTCTTGGTGGCTTACGATATCTGATATGCGATCAAAGTTCAAGGCCAGTGGCTTGGCTTCATGTATAAAGGCAATGTATTAACATAGGATGGAGCTATGCTCGGCCCTATGTTATCACATGGAACGCATCTACGCGCATTTGTGTTTGCGTTCGAGCTCTGGACGCTTTCAAAAACATTCACGAACTTCAATTTTTGAAGATTATATCTAGATGTAGAATTTCATTACGTATCTTTTTTCCTTTACACAAAAAGTTGTAGCCTAATTAGTTTTTTAATGAAAGTAAAAAAACTGACATTTGTGGAAAAATCGATTTGAAATCGTTTTTCATTTCAGCTCAGTAAATTTTTTAGAAATTTTCAATAAAATTTCCAGGAAATGTCGTTCGGAGTGTTCTTCGACTGATAGAATCAAAGGAATTGAAAAATTTATTGCAAATTTTGTTTATTATTAATTCTCTAACTTCCAGCGTTTCGTTTATCGAGCGAATTTTGAACAAGAAAAAAACTTCCAGAGAGAAAGTTGTTAACTCCCCATGTTAACTCTTCACTATGGTACTTTTTAAAATCGACAACGAGTGTCAATTATTTTAAAAATATTCATAAACGAATAAATAGTTTGGCTATATTTCAACGAGTACGTTCAAATGAGGATGTTAACAAGAGCCCATTTTTGTCCTGCGAGTGTAAAGTGAATACGCATCAAAAAATTGTTTTTTGATCTATTTTAAGGGGGACAGTGACATTTATTTAATTGTGGGCTACTGGGAACATAGAATGAAGGGAGTTCAGTTCATTTTACTCATTAACGACGGGATGCATGTCCAGTGTCCACTCATATTTCAGAAACTTATGGCCTAATTTTCAATAAGCTTGGTACACGGAGAAAAAAATCGCACTGTTATAGTAGGCTGAGCTCTTAATATTACAGCACGGAAATTCATGTGCGAAATTGGTATGAATTTCTACCAATATTGGCATCAGGTTAGACATTTTTAGCATAAAATGTCCTTTACTATAAAAGAATCAAGCGCATGCCGTTATTGCTGGAGTCACATGCCCTTAGAGCAGTTGTGCCTTGCGGAAATAGCTCCAACTTTGCCTTGCTACGGTTGTAAGAAAACACATCCTATTAGAGTATGAGTACTCTTACAAAAGAGATATTAGGCCACGCCTACCAGCGCTTGCGCGTGGCCTAATATCTCTTTTGTAAGAGTACTCATACTCTAATAGGATGTGTTTTCTTACAACCATAGCAAGGCGAAGTTCGAGCTATTTTCGCAAGGGATAACGGCTTTAAAAGCATGAAGCTGTGTACTTTTTTAGGATAAAAAGATTCCTGCTTAAAATGAATGAATTTTGTACCAGGATAGCAAGAATGAAACCTGCGACAAAAGCATGACTATACTCTGTTCGCCGAGAGAAGGACCTGAAGAACGACCAATTTTGGTTTTCTTCGCGCAGCCTATTGTTCAATTTTTTCAAGAAGGTGGGATTTCATGACATGTTTCAGCCAATCCGAAGTGAAGTCCTTCAACTTGATGAAAACCCCTTTTCTTGATTGATTTACGACACTGGTCGACAGTCTGTTTATTCAGTGATATCTGTTTCGGCGATCTTCCGGCAGCAGGGGTCTTCTGCCCAGAGACAGGTCAAAGGAAGGAAATTTGAAAACTGTCAATTTTGAAATTAGCGATTTTAAAATAATATAATGAGCATCTACGAATTATTGCGATTCCAATGATATATTACTTGATTGGAAAAGGTGAAGATTTCAAGAAGTTTGATTGAAGAAACTTAAGCACAATATGCAATTTAATATTGATTAGTTCTCCAATTTTCAACCTTTCTGGACAAATCACATGTCGTTGGAATCGGAATAATGTGCACATTCCGAATATATTACTGTCAAACCAGTGATTGCAGAATTATTAATTTTTAACTATTCAATTTTTGTCCCTTTTCCAATAAAGGGACCCTTCGTAAATAGCGTGACGGCCGCTGATTTCGAACATCGTCATAAATATACCAAGGGACCAATGAGAAGAGAATTGAAGAAACTACGTGTAAAAAAAGGGTTAGAACACTCCTCCATCGAGAAACCACAACCCCCATGCGCGTCTTCAGGCCCTTCTCTCGGTGAACAGAGTATAGTGTTCTTACTATTATAGGCATATTTTTTTCTCCGTGTGTACAAGGGTTTTCGGTAATACCCTTTTTGCAACACCCACCTCAAAAGTCGACGTTTTCATGCTTGTAAATTGTGCCTGAAGGGCACTGGCATAGGTAACTTTAAACACTGATGTTGGTATCTTCTTGAAATAAATTAAGATTTAACTTGAACAAATTTAACTTGAAACAATTTAATGATTGATGTTTTGTTTAAGGGTTTTCCTACCCCCCCCCCCCCCCCCCGACAAAGGAGCATAATCGCCAAAATTTTGTGTAAATAATTTTTTTTTTTTTAATTTTTTTTTTCAACAAATTTTTGTTTTCAAAATTTTTTTCAAACATTTTTTTCAAGCATTTTTTTTTTCAAAATTTTTTTTTCAACCAAATTTCTTTACTCCACTCTATGCAATAGATATAAAATTAGTATTTTTCGTTACCTCCTCCTAACACAACTTTTTCGGGTGGGCGTTGCAAAAAATAGTGTGTGATACACGTGCGCATAGGTTATTGCTAACTCGTGAGATTGCATAATTCGCCTGCGGCTTATGCTGCCAAATTCACACTCGCACACAATCATCTATTTTGTGCACTTGTATCACAAATAACTATTGTGATTTCTAAGTCAGAAAAACGAGATTCAAGATGTCTTCATCGTGCACTTCTCTATTTCGTGCAGTAAAACTGTGAGCTTAAGATGACGGATCCAATATGGCTACCGTTTAAATATAATTCAATATTTATGTTGTTTTAGGGAAGGTGAAAAATCATCAACGCACTGAGTGTGGGACTCGACTTAAAAAACGGTAGTACCCACTAAACTCACCTCCCCTCACTAGCCAAACAATGACCCTTAAAACGCTTTCGCATTATTTCAGGGCCATGCCTATAGGCTCGCTGCGCCATGCTTCGGCGTCTTGCCGTTTATGCCAACCTGGTCTTTGTCGTCTCTCTCGCCCAACCAAGATGTACGCATCATCCCAGCATCACGACGGCGTCGCGCAGCGAACTCGTCGGCCTTCGACATCTTGGTTGGGCTTTCTCGACTACCGCTGACCTTTTCGTCCCCGGTAGATGGTTATTCCGAAGCTCTTCCTCCTTTGCAGCGCAGTGGTAGCACTATGGGACAACCATCCCACGTTAGGGTGTCCCATATGGAGTATCCTCGCAGTTGGTTCCTCGTTTAGCTTAACGTATGCCTTCACGACCCCCTGAAGGCTTTCTTTGTCATTCTGACTTTGACATCTGCAGCCGGGCTCGCTCCGAAGTGTCTCCTCACGCATGTTCCCCCAATCCCCAACAGCCTCCCTGATGGCAGAGGACAGTTTAGTATTGCGCTCTGCATCGCCGCCCACTTCAATGAATACATCTTCATTCCTCGTCTTCCTGACACCGTTGAGTTTGACACCAAGGGTGTCTGGCTGCACCTTACCTTTGACATCCTTGAGGATCTCTGAGTAAGTCGATCCCTCAGTCGGTTATATAAAGACCGCCCCGGGACGAGCGCGCCTAGTGTTTTCCTTCCTCTGCTTCCCGATATTCCTATGTACAAGCGGTGCCCTTCTTTCCTTACTTTTCAGAGTTGAAGTAACCGGATCATGAGCGCAGGACTTCAGGTTCTTCGGTTATGCTCTATTGGTTCTTTGCTCAGGAGGATTCAGGGTAGGCTCCCGCACTCTCTTCTCATACTGTTGTGTTGGAGTTTCCCCGGCTTATTTTATCTAGACCCTCTTGTGTCCTGTAGAATACACAAGAAGAAGGAGGCCATAAAGTGCTACCGCTGCCAAGGCTACGACCACCTGGCAGCTTAGTGCGAGGGTCCTGACTGGACCAGATTCTGCTGGAGATGCGGCAAAGAGGATCATAGGGCTACGGAGTACAAAAGCAACCACAGCGCTACCTCTGCGCAACAAAGAAGAGAGAGCCCCGGACCAACCATCTACCGGGGACAAAGAGATGTCCGTCATTTACGAAGACCGCCCAATCGAGGAAGCCACAGAAGCGTCAGCGCCAGCCGAGCATGCCCAAGTAAGGTGTCGAAGGCCTACGAACCCGCTGCGCGATGCCGTCGCGCTGCTGGGAACGATGCGTACATCTTGGCGTAGTGTCACAATAAGCATGCTACATGAGAGTGCCACCACTATGCTCAATGCATTTTGACCGCCATCGTGAGCTCGGAGTTTTCCTGCACGAAATCCAAAAGAGCACCATGAAAACCCTTTGTCATATGACCTATATGGATTTTGAAAAATATTCGCATGTTTGGACCATTTTGATGGTGGCCATATTGGAACCGCCATCTTGAATCTCGTATTTCTGACTTAGAAGTCCAAAAGAGTATCACGAAAAACCCTTGTATACCAAGCTTATTAAAAAACAAGCTACAAGTTCCTGAAATACGAGTGGAGGATATTTGTAGAGGCTTCAAATCGTTACGGGGTAAAACGAAACTGAACTTCGCTCATTCGGTCTATGTTCCCAGTACCCCACAATGAAATAAATGTCACTGTCCCCCTTAAAATAGATCAAAAAGCAATTTTTTGATGCTTATTCACTTTACACTTGCAGGCCAAAAATGACATCTTTTTAACATACTTCTTTGTTCACGTAATCGACGAAACTTGTATTTTCGTTGACTCTTTGCTATAACACTTCACAAAGTGACAACAAGTATTATTCGATTAAAGAACCCATTGTGATGAAGCCTTATTTTCTCTCACATTTTATGCCAAAACTCTGGACTTCAATTATCTAAACATTTTCAATCCCGAAAAGTAACTTTTATTAATTAGTTTGTTCATAAAGTAATACAATATTTGGAGAAAAAAAAATTAATTTTCAACCACTAGAAATTATTTCTAGATAGTTTTAGCACATACATAAGACCTTCTTTAATCAATATAAAAATCTTCAATAAAATTTAACTTCTAAAAAGTTAATAAAATTAAAACTTTGTTGTTAAATAAAAAATAACCCACATTTTTTTTATAAAAAGTCCAAAGATGAGACTTGCATGTTGGTGGCGGAAGTGAGAACGTGTTCAGTGACAGGTGGTGAGAGGATTTTACGGAATTTATGTGGAAGGTGTAAGTGGAGTGTGAGGGTGGAAGCCCAGGAGGTGAGTAGGGTTGTGTGGGGTGAAGTGGAGAGATGAAAATTGATGTTCAGGGTAGTTGGGAGGTGGGATGTAGGTAAATAGAGAAAGTGAGGTTAGGTTGGCAAGGGATCGAGGGAGTTTGTGGTCAGGAGTTTTGGGTTCTTCGAGGGGGACAAGATTGGATCTCGTAGTGTTGGGAGATGTTAAGGGGGAGAAAGGGGTGTCTGCTGGGGCTGTGTGGGATGGAAAAAAGTTAAATAAATGGAAAATTTGGGGTGATAGATGGCTCTTCCGACGGAAGAGCGGGAGGTGGTCAGCGAGAGAGCTGGCAGTGCTGATAGTGAAATTGACGGGAAGGAAATTTTCTACACGCCACGACGACCAACAGTGCGTAGCCCGGTGTCGAGCGGTGCGTCTGGGAGAGGATCTCTTGAAGAGGAAGAGAGACAGCCAAGAGAGAAAGAAGTTAAAATAAAGCAGATGGAAGAGGAGATTAGAGTATGGAAGGAAAGGACGGCAAAAAACTCGAGAAGGTGGAGGGCAGGTCCGAAATGGAAGTAGGTGACAGGGGGGAGGGCGAAAAGAAAGGTATTTGGAAGAGGGTGCACTGTGTGCCTGAACCAACTTTAAATGCAGAGACTTTTGAGAAAAGTGTTTTTTATGGGTTAAAAATAAAAATTTTCAACAAAATGTGATGAATTTTAAATTTTTTCACTTTATGTAACGAAATATGGTAAATAAATATAATATCAGTCCATATAAATACTGAAACAAAAAATAATTTATTTTAATACATGTAGGGCATTGTATTCTTGTACAGCTTTTAGTAAATTACTTGGGTATTGAGGGTGTGTGCTCGAAACTTTATATTTAGCCCAGGTCGTTTTAAAATCCGAATTTACAGATTCCATGGCTTGTTCACTGTAAAATCCAAGGCCTTTGCAACTTTACAACAAAAATCAGGGACATAAAAAAACCGTTTCAATTTTAGGTGTAATTGAAATTTCCAAATCACAGTAACTTCGCTGAAACTCAGATATACAATCTACGTATTTTGGGTTTAATGTTGAAAAAAAAAACAAGAAACAACGACGGATTGCAAAGCCTTAAAGCACCTTACATATTTTAAACAACCAATGCTACATATTCCATGCAATAAGTCGATTTTTTCTAACAGCATTTTGCAAGAATTACTTGCGAACGCTGGACTCCCATGTACAAACTCGCGAGTAACATTACACATCCTAGCCCATTGGAGACTCTCATCTTCGAATTCCGTCAGCATGTGTTTATACATTCTGTTCACAACCCCGAGCATCAGATGTAGTTCTGGTGGTGGAATTATTTCTAATATTTCTGTGTTAGCGTTTTCTGAGAAAATTATAGGAGTATTTGTACAATTTTTATATACTTATTCGCAGGTGATGTTTTAATTCCACTGTCTTGCCACGCAAAAAAAATTTCCTTACAACTTCCAACAGTTCTGTATTCCCCACACGCGTTTAATTCATCTTTTGATGCAGTATCCCATGTGCAAGGAAAACTGCTTGCGTGTGACATGATGCCCGTTAATAGGTTGGCAAGTATTAAATAAGTTAATATTGTCCCTTTTAAATCCTTCAATTTTAAGAGTGACCACATTAATAAAACGTTTTCATATTTCTCTTGTGTATATGCCACTGTCCCAAGCAGTAGTAATTTCTTGACGCCAGAATCCTTAAACTTTTTTGCGACAACGCCTTCGGTATACATCTGTCGACCTTCATTTGCAAGTTCTGATTCATCCAAAGATTGCATAGAAACGCAAACTTTCAAAAAATTTCCGCCACTATCTATTCCGAATTTCAAATGCATTTCATCAACTTCCCTTTTTTCTTCAACAAACTAAAATAATCCTTTAACATAATTGGAAAACACTAAAGTTTCTGCAATAGTTGCAGTATCGTTATTTTTAGTGTTAATCACATTACACTCTTTCATACTGAATTACAAATCAAGAGAATGATTCAAAGTTTATAATTTTTGTTTTAGATCTGGTTGAAATAATTTTCTGTCATTCGTATCGACGCGAAGAGCTGCTGTAATATCATGTACTTTATTCGTTGAAAGCCCATAACTTGTTCCAATTTTTAAAACATCTTCAGTAGAAACACGCTTCCGTTTTTGCTTTCTGATTGCTGTACAGTCAAAGAAATTTTCAAAGGAATTTCATGCTTCTGAGATAAAGCGATTACAGTATTTCTATCTGATTCATTTTCTTCAATGTTTGTCGCTTTTTCATTTGAAATCACTTTAATCAAATGACACACCAAGCGTTCTTTTTCTTTTAGCGGTATACCGTTTATAATATGATCTTTTAAATTTTCGTAATGCTTCGGTGTAGAAAAAAAATGTGATCCTTGTTCTACATATGTTTACATTAGGTAAGAGACTTCATCAATGTTTACATTCACGTGTTATTGTGTGTTGTTGTTGTGTTAACACAGGCATGTATGATAGGTATATTTTAAGACGTACTTCTAAGACTTTATTATATTTTTTATTTAGATTTATTTTAAAAAGTTGAAATTTTAATGTCTTAAGATTCTTTTTTTAATTTTATAATTTTTTTTATCAATAAAGTGCAGAAAACAATCAATTTATTACATTTTTTGAAAAATTTTATTTTTCACCCTTAAAAAACATTTTTCTAAAAAACGGCTGGGGGGATTTGACTCAAATTGTTTTGCACACTATTTCTAAGCCACTTAATCGAATCCACGGAGTAATAATAAGGAGACCGATCTCCATATATGCGTTTTGACGGTGCAGACTGTACATTTATTGCCTTCCCTCAGGCGTCTAAAATATTGGCGCATGCGCACTGCGCTTTACTATCTCTTTTTCTCCCGTGAAAAAAGAGATAGTATATCGCAGTGCGCATGCGCCACTACTTGAATTATGGTACAGATACCGCAGTCAAAACTCGAGGCGCTTTGTACAGCATGATCGGTCTCCTTATTATTACTCCGTGATCGAATCCAACAAAAAAATTGGATGTGCTATGACCTTGCATTTAAAGTTGGTTCAGGCTCACCGTGGGTGGAGAATATGATAGATGAGAAAGTAGGAGAGCGTAGGAATGGAAAGGAGGAGAGGGCGGATAGGGAAAGGATAAGGGCAGTGGATTTGAGAATGGAGAGAAAAGAGAAGGCAGATAGGAGAAATAATATTGTGATAAGAGGGTTGAAGCTGAAGAGCGGGGAAGAAAGGGAGGGCGAGGAAGCGCTGCTACAGAAGATAGGATGGGTTAAAGGCAAGGTAGGGAAAGTTAGGTTCGAGGGGAGAAAGATTAACGAAGTGGCGGTTGTGGAGTTGGAGAGCTGGGAAGAAAGGTTGGGGGTAATCCGGAGTAAAAATACGGTAAAGCATAAGGGGGTTTTCATCGATCACTATTTGACGAGGAAGGAAAGGAACGTGCAGAGAATGCTGAACGACAGGGCTAGGAGGGAGAGGAGTGAAGGGAGGGCGGCGAAGGTAGGATATCGGAAAATAAGAGTAGACGAGAAAATGTGGGTGTGGGACGAGGAGAAAGAGATGTTGAAGGAAGTGCAGGGGAATTTGTTTCTTAGGAAGTAGGGGGTGTGGGTAAAGCAGGGTGGAGGAGTAGTGAAGGTGCTGTACTGGAACGTAGCAGAGGTAAATAAGAAAGATGAGGAGTTCTGGAGGTATATGCAGGAATTTAATTTGAGACGTGGGTAGAGAGAAAGGAATGGGATAGAATAGAGCTAAAGCTGCCAAGGGGGTATAGGTGGAGACTATAATAGGCGTTAAGAGTGAAGAAGAAAGGAAGGGCTAGCGGGGAAATAATAACGGGGGTTAGGGATGGATTAGAGGAAGAAGTTCATGGAGACGGAGAGGGGGAGAGGGGGAGGGCGTGCAAATGAGGGCAGTAAAGATAGGAGGGGTAACGTGTAAGCTTGTGTCAGCGTACAAAAAGGATGGGATGGAAAAAATAGAAAAAAGGATGGAAGACTCGCTAGGCGAAAAAGAGGAGGGTATGGTGGTACTGGGGGGGGGCTTTATTGCGAGGATGGGGAGGGAAGGGGGCCTTTACAGGGAAGGGGAGAACTTCTAAAGGAAATCGAAGGATAAGATGATAAATAAGGAGGGGGAGATTCTAAGGGACTGGTTGGAGGATAGAGGCTGGGCGGTGGCGAATGGTATGGTAACAGGGGACGAAGAGAGAGAATACACATATGTAAGATAGGGGTATCGGTGATAGACTATGTAGTCATGAATATGCAAGGGTGGAGGAGACGGAGAGATTCACAGTGGAAGGGAGGGTAGAATCAAACCACCAGCCATTAGGGTTGTGGATAAGGGGGAAGTGCAGCGTAAGGAAAAGGCGGGGGAGAAGTATCGACGGGGAAGAAGTGTCGACGGGGAGAGGGTGTGCTGGACGAGGGAGGCGATAGAGAAGTGTCAGGAGCAGTTAGGGAAGGTACGCTTTGAAGGGGAGTCGATGGAAGACATATGGGAGGATTTGATAGAGAAACATTCTAACAGCTCCTAACCGGTTTCTATTTAAAAATTGGAACCTGAAATTATATATTGGCAGACAGAAATTTATTTCTACCCGGTTCCTAGCTGATTCCTACATGTCACTCGACACTGGAAACATTCCAATTGGTCCTAACCGGTTTCTATCCGACAAATAGAACCAGAAATTAAATATTGGAAACAACCAAAGTTAGTTTCTAACCGGTTCCTCACCGTTTCCTACACGACACTTGACAGTGGAAATATTCTAACCGGTCCTAATCGGTTTCTATCCGACAAATTGGAACCTGAAATTAAATATTCGGCCCGGCCTTGGTCGTTTCTTACAAGCGATTTCGACCGATACACTCAGCGTGCGATATTCTGCATTAGGGAAGCGCGTTGCGTACATGATATATATACATGTTAGGTTGGGCTATAGAATTATGTTTGCGTGCGTTACAATAAGTTAAGAATGTGTCTCTCGTGTGTCGTCCGTTCGTCCTTTCTTCTTTCTGATATACAAAGTAGGCTAAACATAGAAGCCCCTCTCTAAATCGGATTTTTTTTAGTGTTGGAAAGGACGCGTCGGTGATGTAGAAATTACAGAATTCTGCCGTGTTTTTGATTTGAGAGGCGTTCTGTGAAATATCCAGTCTTCCATTGTTTTGAACGGACTTTAGTTTCGCAAATTTTAAAGACTCCCATTGCTAAAATTACTATCCCGTTTAAGAATAATTCTCATAGAAAAAGTTCTGTAGAATTCACAAAAACGTAGATCTGTAATTATCACGGATTTTTTTTCATATCCGTCACATCGTAACTAATTCTGTAATTCCTAAAGTACAAATTTTTCCTGTGTATAAACCGGAGGCTAAAATCGGGTACGGACCGGTTAGGACCGGATAAGAACCCGGTAAAAGTATTTTGTGGACCCAGTTAAAAACCGTATAGGAAACGGTTACGAATATTACATGTTGCCCGATAGAGCACGGTTAGGTGTCGGATGTAAACCGGAGGCAAAAATCAGGTACAAGCCTGGTTAGGACCGGATAAGAACCGGGTAGAAGTATTTTGTGGATCCAGTTACAAACCAGCTAGAAACCGGATACGTATTGTATAATGCCAGATACAGCCCAAATAGTTGTGGGTTATAACCCGGAGACAAAAACTGGTTACGGTGCGGTTTGGGCAATTTAGAACCCACGTGTAACCGGGTCCTATCCGACATTTTAAGCAGGGGGGTATGCAAGGGATAGGCTGGCATGAAGAAAACGGTATTTAGAGATAGGCGTAACTCTGGATTGAAAAGGAGATAGAAAAATATAGAGGGGGATAGGCGAATGATAGGTGGGGACATCAGAGAAGTGAGGATTAAACGAGAAAGAAATCAAAGTATGACAAGGAAATTGAGAAATATAGAGATAGAAACAGGTATATGTAGCTGGATACAAAAGAGAATGAAGTAATGCTTGATAAACAACTGATAGAAAGATATGCAGGTGGGATGTGGA
This sequence comes from Andricus curvator, assembly GCA_932195095.1. NCBI lineage: Eukaryota > Metazoa > Arthropoda > Insecta > Hymenoptera > Cynipidae > Andricus > Andricus curvator. The sequence goes on from CAKNYM010051514.1 coordinate 88,733, forward strand.
TAGACGAGGAATAGGCTGGAATGAATAAATTTAGGAGTAAGCGAATAAAACATAATGAATCCGTTCGAGAAGATTCCTCAATAATTATACGGAGAAATTATTGGTTGTAAAACTTGGTTAATTATAAATATCCTCCAAATTAATAATTGCTATTTAGAGTTGGAAAGACTAATATTTTCGATAGCACATTGAAAATAGGAAAAAGTGATATTCACAAATTAAAGAATAAAACCATAGTTGCAATAACCAGCGGTTTAAATAACATAAGCTACAAGATAGGTTAGAAAAATTACCATTCTCAATAGGAAAAAAGATGCAATGAGAGGAAAAATACTTGAATGTAGTGCTTTGCAAAAAATTCCCATTTAAAATACGAAAATCAGTGCCGAATGACGTCATATGCGACGACGTTCATGAGGATGATCAAATTCTTGCATCTCATAATTTGTTTAATCACATGAAATGTCTCCGTTCTGCTGCACCGCAGACCCGTGTTCAATTCCTGCCAGCGCTACATTCTTCTAAAACGATTTTTTCAATTTCAGCTTACAATATAATATTAATATCTAATTGTATGTTTAATGTATAAAATTTATAATGGGTGCAACTGTAATATATATAAAACAGTGAATGCGAATTTTTTATTTTATTTTGCTCTTCCAATCGTGGCATATTTTCCTATTTTCTCTAAGAAAAATTAAAAATACGTAGAATGCACATAGAAAGAATGTCTTTCCTATTGTGTTTTGTAAACTTGACAGTCATTTCTACGGACTATAGAAACATTCTTTTGGTATAAGTACAATCACTTAATAATTTATTATTATATTCCCATAAACTTGGTAACTTCACAGTTTAATAATCAGCATAGTAATTCTTGAAATAGTGACGCTATATCGTAGCTTGCTATTGTCTTTGCTATATGGATCATGTAGATGAAACGATCTAGCTGGTTATCCATTATTATTAAATTATTGAATCTATTAGCTTAGAGTAATGCCGTTTTTATAACATATTGAAGAATTTAGTACAAAATATACGGATTTTAATTTATATATTTTGAAGGTTACAACATGTTTATGCGCAAGTTTAATAGGATAGAATTTTTTTTTTTGAACCAAGGGTCAATAATCATATTCCTCGAGTCCTCAAAATGCTAAAACCATGCGTAGCTCATTTTTTTTCTTGAAAAAATGGATTTACCATGTTTTTTTGGCTTACTCCACACTTTTATTTATCCGTTACGATCTTAGAGATAGAAAATGATTAATAGTGAGAGAATGTCTATATTTTTACTTCCAGAAGGGAAAATTAATCTATTTTAACATAAACAATTAATATATGTATTTTTCTCAGTAAAAGGCATTGAGTTTATCTTAACGAAGACTCTGAAATAAATAAAAACTAAAACTAAGTAACAAAATAGTAAACGTAAGAATATAATCTTCGAAATGGACAACAGGAGAGTACTCGAGGATTGTCCCCTGTACCTATACAGGGTGTTTTTTTAACTTGAGACAACGAAATATCTCAAAAAATACGCATCCTACGGAAAAAATGTCTGGAACAAAAACTTTTTATTTTCGAGGGGGAAAAAATATTTGCTAAAATTTACCCAACAGCCATACCACGCTGAAAAAACCAGTTCTCGTCAGATCACTGAAGTTAAGCAGCGTTGGGCGCGGTTAACACTTGGATGGGTGACCATTCGAGAAAACTGAGTGCTGTTGGCACATCGTGGGTGTGGTGAGCCCACACTTGTAGTTATTTACTACAAGTTATCAACCTAGAAACACTACCCGAATCGGGTAGTGTCACGCCTACCCCGAAAGGGAAATGGCTTAATGGTATACTACCCCACCCCCACCCCCACAGGAGGCAGGGGTGGGGGTAACTTTGTAATTTCAAATGGCAACCCCAATTTTTTATCACAGATTCAAATTCTCCTTTACGAAATACGTAAGTTTTATTCGGAAAATTTGTTTCGATTCGCGATAGATGGCGCTGCAATTGCAAAAAATGAAATTGTTGACACTACTTTTAGCTCTACCCAGGAATAACGACGCGGACGTAGTAGTTGTCTATTCCCTTCGGGGTGCTTAATTTCAGTGAGTCCCCTTGCCTCTCACCATCCATCGGGGTGCTTGATTTCGGTGAGTCCCCTTGCCTCTCACTACAGGGATGCTTGATTTCGATTAATTATTTTACAATAAGTGCTCAAAATGGTGTCCTCGCACTTCGATGCACTTGTTAATCCGAGCTTTGAAAGATTCCACACAACTGCGAATTGTGTCTGGTGATATTTGTGCACAAGCAGACCTGATTCGCTCGATCATGTTATCACGAGTTGTGGGCACTTCTTCATACACGCGATTCTTTAGATAACCTCACAAATAGAAATCCGGCGCCGTAAGACCTGGCGATCTGGCAGGCCAATTTACTGGACCTCCTCTACCAATCCATCGTCCATTGAATTCGCGATTGAGTACTTCCCTCGCGATTGCCGCATAATGTGCTGGACAACCGTCATGTTGAAACCACATGTTGTGTCGCACTTCCAAGCTTAGTTCTTCCAGCAATATTGGAAGTTGATTTTCTAAAAAGTTACGACATTTTTCACCGCTCAAATTTCCATCAATAAAATACGGACCGATAAGTTGAACTCCAATTATTCCACACCAAACGTTCACGGACCATGGACGCTGATGCTCAACTTCACGCAACCAATGTGGATTTTCTACACTCCAATAATGCATGTTGTGCCGATTAACGTTACCATGGTTTTTGAAAGACGACTCGTCTGTGAAGAGTGCTAGAAAAAAGAAATTCGGGTTTCCTTGTATCTGCTGAACCGCCCATTGACAAAATGTCACTCGGTTCTGAAAATCATGGCCATGAAGTTCTTGATGCAGTGAAATATGATACGGATGATAATTATTACGTTTTAATACCTTCCAAACACTGGATAGAGACATTCCGGAATCGCGGCTTAGTTGTCGAGTACTAACATGAGGGTCATGAGTGACTGCAGCTAAAATTGCAATTTCATTATCAACTCCAGTAACTGTTACTTGACGCTTCCTTTTTTTCGGTTGTACACTTCCGTCAGTGATGAAGTTTCGGACAACCCGGTAAAAAGAAGCGCGTGAAGGAACACTTTCTGGAAAGCTTTGAGCATAAAGCGTGAGAGCATCATTGATATTCCTGCGACTTTCTCCATAAATGAGAATCATTTCAATCTTCTGTTGCTGAGATAGAATTTCCATTGTAAAAGTAATGAAGTAAGGTAATGAGGAAATACAAGGACACCCAAACCAACTCAAACGAACGTGACCAACAACAATAACCTAAACGAAAGCAACCAACACACCCAAATCAAATGAACACAATCAACCTTCCTAATTCGGGAATGGTTTTCGACAGTTTTATCACTTTTACTGTCCCGTTGCCAAAAGTTCAAGCACCCCGATGGATGGTGAGAGGCAAGGGGACTCACCGAAATTAAGTACCCCGAAGGGAATAGACAACTACTACGTCCGCGTCGTTATTCCTGGGTAGAGCTAAAAGTAGTGTCAACAATTTCATTTTTCGCAATCGCAGCGCCATCTATCGCGAATCGAAACAAATTTTCCGAATAAAACTTACGTATTTCGTAAAGGAGAATCTGAATCTGTGATAAAAAATTGGGGTTGCCATTTGAAATTACAAAGTTACCCCCACCCCTGCCTCCTGTGGGGGTGGGGTAAATTTTATCAAATCTTTTTTCCCCCTCGAAAATAAAAAGTTGTTATTTCAGACATTTTTTCCGTAGGATGCGTATTTTTTTAGATATTTCGTTGTCTCAAGTTAAAAAAAACACCCTGTATATTCTATCGTTAGAAAATTTATTGTTCTTATAAAAATAAAATTTTCTCAAATGTTTAAATAATTACGGTTTATATATTATAAGACAGGTGGGAAAAGGTAGACATACACTCAGCTCCCGATATAAGAACCCTCAGTTTACGATATTCCCAAAATTTAAGTCCTCGGAATTTTTTTTGATGCGGGGACAACGAGACCGAGAGAGAAAGACGTGCTCAGTCAAGCTTGACAAACAGCATGAGGGCAGTACTCTCAGCGCGTTAGTTGCATCAGGTTGCGTCATGCGTCCAAATCCAACAGAAATGGTTCATGCGATCCTGCCTGTTTACGTTTGGATTCTCTCGATTGAGGATAAGGAGGTTAGTTGCATTTATATTGTACTATTTATAAAATATTACAGATCAACATGCATGCAGCTTTTAACTTTTTCAACAATGAGTAAAACTTTTCTATCTCAATTATTGTATTCTTAAAATGAAAACCAGTAGAACATTTTGAACAATTTTATTTTTATAAGAAAATATATACATTATGTATGTAATAAGAATTAAGAAAAGCAATACACATTTTAAAATGATAAAAACTTTCCTTTTCATTAAATTCAGATTTTCTTCTTTTTGTTAATTGCTCGCAGTACTTTAATAACATCTTCAATTGAATGATATTGTGTTTCTTCAAGATTTTGTGGACTAATTTTGCCTCTGCAATATATTTTTCCGTAATTTTTACTGTGATCGAACAGTCGATCAAACATGAAACAGGTAATTTGTCAGAACCATAAATATTTTTTTTGCATCTCTCCCCTTAAATTTTTAATTCCGGGTTTTTTATGTGTGAAAATCTTAGACAGCGATATGGCTCTTTGTGCAATCTTTGTGAAATCTTTAAAAACTTTGTGAAATCATTTTATGAGTAATTTCTTTGAAAGAAATGGAAGGATTTTTTTCGTCATCCGTTCATGTGTTGATAATAACTTTTATTTCAAAAATAAATCAAAGTGTCGATACATGCTGCCGACGTTTCGACACGGCGTTTTGTCTTTCTCAAGGCTGCAAAATACATAATACTTTTTGTTGTATGTTAAAAAGCAAACTAATATTCAAAAGTGATCTCGCGCATAAAGGTGATAGTTGGGTGTACAATCTAAACATGAATAATACAAACAATAAAGTAGCCTCGGAATGGACTGAAACTTTGATTGACGAAATGCATACACACGGTAAACGTAAAGTTCGAGTTTCAGGCGATGAATGGAGACTGGGTGTTTGGAATGCTAGAGGAGTGAATGATCTTAAAGTAAGAGAACTACGAGAAAGTATGCATGCAAGGAAACTAGATATTTTATGTGTACCTGAGACGAAGAAAAAGGGTTGCGAAAGTAGAAACATAGAAAATGGGGTGTTGAATGGCGGTTTTCAAATATGGTCAGGAGTAGGTAGTGAATCAAATCGTAGTCAAGGGGTCGGTTTAATTATGAATGAAAAAGCAAGACAGCATCTCAAAGATCAAGGATATGTATCGCCCAGATTGCTGTGGATTAAAATGAAGGTAGGAATCAGAAGATTATTTATCATAGCGCGCTAGGCCCCAGTTGACAGTGAGCCGCGAGAAGTCAAAGGCGCCTTCTGGGACACTTTAAATGATACAATAAGTACTTGCGATCAAGGTGAAAGAATAATTCTGCTAGGAGATATGAACGGATGGGTCGGCGTCCAACGCCAGGATACAGATACAGAAAGGGTGCTAGATAATTTTGGGGATCCTACAAGAAAAAATTATAACGGGGAAAAATTAGTTAGCTTATGCTTAGAAAAGGGCCTATTTATTACCAATACTTGGTTTCGACATAAAATGATCCACACGTACACCTGGTGTAAAGGAAATAACCGCAGTGTAATTGACTTCGTTATTGCGGATGAAAGACTGAGAGAACTAGTCAAAGATACAAGAGTCATGAGGGGTTCCGAATGCAATACTGATCATTACCTTTTAGTCTCTAATATAAACTTAGGGCGGGGATGGAGCAGAAAGAGAACAAAAAAACGAAACAAACGCGAATAAAGATTGAAAATTTACAGAAACCGGAAGTGCGAATAGAGTTTCAAAATAAGTTAAGCGAACGCACAGATAGGGCAACTTGGGAAGCGCTTATAAGCAATAAAGATATAGAGGGCGCGTGGACTTTGTTACGGGATATCATTGTTAAAACTGCAATTGAAGTGTGTGGTACGGCAGTGGTAGGAAGAAAGTCTGGTGATGCGTGGTGGAATGATGAAATTCAAGCAGCCCAGCAAGAAAAGAAAAAAGCGCACAAGAGAACATTAAACATCACAGGTCTTAGCGATGAGGAGAGAAATAGACTCGAAAATCATTACAAAGACAAAAAGAGGAAAGTTAAACAACTAGTCAAGGAGAGTAAAGAAAAAATCAGAACAGAAGAAGAGAGGAAAATACAAAAGAACTTTGAAGAAATTATGAAACTATTATTTAAACTGATAAAAGAAAGTAAAAGTACAGAGTTTGTCAGCATGAGAAACAGCAAAGGTGAAATGCTATATGATATAGAGGGCATAGTAGACGCTTTAAAAGACTCATTCAAAGAATTATTAGGAGGCGAAGACATAGGGCAACAAAATTGCGACATAGTACATAATGTATTAGAATACCCAAATGAAAAAGTCTGTGTCACTGAGGTTAGAGATATAATTAAGAACTTAAAAAACGGTAAGGCTGCTGATGTAGACAGTATTAGCGCCGAAATGCTTAAATACGGTGGCGAGTACATACCTCACAGGTTGTGCGAATTGATAAATTTATGTATCGAGATGGGAGAAATCCCAGACGATTGGAGAAAAGCGATTATCGTACCAATATACAAAAGAAAGGGAGATAAAAGCAACTGCAGTAATTACAGAGGTATCAGCTTACTGAGTACCGTAAGTAAAATATACTCAAAAATACTCATTCGTATGGCAATGAAAATTACAGAAGAAAAGATATGGGAAGTCCAAAGTGGATTTATGCCAGGAAGATCATGTACAGATCAGATATTTAGTTTAAGACAGATCACAGAAAAAAGCTTAAGAGTAGGAAAGAAAGTTTTCTGTGCATTTGTTGACCTAGAAAAAGCATTTGACAAGGTAAACAGAAGTAAACTTTGGGAAGTCCTTAAAGAGTACGGAGTCAATGGATGGCTCCTACAAGCAATAAAATCAATATATACAGGTAGTAAAGCGAGTGTAAGAGTAAATGGGAAACTGAGTAACTGGTTCGATCTTATGCAAGGCGTGAAACAAGGATGCGTTATGTCCTCATGGCTATTTATCATATTTATGGATAAGTGTCTAAGAACGGCCCTCTTAGACGAAGACGGTGTAGATCTCGAAACAGTGAAGGTACAAGCATGAAGAACACGGGCCTTAAAATTAACGTAAATAAAAGAAAAATCATGGTGTTTGAAGGAAAAACTGAGAAAACAATGTGCAACATTATCCTAAATGATGAGAGATTAGAACAAGTTGACACGTACGTATATCTGAGTAGCCTATTCACTAGCGACAGAAAAATAGATGGGAAGTTAGATAGGCGCATAAATAAGGGTAAGCAGGTTATCGGTAGAGCAGGGTACATGCTCAGAAAGAAAAACATATCAAAAAAAGCTAAAATGGCCATACATAATTCTATATTCGTACCGACTCTACTACACGGTAGCGAGACATGGACCTGTCAAGAGAAGGACATGAGTAAAATTAACGCGATTGGCATGAAACCTCTTCGCACAATATGCGGAAAAACACTGATGGACAAAGTCCGAAACGAGATAATCCTCAAAGAATGTGGTGCAAAAGAAACAATAGTTGACACATGGGAAAGAAATCAGTTAAGATGGTTCGGACATTTTGAAAGAATGCAAGATGAACGACTAACGAAGCAAGTGTATAAAGGTAAAGTAAATGGCAGAATGCCCAGAGGTAGTCCGCCGAAAGAATGGTTAGAATCTGTGAATGAGACACTAATCCGAAGACACGTAAGAAGCGATAGAAACACGAGAGCCTGCATAAAAAAAATGCATGGACGTGAAGGAAGCTAGAGTAGTATGCCAGGACAGAAAAGTGTGGCGACAAATAGTTTGTAAACAGAGTGACAATAGAGTGAATGACGCCTGAAACAAAGACCTTGGATACTAAATGGGCCCAAGTGGGGAACCAAACATAACAATTTTGTGAGGCACTTCACCTGGGGTGATCGCTAGAGATATTGATCAGCAACCTGGGTCGGAGCAGTGTTGCGGAATGAACGTGTCATTTGAATAAATAATACGAGAATTCCAGATCAATCTAAAATATCTATACCTAAACCTATATACCTATCTACATTATACCTATATACCCACCATACACACTACTATTTTCCAACCGAGCAAGTCACGCCTACCCCGAAAGGGAAATGGCTTAATGGTATAATGATAATAATAATTATTACTGAATTCGAAAGATAATTTGTTATATCATTTACTATGTATTTCTATACGAATATGGTGGCACATTTTTCAGAATCAAAAGATATTACACCAGAACAGGTAGGAACATAGGTGTTGAAACGTGCCGTAATAATTAAGACTTTTTTCCAAACTTGGATGCAAATATTTAGATTTGAAAAATTATCTAATCTGTAACGTGAGAGAGCACCCATGTGAAGCCGTGTACAAATAAAAGTTATTGAAGTAAACATTAATTTTATGGTATTTTATTGAAATTCATTTTCAAACAAAATAATTGCACGTAGAACAATTTAGATGCGTGCTCCGCGCGCGTATGAGGTTCTAGTATTATAAAAAGTTGTCGCCACCGTCGCTGTTTCAGACATTCCGGGGAAGCCTTCAGAGACTCTCACGTGGACCTCTATAGTCTCCTACGATAGTCTACAAAGCCTCCCACGAGGGCTTCTAGAGCCTCCTACGAGGGTCTTAAGAACTTCCCACTTTTTAGATGTATCCCTATCCATCCCTGCATATTACACTCTCCCTTTCCACTATTCGCTTTTGCATTTATCCTCATGGCGACCCTTCCCAAACGTATTATAATTATTGTATTAAATTTTATTTTATTTCAATTCAATCCATTCAAGACATCTTGCTATATCTTTTTAGAATATTGGATTTAATTGAAATTTCAAAAAAGGTAGTGTCTATACGTCCGGACACAAGCCACGTCCCTTTCTCGTTGCTAGCTCCCCCTTACCCTGGACAGGTCCGTACGCTTGAACTCGGTCGTGTTATAAACGTAAATAAAAGTACGGACTGTCCAGACTCCAGATATTTAGACTCTGCCTTAAAAAATATACTAATTATTAAGATACCTCACCTTACTTCATAAAAAAAACCTTAATGAGAGGTAGGCGCGCCTAGAGCGCAGGGGGCTATGTCCCCTTGTGAGGAAAATTAGAAATAAAGCATAACAAATTTTTAGTAACTTTCAACATTTGACCAAAGATATTATAAGATAATATCTTTAATTTGATAAACCCAAATGTTTCAAATATATGTTTGTACATCAAAAATTTTATGAATCATATAATGAAAAATAGTTTGTGATCGGAAGCTAAAATAATGAACAAAAAAATTAAACACGTAGGTAAATATTACTTACCTACATTGTATGGATAAAACAGTTTAACGATAGAAAGGGTATATGATAAACAATATTTTGTTCTTCTTCGCCGAGAAAATTTGTGTGGCTGGATGACACTGACAACATTACCAGTCTAATAAACTATGCAATTTCCTCATTTATTTTCTTTATAGAAAATATTTGATAGATTAAAAAAATCTTTAAAGACTGTCGTGTGACCGGGTTACAGTCAGTAACGGGGACATTCAAAACCTAATTTGTATACTAAGTTACATGCCGACGGCATTAGCTGCAAGGTGAATCTCGACTCGGAAAGATTCCAGATGTCAAGCCGATTCCAGGCGGATAGCACTCGGATAGGTGACCATCTGCGACATACAACCGGGTTGTGTATTCGCTGCGTTTAAACTAATATCTAGTGGGAGGTTTGACGCCGAGGATGATTTGTTGCATTCGATGGGTAGGGTCGAATGTCTGCCTTCAAACTCGACTGTCGAAAAACCGGCTGAACTCGGGAAGTGGTTTTCTGCAGTTTTCCTCTCCCCTGGACGAACGTACAAGAAAATGCGAGTACTTCGAATAAATTCGGATGTAGCCGCGGGTTATCAGTGGTTGTGATTAATTTCATACAGTGATTCTAAGCCAACCTTAGTAAACAAAATTTTTTTCAGAGGCCCATACTCAGTAATGTGGAGTCATCTGGCGGTAATGTACTCATGATAAAGGACTTAAATGATACTTTAGCAGTGAGGGTGTTCGTGTATAGACCTCTGTTTCGCCGGGGTTTTCAAATAAAAAGTCATAGTACAATAGGTTGCTTTGGGCTAACTCCCCAATGCAACGAATTATGCGGTTACGTCACCAGTATCGCGCAGTGCCATCCACAATAGGCCTCTCTCGGATGGAGGCGACGGTTCAATTGGGAGTGGCAATAGGACCAAACCGAGGCGACGACCAGGCAATGGCCCCGGAAAAACGCGGGAACATCGATTTAAATGGTCGGACTAACTCAGGAGGAACATCCTTACCTGTTGGCAAAGAAGCTCACCGGCGCGTAGAGGATTCATGCAGAGGTTACATGACAGTTGGGTCAATATGCACCCGGAATATGCTCATAAAACGCCTCAGTATTTAAGAGATCACGTATCCTTTTTGCGCAAAAACGGATATGAAGCTCTTTATCAGCAAGAAGAAGAGCAACATCCTCCAGCGAATATAACACCCGTTCCAGCAAGACTACCTTTGCAGAAAGCCGATAATGCCAACATGAGAAGTAGGAGATCGATCCACCAAAAATTCTTTCTCAGGATGGAAAAAACTAGCTGAAGCTAATACTGCTCAACCCGATTTGCTCCTCAAAGATGTTAATCTCTGGAATCTGAACTGTGTAATTTACGAGAAGGCGGTCTTCCTGCTTACCGACAACAGAAGTAACGAGTACAGCCTGAGTACAGCCAGGACTAAATAGCACAAATTCTCTTATGCGACCCGTACATCAACATGAAGTAGTCAATGCTGCGGCGTTTCTATACCGTGCCGCAAATACGGCCGCAGAGGAGCTTGGCCTCCCATTTGATCCCAGCGACACTGCACATGGCCTAGCATCATAACACCTTTGGTGCTCAAAAGTCGTGTACAGGAAGCAGAACATTCGCTCCTACTAAGAGAACATGCTGATAAGCCCCTTTATGGTAAATTCTACGGCATCATACGTAGAGAAGAGCTCTCGATGGGTCTGTCCGACATGTTTCTCAAGTCTGCTGGATTGAGATCGGAGACTGAGGGATTTCTTTTTTTCTGTCAATACGGCGTTATAGACACCTTAGTTTACCGTGAACGCATAATGAATGTACCTGTAGGCGATATCAACTGCCGAGCGTGCAAGCAAGAGCCAGAAACACTTGGACATGTTCTCAGTGGATGCTCAAAATATGCACGCTACGGGTACATAGAGAGACATAATGCGGCTCTAAAAGTGTTATATTACCATCTTAGGCACTTCTATGGTGTTGATCTATTGCCCGTCTTGTCATACGCCCAGGAGGAACTCGAGTCCGCTGTGGAGAATGATCAGTGTAAGATCTACTGAAATTTCTCATTCTCCACCACTCAACGTATCAGTGCTACGAAGCCTGATATTGTCCTCCAAGATCTGAAGACCAAGATCATTTACGTGATTGATTTCTCGGTACCAGCCGATGGTAATATCACGGCAAAGGAGGAAGAAAAACGGGCGAAATATCAAGCACTTCTTTTCGAGCTGAGCAGGCTGTACCAAGGCTATAAAGTCCATCTTGTAGTTCTCATAATCGGCTGTCTTGGAGGTGTAAAAGCTTCGTTTCTTAGTCAACTCAAGAAGATTCCGGCTTGCCAGCGTCAGGCTCATTCCATCGCGAACCGGATGCAAAAGGCTGTTCTTCTGGGATCACTTCATCTGGTCCGTCAACACTGTTCCTCATAATATCCTACAAAGATTGGTAGCTCTAAAAAAGTATCCACAGGTGAAACCTTCGTCTCCAACTGTCCCGTCTGCCGCGTAAGGTCATCCGCCGCTAGAGACCTGACTCCAAGGAACAGTGTTGCACGACGTTATCTCGCGTAAATTTCCCGCTCTTGCTTACCTTCTAGGGCAGAAGGAGCAGAAGTGGATGGCGTACACGTTCCAGTTGAGTCGGGAATGATTGCTTTAACGAACCATGATCGTAGCTTCCGGAGTCTGCAACTTCTTAATTATAAATAAGTAATAACCCTACCGAAGATGTTCCCGCGTTGGCGTCGCGGCAGGGCTTGAGCTTTCCTCTCATGAATTTGACGGCTATGTTAGCCGTAGCATTGCTACTGACAAGGTTTCCCGTGGCAGACAGGCAGAGAACGAAGAGGAAAGGGACTAAGAGGAGCACCAAAAACCCATAAGTAAATGGAGAAGTTCTCAAACATATATCGACGTTGGTCGCTTCCCGAGGGCCGTCGGGGCGCCCCTAGTGCCACCACTGGAGGTGGCAGCATGCAAGCCGGTGCACTGCCAATTCGAACACGAGACGGAAGCGACCACAACTTCTCTCGACGGGATGGCCTTTCGCCAAAACTTTGTAGCGAATTTCCCGGAAGAATCTTCCAAGGTGATTCATCCAGCGCTCTATGGTTTTGTATAACTTTGAACCCACTAAGTAGGACACTCAACAACACGTCCTATGGGTTCGAAATTGAGGTAGGAGTGGCTGAGTCTCAACTCACTCACCTCCTGTACATGGACGACGTAAAGGTTTATGCAAGCTCAGGGTCCAAACTGAACAGCCTACTTAACGGCTTTTTCGGGTCAGCTTAGTCGGATTATGGCGTCTGACCTTAATGCTAAGAACATCACATAGGCAATTAACATCTATGCCATTCCTCTCCTAACATACCCCTTTGGTTGGGTCACCTGGTTTATGACTGACCTCGAGAGGCTTATAAGATCCATCCGCGTGAAAATGTCTGAGCACCGAATTTACCATGGAAGGACAGCTGTAGAGAGAATAGTTATGCCACGCAAGCTTGGACGCAGAGGGATCTTGGATGTTCGTCGATTGCGTGACTCTTAGGTTACGCAATTGCGTGAATGTTTCCAAAACAGGACATATCCCTCAACGATTACATCTGTAGAGCTGACCTGTATACCTCTTAAAAACTCGCAGCTGTTTATTTCCACAACATCGGACATCTCAACGCTGAACAGCTAGCTGCTCAGTGGCAAGGTAAACAGTTGCACAAGCGGCACCCCCAAACATTAGATCTTCCTTGTGTGGATAGTGATGTTTCAAACCTCCGGTTGAAGCAAGGAGAACTCTTTCCGGAGACTGAAGGATTTGTTGTTGCCATCCAGGACAAGGAATTACCAAAAACACATCCTCAATATGGCGGCAGTTATTGACAGATTCCGCATTTGTAGAGACCCTAATGAGAACATCGAACACATCATTGATGGATGTACAATGCTTGCCTCGCAAGAATACACGTGCAGATATAATGATGTTGTTGGGATCATTCACGAAAAAATTGCCCTGAACACTGGTTTAATAGAGAGATTTGAGCCTTACTCAAAAAAAAATATAGCCCAGTTAAAGTACTAGAGAACGAATACTATCTCCTTTACTGGGACAGGACTATTCTGACTGACCACCTAGTCAGACACAATCGTCCAAATGTCTTCCGGTTAGATAAACGTGTTCAACACAATAAAATTAGGCTCCCATATACTGAGAAGATCCACAAATATTCGGAGCTGAAGCAGGAGATCCCGACCGTGTGGAGGATGAATGAGGTCACTATCCACCCGGTCGTGATCTCCTCCACTGGGAACGTGCATGCGAGGTGTGTACAAATCTTGCAAGAACTGGGAGCTCGAAATTCGCTACATCTTATTCAGAAGGCAGTATTGCTGAACACGTGCCGCATCGTCAGGCGTTTTCTGGGCGTGAACAATGATAGCGACTAAAATTCCCTTCTGTGGTCATCCTGCGTACACGGCAGATGACTCTGATGAACACATTTTTAATTTTTGACTTCTTATTTTTGACTTTTAATTGTTGACTTTTAATTTTTGACTTTTATTTTTGACCTTTTTTGTGTATATGTATGTCCTTCTGTATGTGTATGTCCGTGTGCGTGTGTGAAACTGCGTTTGTCTCTCGCCGTTTAATGTAAATAAAATTTTGAATCGTTGATCTCAGTCCTTGGCATTGGAACTATCGTTTGTAAGAAAGATTGATCCCTATAAATGGGCTCTCCAGTATGGATGTTGCATCCCTATAGGGTTCTTCAGGATAAATATTCGGATCCCTATAATCGGGCTCTCCCGTATGAATGTTGGATCCCTATAAACGGGCTCTCCAGGATGAATGTTGGAACCCTATAAACGGGCTCTCCAGGACGAATGTTGGATCCCTATAGGGCTCTCCAGTGTAATTGTCGGATCCTTATTGACAGGCTCTCCAGTATGTATACTCGTGAATATGATGAATGCGCAAGCAGATTATAGAGTTCAGAAACAACGACTGACATAAACGAATCTACTAATCAATTTCCGCGTTTCGCGACCGTGTTTAGTAGCGAAGTATCAGGTCATGAGTGCCTGTGGGTGGAAGGTGGGCCAACATTATAATAATAAGTCATAAACTTATTATAGACTTCATTTTCTATTAGTTTGTTTTATTGTAACAACATATACACATTAAAGAAATATACAGGGACCTCGGAGGATCCTGTACATGTTCTTGTACACGAAACTACCCAGGAAACAAGATAGATTCAATGGAAACTATACATGATCCTGCAAATGATTCGGTATGCAAGCTAACCTTTGCATGATCCTGTAAAGGTTCCTTCACAGAGTGAATTGAGGTTTGGGTTCATGTACAGGAACTTGCTCAAGATCATATACATGGACCTGCATAGGAACTAATCCGCGAGGGTTCGCTAGTAGCTTGGCTCTCTCGATAGTGAGTTGGGTCTTTAAAAGAATGAAAGGAAGGCAACTTTATAGCTCTAAGCGACATAAGATTTCGTAATGGCCTTCTGTAAAGGACTCTATGCGCGTTTCTGTACAGGATCCTTCCAAAGGTTCCTTTGGTGGCTTTCTGTAAGGGACCCTATACAAGTTTCTGTACAGGAACCTGCGCCTCAATTTTCTTCGCAAAGGAACCTGTACACTGTACAGGACCCTTCCAAAGGTTTCTTCGTCGGTGCAGGTTCCTTTGCAGGACCATGTACAGTTTCCTTTGCCAAATTCCAGCACAGGAACCGTCAAGATCACCTGTACAGGTTCGTGTGAAGGAATGTGCATAAGACTCAAAAGTTTTCGTAAATACAGAAGGAAAGAAATATTTCTTACTCACTAATTGAAGACTCGAATTTATAATGGTTAACAGGACACCCAGGATTTGACCAGAGTTTTTCAACACACTCACAACATATGTTACCTAAGGAAGTATGTAGAAAACAGTTCAAGAAGTCGTTCGAACTAGGTTTTTTGGCACTATAATTTATCATATATTCTTTTTTAGTAAGTAAATATTTGGCTAATATAGTAGTTAAGTATTAATCTCGAAATATGTTAACTAATTAGGGGTAGGGGTAGTTTATCAAATAAATATTCTATTATCATAATATAATTTTTGTTCAAGTTTTTTCTTTGACATATGCTTTATTTACAATTTAGGCGTAGCTTACCCCTCAATAGGAGGTTGAGAGTGGTAAGAGCATCTTACATCTACATTCGATATTCAAAAATATGAGAGAAAACAAAGTTTTCATATTTTTATTTCGGTCTTACGATCAATTCAGAAACAAGTACAAAATAAATCGAGTCAAAATTCCTTTTTATTATGACGTTTCGGCCTCGTATCTGGGCCTTCATCAGAAACAAACATCTGTTAGAAAAGTATAAATAATTAAAAATAATAAAAAATACATACAAAAAATGAATGAGATGTATAAAACAAATTTTTCTTCGTCCCCTAGCCGAAAGTACGTCTTCCCGGCCGCATTTCCATCCGGGAACAGTGACTTTTGCGGCCTGCTAGAGTTAACACGATCTCTGATTGGCTGCGAGATTTTTGTGGCTCGTTGAGGTAGCAACCTGACGCAGCAACACTCAGTATTGTGTTATTGAGTACTTAGACTCTGAAAAATATTTATCTTGACAGGTGAATGGAAAAGAGACGAGGAAGAAATATTAAGGAAAAAAAAATGTGTTTTTGATACCCGCCTCGGCTTTGCAATGAAGAAAAATAGTATACGACACACGGCCAGAAACATTGGATGCCCTGGCGTGTGTGATATGAAGGCCGAGGCGAACTTTGTGGCCTTCGGTTGGTAATATACTATTTACCTCGGAGGCAATAATCGGAGTCAATCCTAACATACGTCGAAGCGAACGACAACATTTAAAATTTCGTATTAAGTCAGTTCATTATGAAATTGTAAAAAAAAGTATTGGGAAACTATAGAGATCAAAAGAAATTTCCCAATATGTTTAAAAAAAATTCACATTTTGTAGTTACAAATGCTGTAAAAACAGCTAACAAACTGATGTGACGTAAACAGTAAACAAATGATTATAAATCCTAAAAAAGTTGTGGTGATAGATGGACAAAATCAATTCCAAATGAAAAGCCTAAGAAAGTTGCAGTGATAGGTGGACAAAATCAAATCCAAATGAAAAGCGTGCTAAGTACAATGGGAATTCAATTTAATTGACGATGCTATTACAATATTGATTCACGTTAAGAATTTCAGTTTTTAAATTAATAGATACTTTTATATATTCATTTATGAACATTGATTCCAGAATTTTTCTTTTATAAGAATTTTTTTCTTTAGCACGAATTTTCATATTTTTAAAATTGAAATCAAAATAATGATCAAAATTCCAAGAATGTTGTGAGAGGCCCGTATTTAAGTTGCCAATTCTACAATCCCTTTTATGCTCAGATATTCTATTTTTTAACCGACGACCAGTTACACCTACACGGTGTCCCAGTACTCAAAAAACATTTTTGTATTTTTGAATTCTAACAAAAAAATGGCGTCGAAAATAATAATAAAAAATTTGTGCTAAAGTTAATAATTACCGAGTGATTAACAATTAAAGATTAACCAATCAGAAGCCATGTGCCGTCGACAAGAGTGTGTGCATAAACAAGTTCAGTTCGTATAATTTCTCCTCCGTTCGCTTTTCTAGTAGGTTGTGACTCTCTGGTGTAACTTCACACGTCAACGAGATACAAATATTGCAAAAAATATTTTCCACAATCAACCAAATTAGACAACATTCTCATGAATTCTGTAAATTCCCTTGAATTTTGTGAACTCAGTGGAATTTTCCTGAATTCTGAAGAATTCTCTTGAATTCAGCAGAATTTTCTTAAAATCAGCGAAATTCTCTCTAACTCTGTAGAATGCTTCTGATTTCAGCAGAATTCTTTTGAATTCAGTGGAATTCTCTTCAATTTTGTATCATTCTCATTAATTCAGTATAATTCTTTTGGATTATGTAAAATTCTCTTGACTTCAGTAGCACTCTTTTAAGTTTGGCAGAACTCTCTTCAATTCAGCAGAATTCTTTAACGTTCGGCAGAATTCTCCTGAGATCAACAGCATTCTCTTGAATAATGTAGAATTCTCCTGAATTCAGTAGAATTTCCTTGAATTTATCATAATTCTCTGGAATTCTATAAAAATATCTCGTAAATTCAGTAGAATTATCTTGAATTTAGTAGAATTCTCTTGAGATCGACAGAATTCCCGTGCAATCTGTAGAATTCTCTTGATCTGAGTAGAGCTCTCTTGAATTAAAAAAAATCAAAGCTGATTCTAATGAATTCAGAAGTTTTTAAACATTTGTAATGAGTTCAAAAGTGTTTACGGGACTTCTACAGATTGCACGAGAATTCTGCCAATATCAAGAGAATTCTGTTCAACTCACGAGAATTCTGCCAAACGTAAGAGAATGCTACTGAATTGAAGAGAATTCTACAGACTTCAAGAGAATTATACAGATTTTAAGAGAATGCATAAATAAAGAGAATTCTACGGTATTCACGAGATATTTATATAGAATTATGATTAATTCAAGGGAATTCTGCCTATCTCTAGAGAATTCTTTTGAATTCGAAAGAATTTTGCTAATTTCAAGAATATTATGCTAAATACGAAAGAAAACAGGATAATTTGACTAAATTCAAGAGAATTCTGCCGAACGTTAGAGAATTCTGCTGAATTGAAGAGAGTTCTGCCAAACTAAAAAGAGTGCTACTGAATTCAAGAGAATTTTACATAATTCAAGAGAATTATACTGAATTCATGAGAATGATACAAAATTCAAGAGAATTCCACTGAATTCAAAAGAATTCTGCTGAAATCAGAAGAATTCTACAGAGTTAGAGATAATGTTGCTGATTTTAAGAAAATTCTGCTGAATTTAAGAGAATTCTTCAGAATCCAGGAGAATTCCACTGAGTTCTCGAAAATTCTATAAAATTCAAGGGAATTTACAGAATTCATCTATCACCACCCCTGGCGGACCGAACGAACGGAGCGGATACGCTACAGCGTATCCTCACAGTATCCACATCGTATCCTCTCCATATCATGCAAGAAAAACTCATTAAAAAAGGAAGATGAACATTTCACTGGTTGAAATTTGGATTCTACGTGAAATTTTGCGTTAAAAGGTCACGGAGTAACCTCAATAGTTACATTAAAAACTTTTAAAAAATATAATACTTATCGATAATGTGGGCTGAAGGCGACTTCAAACGCATCGTCGACGGATAACGCCTATTAACTGCTACTGAACGGCGATGCGTTTGAAGTCGCCTTCAGCGCACGTCATCGATAAGTATTATATTTTTTTTAAGTTTTTAATGTTGCAAGAAAAAGTATTGCGATTACTCTGTGACCTTTTAACACAAAATTTCACGTAGAACCCGAATTTCAACAAGTGAAATGTTAATCTTTCTTTTTTAATGAGTTTTTCTTGCATGATACGGAGAGGATACGATGTGGATACTATAAGGATACGCTGTAGCGTATCCGTTCCGTTCGTTCGGTCCGCCAGGGACAACTTTCTTAGGCCTTATAATCATTTATTTGTTGTTTACGTCACATCAGTGTGTTAGCTGTTTTTACAGCATTTGCAACTACAAGATATGAACTTTTTTGAACATATTGGGAAATTTCCTTTGATCTCTATAGTTTCCCAATACTTTTTTTTACAATTTCATAATGAACTGACTTAATACGAAATTTTAAATGTTGTCGTTCGCTTCGACGTATGTTAGGATTGACTCCGATTATTGCCTCCGAGGTAAAAATTTGTTTTATACATCTAATTTATTCTTTGCATGTATTTTTTATTATTTTTAATTATTTATACTTTTATAACAGATGTTTGTTTCTGATGAAGGCCCTCAGATGAGGCCGAAACGTCATAATAAAAAGGAATTTTGACTCGATTTATTTTTTTTTCTAAATTGATCGTAAGACCGAAATAAAAATATGAAAACTTTGTTTTCTCTCACATTTTTGAATGTACAAAAACGATCGAAGAAAGTTTCACTTCATGATCTCTTTTGATTTCTTGAGGTTTCATTTATTTACATTCGATATATTATAATAAAATAAAAATTATATCAGTGCGGTCACATCTTTTCAATTTTTTATTACAAAACGGACACAACCGGCTCCAAAGGGGTTGGTTTTCTTTTGGGCACGTTTTAACTTTGTTGATAATTTATGGTTGATAATTAGGTACCGGTCAACAGTGCGGTGAAATCAAAAACCAAGGTTCCAAATGACATTACGAACGCAATTATGCACCGATTTTAGATTTTCATTTTGAAAAAATCAGGACTAAATTTTTCAGAAAATGGGAAAAGGGGATTTTTTAATTGTTTATTTAATTTTTATGTTAATGCAAACAGCGAAAAAAGTGTCCATTTTTTAAATTTCATTTTTTATCTCCTAGACAAAATTTTTCTTATACTTCCCGTCACTTGGATTCAATGCACGGGGACTAAAAAAAAAGTGTAAACTTGTAAAGTTAATTGTTATAAACAAATTATATGGAATTGATTGCTTCCATCATTCGGATGAAACGTGGCAATTAAAATTATAGATTGAATGTTATTAATTAATTATATAAACAAATGTACATCGCAGACATTTATAGACAGAAACAAGTCGATTTTTCTTCTAGTCTTGTTGTAATTATATTACCAATGATGTTTTCTGAAAAAATTTTACCATCCATCAATATTTGTTTATTTCATAAACAAATTATATAAACAAATGTACATTGTAGATATTTATAGGCAGAAAGAAATCGTTTTTTCTTTCATTATTTTTTAGACTATATTGACAATGAATTGTCTAGACGAAATTTTGTTATGCTACCCTACTTGTTAGTTTATAAACAAATGCACATTCTAGGTATTTATAGACAGAAAAAATCGTTCTTCCATCTACTCATGTTAAAATTATATTCTGAATGATGTTCCTTGAGAAAATTTTGTGGTAAAATGGAATTCGTAAAATTTATAAACAAATTATATAAAAAATACGCAATGTAGGCGTTTATAAGCAACAAAACCATTTTCTTTCTTGTACAGTCTTGTTAAAATTATATTGGAAATGTTTTCTGCATGAACTCTTGCCCAAAAATAGAATCTATAAGATTTACAAACAATTAGAATAAACAAATGCACATTCTATACATTACAATAAATAGAAGAATCGCGGTACATCTTTATCGTGAGTTCTTTAGCCGTTTGCGGCATTGTTTTTACATGAACTCTTGCCGAACAATAGAATTTATAAAACTTATAAACAATTTTAATGAACAAATGCACATTCTATATATTGCAATAAGTAGAAGAATCGAGCTGCTTTTTTATCGTGAGTTCCCTTGCCTCTCACGAATCAGACTGCATTATTATCCTGAGTTCTTCAGCCCTTTACGGGAATGTTTTTTATATGAACTCTTGCCGAAAAGCAGAATTTATAAAATTTATAAACAATTTTAATGAACAAATGCACTTTGTATAGCAAAATTATTTCAGAAAACATCATTGGCAATATAATTTCAGCAAGGTCATAACTAAACACGATTTTTTTCCTTAAAAACGCCTTATATGTGAATTTGTTTATATCATTTGTTTATAAAATAAGCAAATATTAATGCATAGGGAAATTTTTTCAGAAAAAATCATTGGCAGTATAATTTCGGCAAGGTCAGAAAAAAAACGCCCCTAAAATGTGCATGTGTTTATATAATTTGTTTGTGAGATAAATAAATATTAATGAATGGTGAAATTTTTTCAGAAAACATCATTGGTAATATAATTACAAGACTAGCAGAAAAAAAGATTTGTTTCTGCCTATAAATATCTGCAATGTACATTTGTTTATAGAAGTAATAACACTCAATCTTAAATTTCAACGGCCATGTATCATCCTAACGATAAAAACAAACAATTTCAGAGCAGAAATATACTTTGAATACGAAGAACCCCCAACGTCGATTATTTGTTAATACAATTTATTTATAACAAATAACTTTACATGTTAACAATTTTTTATACGGAAGTATAAGAAAAATTTTGTCTAGGAAATAAAAAATTAAATTAAAAAAGTCGACACTTTTTTCGCTGTTTTCTTCAACATAAACATTAAATAAACGCAAAAAAAATCTACTCTTCCCATTTTCTGAAAAATGTAGTCCTGAATTTAAAAAAAAAATCTACAATCGGTGCATAATTGCGTTCAAAATTACATTTTGAACCTCGGTTTTTGATTTCGCCCCACTGTGCGATATTTGGGGGCAGGGGGTCCTGCCCTCGGGAACTACAAAAGTTGTAAACTAATAGGGGCGCCAAGCGCCTGACTTCCCATTAGAGGGTGCCCAAGAGACCAAGGCTACAGTACTGCTTTTGTAAAATACAATTAAAAAGTATTATTTGAATGATGAATTTTCGTGTTTTCAACAAAATACTTTGAGGGGTGGTTTTACCCTCTAAATAAGAAAACGGGCCGAAATAAAAATGCCCGTATATCTTATTGTTTTGTTCTCTGAAGGGGCCATCATTCACAAAATACGTGATACATTTTTCAGGAACTTCTGACCCCCCCCCCCCAGCCCGCGCATGATACTTTTTCCATTGTTCTTAACATGGAGAATGATACTTCGACAGACTCTCCCCGCCCCTAAACGTATCACGTATTTTGTAAATGCCACCGAATCACATCTGAAATTCTGAAAACCAAGCAAATCGGTGGCGGACACCTGAGAATCCTTCCTTGTAAGGCTATTTTCTAAATTACCGGATTAGGTGAATGTTTGTTATTTAAGAAACGTAAAACGAAGTAATAAGTAAATATGAATTTGCAAATTACACTTACCATTCCATCCAATTCAATATCCAGATCGTCAACGAGGATTAGCACAATATTTTTCGCCATTACTGGGTACGCAACGCAACTCAACAAGAAAAAGACAAATCTATTTTCCATTTTCTAATTTCGTAACCCTTTAAATGGACAAAAGGTGTTAAAAAACAAAACGAAGAAAGACTTTCAACAGGCTTTTATATAGAAACAATATTTTCAATGTATGCACACAGCACTAACGAGAGGCAAAAGTACACTGATAACTGATTTCCTTTTAAACCCGCAAGCCGACTGTGTATCATGTCCACTGCGCAAAATGAAAGAGAACTGGAAAGAGTGAAGATTATGTATGTGTTCATATTTGAAGGGGAGTCCCATTCCCCGCCCCTTCTGCAAAAACGTTCTTGTGATTCTTTTTTTGCTGAAGAGGAAGTTAAATAAAGATCAAATCCATACATATACCAATATATAACTCACATCATAACTATGAAAAGAAT
Source organism: Andricus curvator (assembly GCA_932195095.1). Classification (NCBI taxonomy): domain Eukaryota; kingdom Metazoa; phylum Arthropoda; class Insecta; order Hymenoptera; family Cynipidae; genus Andricus; species Andricus curvator. The sequence goes on from CAKNYM010051514.1 coordinate 111,651, forward strand.
AATGAATCCAGTAAACAAAAATGGTGTACAAATAACTTTACATTTTGGAATTCTAAAAGAATCTCATTATTTAGGCGGAGTCATAAACGTACGGAAAGTCCGTACGTTTATCTCTAGCTGCAGTGAATTGCACGGTCAGGCTAATTGAATTAAAGCAGGGACAGACGTATGTACTTAAAGTTAAAAAAATAATTTGAAGAAGAAATTTCGATGGATGAAGGCAAATGAGTCAAAAACTCATATCTGTTTGTCAAAGTGTGCGACGTTTCGTTGGCATTGGTTCGCCAACCTCATCAGGCTAATTTATTAACATAAAGAAACACCACATAAATTCATATAGCCAAAGAAGACAGAGAAATCTCAAAAAAATTAAATAAGACAACAACTTTTTTGAAAAATAACTCTGATATCTTTTTTACGAATGCTGATAAAGGTAACCTCACTGTTTGTTTAAAAAAATCAGTTTATAACTTAAAAATGACTGATTTGCTTTCTGACACATCTACTTACATTCCTGTAAAAAAAACCCTTTGAAAAAACTACAGAGACACATCAAAAAATTTTAAAAATCTCAACAATAATTTTTTAAAATACGAATACCATAACAATCAACTCACTTTAACTGATACAGTTCTAGCTAAATGTTACGGTCTGCCAAAAATACATAAACAAGATGTCCCTTTTCGTCCGATTATTTCTCTTATTAACAGTCCAACACATTTTTTGGCTAAAATAATTTATGATGAGTTCAAAAATTGCATTAAAATCCCTATTTTACATGTCAATAATAGTTTCGAATTAAAAGAAAAAATTAAAGATATATACATAGACGACGATTATGTTCTCCTTTCACTTGATGTCAGCTCGTTGTTTACAAATATCCCTTGTAACTTAGTTTTACAAAGTTTAGAAAAAAGAGTTGAATATATCCACAAACAATGTAAAATTCCATTTAACGATATTATAAATTGTACGAAATTCCTTTTTGAAAATACTTTTTTTATTTTTAATAACGATATTTACAAACAAATTAATGGCACGCCAATGGACTCTCCAATCTCACCTTTGTTTGCAGATATCGTAATGGATGATTTGGAAGTGACATGTCTAAGAAAATTAAAAAAAAACTATGATTGTGTTCCTCTTCTATAGTTTAGATATGTGGATGACACGATCATATGCATTAAAAATAAACATGTTGATACAGTTATCCAAACCTTTAACTCTTATAATAAAAAATTACAATTTACCTTTGAATTAGAGCAAAATAAAAGTATTAATTTTTTGGACATGACGTTAATTAGACAAGATAATCACATTATCACCAATTGGTTCCAAAAACCAATGTCGACTGGCAGACTAATTAACTTTCTTTCACATCATCCTATACAACAGAAAAAAAATATCGTGTACAATTTTGTTGACAGAGCTATATTACCTCACAATAATTTTCACTCTAATAATTTAAAAATAATCAAACAGTTATTGATTAATAATAATTATCCAATTGTTTTTATTAATAAAAACATAAAAGTCCGCATGAATAAAATTAAATATCACTCTCACAACAAGGTAGTACATAATAATCAAATTCGTTCCAATGTGTATCAACTTAAAATTTGCCTTCCTTTTTCTAATAATTTTACAGAATTGTCTAAGATGTTAAATAGTTATAATATTGCTACGATACCTACAATTAAAAAAAGTTTAAGTTCTGTAATCAAATTAGGAAAAGACACTTCTAAAAAATGGGATGAAACGAATTTGGATTATAAATTTTCTTGTAAACAATTTCCTGCATCTTATGTGGGTGAAACAAAAAGATCTTTAAAAACTCGGATCAATGAACATATCAATAAGAAAAAAGCAGAGTTGGTTGTTTATAAACATCAACATAATTTTGGTCACACATTTGATTGGGACAATGTAAAAATTGTAGATCGAGAACCCTACTATAAAAAAATAATGATTTCAGAAATGATCCATATAAACAGCAATTTAAATAATATTAATAAAAAAGAAGATATTTATGCTCTTAGAAAAATATATTTTCCATTATTACAGAAATTAAATTTGGGTGTTTAACTTTCCATAAGATAGAATTCAATATGTATTATCCATGAATATGTGTATGAGTACGTGTATATGATACCGACACAAGGTTTGTTTCTTCAGTTGACTTTAGGCTGTCATTTCAATCGAACAAAATGGGTCAGCGGTACATTTTAAAATTTGTTTTTAATTAATACTACACCAGAGTCTCGATAGATGAACAATCTCGGGGGTTGCCTGAAAATAGCCTTGTTCATATAGCGCATACAGCGAAACGTAAACAGTCAGGGCCACCTGAACTGACCTGAACCGCTTCCATAATATTCCGCAATCTGCTTGACTGAGTAGTAGTGTGCATGCGTCCCTTCAGAGGCGGAGTCGCAACCGTCTCTCGCCCTGCCCCCAGAAACTGCGGGGACCAGGAATTCTAGGAATTCATATAACGCGTGCGATCGCGCGTTCAAATAGTGAGACTCTGGTGTATCTGCCTGTAAAAATATGTGTTATGTATGTGGTGTTTCTTTATTTTAATAAATTAGCCTGATGAGGTTGGCGAACCAATGCCAACGAAACGTCGCACACTTTGACAAACAAATATGAGTTTTTGACTCATTTGCCTTCATCCATCAAAATTTCTTCTTTAATTAAACTATGGAAGGCGAATTTTTGGTTTCTTCAAAAAAATAATTTAATTCTTATTTTCCATTTGGAAAACAGGGTGCAAAAGGGGGTTTGAAGTTATTAGCTATTACCCTTGAATGATAATGAAATATATACCTACACTGGAGTCCCGCTTTACCGGGTCCCGATATACCCGATAAGGTATATCGGTTCTCTTCGTCACTCCTTCTTCCCGTTTCAGTTCAGCCAATCTTTAGAAACGATAGTCGAGCTCATGGTAGACTCCCATGGCAGATGAAAGTAGTGGATGAAAGCAGGAACTCATGAGAGTGAAAGAGACGGACAGATCTATTTGTCTCTTTCACTCTCATGAGTTTCTGCTTTACGCCGAAGTTTTCTGCTACAGAGGGTCCAGAGACAGTGTGGCAACCTAGACGGATGCCGCCATTTTGCGAAAGGATGCCACCATTTTATATTCAGGTTTTTTATATTTTAGTATATCTATATATGCCAAAACATCTATAAGAAAACTGAGCCAGTCAGCAAGAATAACACTAGGTTGCCACACTGTCTCTGGACCCTCCGTAGCGCTGCGAGGTCAGCGGAACTACAGAGTGTCCAGACACAGTGTGGCAACCTAGTGTACTTCTTGCTGACTGGCTCACTTTTCTTATACATATGTGACCGTCCGCGAAGAAAGGGACCTACTATGGTCTCGCCATGCGCAAGTAAAAAAAAGTCAACCAATCAGACGGCTCCCTAGTTAGACCCGACTACCCTTCCATCTTGGATCTTTAAATCCAATCTTCTTCACAACTTTGAATTTGAATGGCAGTTGCCTTCACGTTCCGTTCGCGCCAGTGCAGCGAGTATGGTGGGGGTACTCGGGTAACGCGAAGTCGAACGTATTTGAGCATCAAAGTGGCGGGACCATGGTTTGTTGGATCATGCGTCAAAGCTGAATTTTACAGGACGGGCGATCGTAGCTGAGCCCGCAAGCCAGCATTTGAGTAGTGGGGATGCGTCTACGAAAAGCACTCCCTCCACTTACCACTACACTTTTAGGCACGAGTCAGTGGTGCTCACGGAAACGTCGCGTACAGCTGTAGTGGTAAGTGGTGGGGCTGGCTTTCGTAGGCCTCTCGTTCGGTCTCCGCGTACACTTATCATGCATATGTTTGTGGCTTAATAACAAGAAAAGTAATTTACTTTTAAAAATCCGGATTAATAGAAATGAAAGTGTAACTCAGAAACTATCGATTGGCGTAAGAAAATGAAAATCGATTTTTTCCGCATTAGGTCCCTTTCTTCGCGGACGATCACATATACTATATATATAGACTACACTATAGATAATCAGTGCTTAAAATGGCGGCATCCGGCCTTAAAATGGCGGCATCCGGCTAGGTTGCCATACTGTCTCTGGACACTCTGTGGGCGGGGCAACTCCACAACCAACGCAGGAGTGTATGAAAAAAAGCAGGCAGTACCCTCGGCGTTAGGGTTCGAAATTTTAGACGAGAACCGGTTCTCGGCTCCAGTTCCGGTTATCAACCAGTAGCACGGTTCCAGGAACCAAAGAGCCGATTAGTACCAGGGCCCGGTTCCGGTTCCATTGGTTCCTCACGCCCCTTTTAAACTGCGCATGTGGGTAAAAGTTCGCGCTCACTTAAACTTCAGTATTATTAAACTTATTAATTAATTTATTAATTCATAAGTTTATTATTAATTTATTTATTTATTCATAAGTTTATTAATAATTAATTTATTACTTCGTAAGTTTATTATTAATTTATTTATTTATAAACTAATACATTAATTAAATACTAAAAATGAATTGAAAGAGTGAAACAAATGGCAAATTTAGTTTGAATCCATTTATTACAAAATTTATTTATTTTCAGTGTAAACTATTTTAATGTATATCCGTACAGCACCGGGATATTTCATAATATCAAATTCATTTCTAAAGATACCCGGTGGATATCCTACAGATATCTTCTGGATATCAAGACAAGGCGGATGTTTATTGTATATTCCTGATACCCATGAGATATCCTGGGATATTTTTCGGAAATTTGTCGGACATTAAAGTGTCGAGCGTAAGATATATAGAAAATTACAATATCTCACTTGGACATTTGAATATCCCAGAAACGTCCAAAGAGCATCCCAAGGTATCTGTAGTGTATCCAGTGATGGGTAAGTAAAATACTCGTGTTAATTGACTTGGTTTTCTACGGTAATTTACCTTGTATTTTACGTCATCAGTTTTCTACATGATGTAAATTACGTCTTGTTCTATATGTGAGGGCGCCACCTTTTAGGCGGGAAATTGAAAACTTGAATCAGACAGCCAATCAGAGGTTTTCTACATGTATTTTACACATTCGAGGTATTTTACGTAAAATACCTCCTTTAGGTATTATACGCCAAAAACCTCCAGTTACGCGTAACTGCACATCCCTGAATGTATCCCAGGAATATAGAAATTGCCGCCTTGTGCGGATTCTGATATATATCCACATGAAATCGTTGGATGTTAATTGAATATTCGGAAATATCCCGGTGCTGTACGTGTAACACAATTACATTATACTATCATTAATAACGAAGAAACCCCGGACCCTAGTGTGCCTTTAGAAATAAATGTAGAAATAATTATTACAGCCCAATATGTTAAAAGAATTTTTTGTTCTAGATAATAAGAATTATAATGCACATCAATATGAGCTTATAAAATAAGTGAAAGCAGGTGCCACAAAAAAGTATTTTTTACAGAAATGCTATCGCTCAGAATACGTACAATGATGTGATAGCTCGCGAATCTGAGTTAGGAAATAAAGTGGAAAGTTATGAATATTTGAAGAAAAAATCTTCACAAACAAGTGATAATTCGGTTCTCGATGCTATTACTTACTTTTTGCTTGTACATATGTATATAATGTACGTACATATGTACACAGAAAAAACTGGGGGTAACGAATGTTGCAGGTAATCATTATTTCTGGGTAAAGTCGGCTAAGGTACAGGGTAATGTCACTTGCTGACTTTATGTTTAGAGAAGCGGCTATAAATCATGAATTCTTACATATTTCCGCGTACAAGGCACTCCAAAAGGATGATACTTAACATTAATTAGCGAATTGATCGCCAAATTTTCGACTTACCACACTTTATTCACCAAAATAAATTTGACAGCAGACACTGGGTTTGAAAGTCACCATGGTCTTTAAAGTTAATAGGTGCATTGAAAAAAACAACGTAAAGTTTCGGCTTGAGAATTTCCGAAGATGACATTTTTACAGCGGAAACTTTTCAGTAGATCTTTGAAACAAATTATTTCACGTTTATTTACAGAAATCTTTGCATGCCAATGGTTAATTAACAATTATGAGATAATGGGCAGGTACATATTTATTGAAAGTGCTGGATCGGTACTCGGAATTTCCACGATGTTCTTGAAGAAGATTACGTTACCGATTGAGCAGAGTAGCACTATTGGCACATGGATCAAATGATGATTTTTGAAAATAAGATAAGTGATAAGTCTTGAATTTAGAAAAGTTACAAATATACAAAATTTTAGGTTATGTTTTGGTTTTTTATCAATCGGAAACGATATTTGCAAGGGTAATGGTATAGTTAGGCGACGATACTCACATTCCCTTCTAGTCTTTGCTTTAACAGTGGGTTTCAACTCTAGTTTCTTTTTGGTAACTTTTGGTCCTTTGGTGGCAAAATGAGATTATGAGAAACTGAGATTATGGACAAATAAATACCTACCACGTGCAGCGTCATTGGTGCAGTGATACTAGGGATGGGCGACATCAATGTATATTAATTTTATTCTATTATTTTTATTTTATTAATTACTAGTAACGTTTCTTTCGTTGCCGACTTGCGGGACACATTGAGACAAAGGACAAATCCCTATGACTAAATGAAAATGTACAACTATTAACAATTTTAGGTTATGTTTGTGTTTTTCACAGAAGCGGATATTTGAAAAATAAATATCCATTTGAAAAAATAAAATTATGTTTATAGTATATTCCTTGGTAGATACTCAGTAGTCCATAATTCGAAAAAAAATCTAGATTTGAAAACCACTGTTAAAGCAAAGATTAGAAGGAAATGTGAGTTGCCGAAAATAACAGCTTTCAAATCTAGGTTTAAGAGGTTCATATTTTCTTTTTGCGCATTCCCATCTAGTATCCAAATGATCCCGGTTTTCAAATTTAGTGATTTTGTGGAAAAATCAGATTATGAAAAACTGAGAGTATGGGCCAATGAATACCTACTGCATATTTCACTGGTTACACTTTTCTGAAATTTAGTGCAGCTTTTTCAACAATTCTAAATCTCTTTTTTGGCAATCTAACAAACAAAAAAAATCAAATTCCTATACAGGATTTTCGAAGGACCAATGACTAGAGATTTCGTTACATGAGCTCATATAGGTTGTTTAGCAGAAGCCTGCAAAATAGACTTTTTCACAAATTCGGTGCATAAATTTGATTCTTTTTTTGGTACCATGCATTTGGTCCATTAATTTTCCCTCAGCAATCGACGCAGTGAAGTTAGCTGGTGAATAAGTGAAAATACTTAATAAACTTCTTCATCCAAGTTTGCGGTAAACTTCCCGCGTGGGAATTTAACATTTAAGTACTCGAAAAAGGACAGGTCAGTTTTCCTATTTTTTCTATTTCCTGTGTTGTATGAACGTGGACATCTCTGATATGCGTAGTAGCAAAGATAATATCTTTGGTAGTAGTGATTGCTGTATCTTTTTAGGTTATGTTAAGCCATCTGTCATCAGCGTCAACCTAAAAATACACAGGGATCACTACTGCACATGCGAGAGATATCCGCGTTCACACATCACTAAATAGCAGCCCGGTGCCACTGAATGGGAGGCCTGTAAAGAAAAAGTAGGATGAGAGTTGACCGCGGCCACCAAGCGAAGTGAAGGCGCTGTTTACTTCTAGGGCCGACTTGCTAAATAGTGTACAAATTGGAAAATAAATGAGATTAAAGAAATTTAAAATGGCAGAAATTAAAAAAAAAAAGTTCTAAAAATTTAAATATTGTTAGTATTATTTATTGTGCTATTAAAATATAAAAGTATTTTTTTGGTAACAAACAACCAATCACGTTTAAATTTCATAACGAAAAGAATAACATTAACAATATTAACATTTTTACAAATTATTTTAATTTTTTTTTCAATTTCTTCAATCGCATTTATTTTCAAATCTTCATACTATTTTATAATTTATTTTTCCTCATTAGATTAGAAAACTATTTATGTTTATATTTTCGGCAAAAAAAACGAAGAAAAGCTCAGTAGAACTGTTAAAAAATATCACTTTTCTCATTTTCACCATGCATTTTGTAGCAAGTCGGCCCAATAGGTAAACAGCGTCGCACGCCCCCATATCAAGTACTAATTTTCTCCGGTCAAGAGTCATCCCACTTTTAGCTTTGAGTGGCACGGTGCTGCTAAATAGTTGAAATTTGAGGTTATGTTCACTTTCAGTCATACTCGTAAATTCTCCATGAATCTATCCACTTATTATATTCTCAATACACTAAAACAATCGACGTTTAGTTGATCTTTAACTAAATTTCTAAGCCAGTTTTTGAACATTGGTGCGGTTTCCTAAGGAGCACCGCACTAACGGGGACGTGGATGGGATCGCACCCTCAAGGTGCAGTCCCATGTTAGCAGAAAACGTCGGAGTAAAGCAGAAACTCATAAGAGTGAAAGAGACGGATAGATCGACTTGTTGCTTTACGCGGAGGTTTGCTGCCAACATGGGACTGCAGCTTGAAGCCCTGGCCTAGTTCTCCACAGTATCAGCATGTTAACCATCCTGAGGTGGGATTATGATGTCCTTATTTAATGGATCAAATCTTTCTTTTTATCAAATGAGATTAGACACAGGGTGGGACTCCGATGCCTTAATCGAACGGACCTCTGTTTCTGTCTGTTTCTACCATGTGCGATAGACAACGAGGCGCGATCGAAACCGAAACGATGGTTTCGAAAGCTCTCTTTCTATCGTCTATGGTAGACAGAGAGGATCTCATAGTTATGAAACGACAAGTACGACTTGTCGTTGGCATCCATCGGACCCTCTCTGTCCACCATATACGATAGAAAGAGAGTTTTTGAAACGATCGTTTCAACTTTTATTGCACCTCGTTGTCTATCTCACATGGTAGAAAGAGAGGTCCGTTCGATCTAAGGCATCGGAGTCCCACCCCAGGTGTCATTAGATGGAATTAGATGTTTGGTCGTTTTAAAACGATCAACTGCAACAATCTCTTCATGGTCATTTATACCAATGTCCGTCCGACCGGTGCGGGCAGAAAGTCCATAAGAATAAAAGAGATAGAGCGCAAACTTGGACAATAACTACTCCCTATCTCTCTTACTCGTATGGACTCTTCTGCCTGCACCGGTTGGACGGACAGTGGTATAAGAGCACCATAAAGAGATTGTTGCTATTGATCGTTTTAAAACGATCAAACATCTAATTCCATCTAATGGAGTCCCATGTGGGCAGAAAACGTCGGCATAAAGCAGAAACTCATAAGAGTAAAAGAGACAAATCGATCTATCCGTTTCTTTCCCTCTTATGAGTTTCTGCTTTACGCTGACACTTTGTGCCCACATGGGACTGCACCTTTAGGGTGCGATTCCATCCACGCCCCCGTTAGTGCGGCGGTCCTTAGGAAACCGCACCAATGTTCAAAAAATTTGCTTAGAAATTTAGTTAAAGACCAACTAAACGTCGATTGTTTTCGTGTATTGAGAATATAATAAGTGGATAGATTCATGGAGAATTTACGAGTATGATTGAAAGTGAACATAGCCTCAAATTTCAACTATTTAGCAGCACCGTGCCACTCAAAGCTAAAAGTGGGATGACTCTTGACCGGAGAAAATTAGTACTTAATATGGGTGCGTGCGACGCTGTTTACCTATTGGGCCGACTTGCTACAAAATGCATGGTGAAAATGAGAAAAGTGATATTTTTCAACAGTTCTACTGTGCTTTTCTTCGTTTTTTTTGCCGAAAATATAAACATAAGTAGTTTTCTAATCTAATGAGGAAAAATAAATGATAAAATAGTATGAAGATTTGAAAATAAATGCGATTGAAGAAATTGAAAAGAGCGGGAAATTGAAAAAAAATTATTAAAATAATTTGTAAAAATGTCAATATTGTTAATGTTATTCTTTTCGTTATGAAATTTAAACGTGATTGGTTGTTTGTTACCCAAAAAATACTTTTATATTTTAATAGCACAATAAATAATACTAACAATATTTAAATTTTTAGAACTTATTTTTTTTCAATTTCCGCCATTTGAAATTTCTTTAATCTTATTTATTTTCAAATTTGTACACTATTTAGCAATTCGGCCCTAGAAGTAAACAGCGCCTTCACTTCGCCTGGTGGCCGCGGTCAACTCTCATCCTACTTTTTCTTTACAAGCCTCCCATTAAGTGGCACTGGGGTGCTATTTGGTGATGTGTGAACGCGGATATCTCTCACATGTGCAGTAGCGATCCCTGTGTATTTTTAGGTTGACGCTGGTGACAGATGGGTTAACATAACCTAAAAAGATACAGCAATCACTACTACGCATATCAGAGATGTCCACGTTCATACATCACAGGAAATAGAAAAAATAGGAAAACTAACTTGTCCTTTTCCGAGTACTTAAATGTTAAATTTTCCACGCGGGAAGTTTACCGCAAACTTGGATGAAGAAGTTTATTAAGTATTTTCACTTATTCACCAACTGACTTCACTGCGTCGATTGCTGAGCGAAAATTAATGGACCAAGTGCATGGTACTAAACTTTATTTTGATAATACCTTTTTAATAATAATTAATAATTATAATTACTTCATTATATAGGTTTTGAAAAATATGAAATAATTTTCAGACATACTTACAGGGAAAACATTTTTTACGAAGATATTAACAAAGAAGGATTACTACCATGCATTTGTTCCATTGATTATCCCCCAGCAATCGCCGAAGTGAAGTTAGCTTCACTTAATCACCATGGTGATTAAGTGAACATATCTACGAAATTTTTGTTTTATAATATATCCGGAACGAGTGGAGAAAGATAATAGCATTTTCCACCAGTTACACTTTATTTTCACACTTAGTGTAGCTTTTACACTTTGCACTAATCCCGAACCAATCTAACCTAAAAGAATCAAATTTATGCACCGAATTTGTGAAGAAGTCTATTTCGCAGGCTTCTGCTACACAACCTATATATGAGCTCATGTAGCGAAATCTATAGTCATTGGTCCTTCGAAAATCCTGTATAGGAATTTGATTTTTTTTGTTTGTTAGATTGCCAAAAAATAGATTTAGAATTGTTGAAAAAGCTGCACTAAATTTTAGAAAAGTGTAACCAGTGAAATATGCAGTAGGTATTCATTGGTCCATATACTCAGTTTTTCATAATCTGATTTTTCCACAAAATCACTAAATTTGAAAACCGGGATCATTTTGATACTAGATGGAAATGCGCGAAAAGAAAATATGAACCTCTTAAACCTATTTGAAAGCTGTTATTTTCGGCAACTCACATTTCCTTCTAGTCTTTGCTTTAACAGTGGTTTTCAAATCTTTTTTTTTTTTTTTGAATTATGGACTACTGAGTATCTACCAAGGAATATACTATAAACAAAATTTTATTTTTTCAAATCGATATTTATTTTTTAAATATCCGCTTCTGTGAAAAACACAAACATAACCTAAAATTGTTAATAGTTGTACATTTTCATTTAGTCATAGGGATTTGTCCTTTGTCTCAATGTGTCCCGCAAGTCCGCAACGAAAGAAACGTTACTAGTAATTAATAAAATAAAAATAATAGAATAAAATTAATAAACATTAATGTCGGCCATCTCTAGTATCACTGCACCAATGACGCTGCACGTAGTAGGTATTTATTTGTCCATGATCTCAGTTTGTCATAATCTCATTTTGCCACCAAATGACCAAAAGTTACCAAAAAGAAACTAGAGTTGAAACCCACTGTTAAAGCAAAGACTTGAAGGGAATGTGAGTATCGTCGCCTAACTATACCATTACCCTTGCAAATATCGTTTCCGATTGATAAAAAACCAAAACATAACCTAAAATTTTGTATATTTGTAACTTTTCTAAATTCAAGACTTATCACTTATCTTATTTTTAAAAATCACCATGTGATCCATGTGCCAATAGTGCTACTCTGCTCAATCGGTAACGTAATCTTCTTCAAGAACATCGTGGAAATTCCGAGTACCGATCCAGCACTTTCAATAAATATGTACCTGCCCATTATCTCATGATTGTTAATTAACCATTGGCATGCAAAGATTTCTGTAAATAAACGTGAAATAATTTGTTTTAAAGATCTACCGAAAAGTTTCCGCTGCAAAAATGTCATCTTCGGAAATTCTCTAGCCGAAACTTTACGTTGTTTTTTTCAATGCACCTATTAACTTTAAAGACCATGGCGACTTTCAAACCCTGTGTCTGCTGTCAAATTTATTTTGGTGAATAAAGTGTGGTAAGTCGAAAATTTGGCGATTAATTCGCTGATTAATGTTAAGTATCATCCTTTTGGAGTGCCTTGTACGCGTAAATATGTGAGGATTAATTATTTATAGCCGCTTCTCTAAACATAAAGTCAGCAAGTGACACTTAGCCCACGTTACTCTCCTCCAGGGTAAAGTCGGGTATAATTTACCCACTTATCAATTACCCTGTACCCTGGCCGACTTTACCCAGAAATAATTATTACCTGCAACATTCGTTACCCCCAGTTTTTTCTGTGTATGTACTTTAATAAAGTTTGATTTTTGAGTACAAACCCGGAATTTTCTCTTAAATTTACGTAAGTGGCAATTTAAAAGTTTTATTTACAGTTCATTATGATATTATAAAACCAAATGGCAAAACTACAAAAAAAAAATGTGCACGCCGCGCGGGCACATTCTCATCGCGCGCGGCTCGCTTCGTTCGCCAGCTTGAGCGCGCCTAGGGCGCGCGACTGTTGGTTCTCGCGCTACGAGGTCAGTCTTTGTATTTTCCCCACATTTGTGCACAGACCTTTTAAAATTAAAGGTCAAAGCATCGACAACTGGAATTTGGTGACTGTGAATTCTCTTTTGTTAAAGCTCCTTCGGCTTTAACGAACACATTCTCATCACGTGTCTCGTCCTTCGCACTCGATTTTGTCCAGAATCTGAACTTTTCTACATTATGTTCAGCACTTTTATATCAAATGTATATTACATTTATTTATATACCTCGGCCTGGAATTTTTTATTCAGATATTGCAAAATAAAGTAAAAATGTTTTATGATTGAAAAAAAGTGCGCATCCTATAAGAAAAAAAACAATTTTGTGATTAAACATTTTATTGCAACTTGTGTCGTTTTTCTATAAATTTAATTGCTTTATTTTCAATGTTATTTTCTACAATTTAAACTGAAAATACGCATCCTAGCGTGAAGTGGTGTTGAGGAAATATGTAGATATAATTTAGGCAAAAAATTTTTAAAATAAAATGCTATGGTAGCTTGTGTCCAATTTCCAAAAAGGTAATTTTTTATTTTTAATATATTTTTGTAACAAAAATTCATAAAAAATGTGTTGATTTTTTTTGGGTGAACTTTGGTTTATTAATTCTTTTTCGTAGCTTGTGCAGTTTTCCAACCAATTTAATTTTTTTCGTTTTAGCGTTATTTTTTACGATTAAAACAAAAACTACGCGTCCTATGAAAAAATTAATAATGACCAAATTATAGCTCGTTTTTTTGTGTCGTTTGTCCAAAAAGTGAACTTTTTAATTTTTAATGTTGTTTTTTACAAATAAAACAAAAACCACGCATCCTATCAAAAAATAATTCTGAAGAAATTTGTAGCTCTTTTTTGGATGAACAACATTTGTCTCATTCTTTTTTTCCGTAGCTTGTGTAGTTTGACCGCAAAATGGAATTTTTTATATGGCCCTAATTGTTTACGGTTCGGAGTCTTCATTTACCGTGAAGGACATTGAGGGTACCCCCATAACGACTGGTAAAGCGAGACTCCAGTGTATATTATATATACACTACCGGTTGAAATTGTGCATCCGCTTGCGAAAATCCAATTAAAAACAGGCTTATCTTAGAAAAAGACAGTGACGGATCTACCGAACGGTAGGCAGCTACCTAGGGCGGCAAAATTTCAAACGTTTTGAAATTGCGAATGGAAATGTTTAATCATAATTTGTTATTAATAATATAATTTGATAACAAAGAAACAGCATATTAGTTCTATCCTCTTGTCAATATTGTCTGCTCCTGATGAGCACTTATTTAATCGTTCGAAAAAACTATGGAGTGGAGGGGTGGCAATTTCGCAACTGCCTAGGGCGGAACATTGTCTTAATCCGCCACTGAGAAAAGACTAACTTTGCGAAAAATTAAGTTCGAAAGATTTTGTGAAGCCCGTTAATAGAAAGCTTATTAATTTTCACGTCGATTGAGCCCTACCGAATTCACTGAAAGAAATATAAGCTTCGCTAAATTAAATTCTGAAACCTCCTCTTTAAAATGAGACCAATAACATAATAAAATATTTAATGCTTTTCGAAGTATCATAAAAAAATGTGGAAGCGTGCCTAATGCGGCAGTCGCATGGGAAATACATAATAGACAAAAGACTACAGTCAACACTCGATCGTTTTTCGCTTTGCTCCAGGGGTGGGTTTGCGATGCCCTCTATCGAGTTGATCGAATCTCTCTTTCTATCGTATTAAAGGTTGGTATGCAATCGAACTAAATATCGATTCAACTAAATGGCATTTCAAATAAAACTCTATAGTTTGTGCTACGTAGTGTAGGGTGTTGAAAAGATGGCTATGCGCGTATGAGAAATAGTTTATGACGTCACTGAAGACGCCAGAAGTGTCCGGTTGGCGGAGTCACATGGAAAAGGTGAGTAGTCGGTAAAAAGGTGTTGATAATAATCATGGAGAATAGACATAAGGAGCCCAAAGTCCTGTACCATGGAGAATAGACATAAGGAGACCAAAGTAATGTAACCTAAAATAAGCAAATTTTTGTCGTATAAAAAGGGTTACAATACTGCCCGAGTTATGGCGCTAGTGTTGCACGTAGAAAAATGGCCGCCGTATACGTTGACATCTTACATTATTTACCAATGTGATTTTCATAGAAATGTATAAATTATTATAAAAACGCAGAAAATTTATTTTACTTATCTCGAAATATCGGTGATTCTATGTAATTGAAGTGATCCCGCAATGGACGTGGTAGGTACTTCAGATTTATTGCAGAAACGTGGAAAACAATAAGGATATAACTGATCAGTTTTCAATCTTGTACGCATACACATCACAGAACTGATATCGGACTTCCACTTGAATATAACAGTTTTTACATTCCAATATTCTTTAAATGTCTCAACAAATTGTTTTAGCCATTTGGGAATTTTGTATTTTCGTTTAGGGTTATATCACAGGTTATAATTACACGGACCATGACGGCGGCCATCGTTACCCGTACCACACTAGCGCCGCGCTCGAGAAGATCTAGCATTTCGATGCGTTATTGTACATCCGACAGAAAAATGCTCGTTTTTGATGAAGTCGATGTACAGGACTTTGGGCTCCTTATGTCTATTCTCCATGTCCTGTACACTGACTTCACCAACAACGAGCATTTTTCTGTCGGATGTACAATAACGTATCGAAATGCTAGATCTTCTCGAGCGCGGCGCTAGTGTGGTAGGGGTAACGATGGCCGCCGTCATGGTCCGTGTAAATATAACCTGTGATATAACCCTAATCAAAAATACAAAATTCCTAAAAGACTAAAACAATTTGTTGAGACATTTAAAGGATATTGGAATGTAAAAACTGTTATATTCAAGTGGAAGTCCGATATCAGTTCTGTGATGTGTATGCGTACAAGATTGAAAACTGATCAGTTATATCCTTATTGTTTTCCACGTTTGTGCAATAAATCTGAAGTACCTACCACGTCCATTGCAGGATCACTTCAATTACATAGAATCACCGATATTTCGAGATAAGTAAAATAAAATTTCTCCGTTTTAATAATAATTTACACATTTCTATTAAAATCACATTGGTAAATAATGTAAGATGTCAACATATACGGCCAACGGTCAACATATATATATGAATTAAAAAGTGGTCGTTTTATATTGTAGAAATAATAAGTGCTGTATTTTCTTTATTTGGTGAATGATTTTCGTTGCACGTAGCTGGAGACACTTTTTTTTCTATAAATAATGTTTCGAAATGTGAATTCTTTTATTAGGCTCAGTGCATGAAGAATGTTAGCCGGTTTTCCAAAAATGTAATATATATTATAGTTTGAGGTTATGAACGACAATAAACCTGTCACGAATAACGAATAATATAACGATTTACGTAAAATAAAAGAAATAAAAATGTATTAAAATTTAAATTACAAAATATTATTTATTATTTTATATTAAGACGATTTATGAAAATACAACTTTTTATTTTAAGACTGTTTGAAAATTTGTGAGTGTTAAAAATAATTTTATGTTCATTTTATAATAAAAGGAGCCCCTTATACGCTTATTGTTATATTATACCATGTATTCTTAAATAAAAAAAGTGTAATGGGAAGTGAATCTCTTAGTTTCTGACACCTAGAATTCTTCGATTTACAATCTATAATATTAATACATTTTATTTAAAAATATAAATCATTAGATTAAATTTGCTACTGAAATGATTTTAAAAACATTTTTTTTTTGTTGAGGTTCAATAACGGAAGATTTATTTCGAAGGTATAATATCACATGAGTTCACAAAAACACAAATTTCACTTATACATACGACAGAATCAAAAATTTCCATATTTGAAATATTTAAACAAATTTTTTATCCTAAAATATTTATTACTACTAACGTACAATTGGGGAAATTAAATTTTTCTTATATTAAAGTATTACATGTCCTTAAAAAATATTGTTTATCATCGTTTGTGATTTCTTTGCACTCATTATTTCAATAAAATACCAGATTTCAAGTCTTTAAAAACGTGATTTAAAACTATACATTTTCGCATGATCATCTGCACAACAAATTTTTAGTCCAAAAGTAATCTTACTACTCTAGTACTGTATTCGTTGTCAAAATTCCTGTCAAAGAAAAAATGCAATACAGACGAAGATGCAAAAACTATAAACTGTATAAAAATTCGATAAAATATATCAGAACAACAGAAATTTCTTCGCGATGAATTACAATAATAATTGAAAATTGAGAAAACTACCTTTAACCATTTCAAAAAAAAAATGAATGTTTTTAAAATTATTTCAGTAGAAAATTTAATCTAATGATTTATATTTTTAAATAAAATGTATTAATATTATAGATTGTAAATCGAAGGATTCTAGGTGTCAGAAACTAAGAGATTCACTTCCCATTACACTTTTTTTATTTAAGAATACATGGTATAATATAACAATAAGCGTATAAGAGGCTCCTTTTATTATAAAATGAACATAAAATTATTTTTAACACTCACAAATTTTCAAATAGTCTTAAAATAAAAAGTTGTATTTTCATAAATCGTCTTAATATAAAATAATAAATAATATTTTGTAATTTAAATTTTAATACATTTTTATTTCTTTTATTTTACGTAAATCTTTATATTATTCGTTATTCGTGACAGGTTTATTGTCCTTCATAACCTCAAACTATAATATATATTACATTTTTGGAAAACCGGCTAACATTCTTCATGCACTGAGCCTAATAAAAGAATTCACATTTTGAAACATTATGTATAGAAAAAAAAGTGTCTGCAGCTACGTGCAACGAAAATCATTCACCAAATAAAGAAAATACAGCACTTATTATTTCTATAATATAAAACGACCACTTTTTAATTCATTTCATTCAGTTTCAAAAATTATTTTTATATTTATCCAATTTCACTTTACTTATTTAATATTTAAACAATTTGCTTTTCATTTCCTTAAAACATTTTGCATTAATTCCATTTTATGGACTTCATTTTTTTAAATTATTATCAACACCTTTTTACCGACTACTCACCTTTTCCATGTGACTCCGCCAACCGGACACTCCTGGCGAATTCAGTGACGTCATAAACTATTTCTCATACGCGCATAGCCATCTTTTCAACACTCTACACTACGTAGCACAAACTATAGAGTTTTAGTTGAAATGCCATTTAGTTGAATCGATATTTAGTTCGATTGCATACCAACCGCGGGCAGGCAGCCTGGGGCTCTATTCTCGAGTTCGTTCGAAACTTTCCGTATACGTAAAGTTTCGAATGGTAACTTACGTATACGAGAAGAAAGTCGTATTCTCGAGCACTCTTCGAATTTGCGATTCGAGTTATTCGTATACGAATATACTGAACAGCGTTGCCACGTTTAACTCACATCAAAATTCTAGTGCTTTACTAGTGACAAACAATTTGAGCCAATGAAATTATTTGTAGAGTCATGTGTGAAATTGCGCCAAACATGTGGATGATTTAAAAATTGAATGCTTTCGCTGTTAGTTGAATTGGGAAGAAATATAAACAAAAATTATTACAACACAATTTATTTATAATGTAGAGAATAATTAGTACTTTCAGAGTTTCAGCAGACAAGTGGGAATTTGATTAACGCGATGTTATAAAAGTAGGATCACAACATAAAATTATATAAAATTATGATTGTATTATTATAAATTAGGTAGTGCAAACGTTTCTGGCAAATTTTGCCGAATTAGAACTTTTATTTCAAAATTATCATAAGATTTATAATGAAATGTACCTACAATTTATAATTAATTATTTTTTAACCTCAAAACGAAACAAATTTTCAACGAATTTCAATACAAATTAGTATATGTGTCTCAAAAAAGGTAAAATATTCCCAAGTTTTCAAACCAATTAAACAATACATAATCCACTTACTGTATTAAATTTGTAAAAAAAAATTTGTTTTTATCACTCTCGATCCTGTCACTTTTTATAATGCACGCCTCACAAATCATACAATTTAATCACTGCGCATGATCAAACTCTTAATTCGTATACGAATATAAGTTTCGAGTGGCATATACCCACTCGTTGCATTTCATACGTAACTTTCCGCATACGAACCGCCAGTGAGTGTTCGAGAATAGGGTTCATTGGAAGTCATTCGAAAGTCGCAAGATTCGTATACGAAAAAAACTCGAGAATAGAGCCCCTGTGTGCAGACAGTCCACAAGAGTGAAACTAGTGAAAGAAATAAAGAATGGTCCGTCTCTTTCACTCTTATGGACTTTCAGCAGGCAGACTGCCTGACAGAGTAGTGCTCCCAACGCGGGCACCTTGCACTACTGCGCATGCGATGCTTAAGGCGCTTCATTGGCTGCCGTTCGCGCGCTTATTTAAAATGTTAAAAATACCATTTTTAAAATTTATTATTAATAATTGTGAATAATCATATTTTAACATGTTCAAGTGGTACGTGGATGGTTTTCAATATATTCTGAGCATTAGTTTAAAAAATAAAATGAATATTCCGAGAATGAAAAATATCATGTTATTTAATGTAATCTTTTTTTTATTTTTTGAAACCTAATGCTCAGAATATATTAAAACCCATGCACGTGCCAATTAAACATATTAAAAAAATTATTTTTCATTATTAATGATAAATAAAAAAAATTTTGTTTCTAACATTTCAAATAAGCGCGCGAACGGCAGCCAATAAAGTGCCTTATGCATCGCATGCGCAGTAGCTGCCACTGATGAGTACCGGCAACACGGAGTAATAATGAGACCGATCATGCTGTACAAAGCGCCTCGAGTTTTGACAGTTTTGACTACGGTAACTGTACATTTATTGCCGAGCTCAGACGTTCCTAATCTGCACATTATGGCCATTTGGTCATGCGCACTGTGATCTGCTATCTCCTTTTTTCCCGCGAGATGTGTGCGAGTGAGCGCCGTGTTTAATGACAACTGAAAACTGAGGTTATGCTGCCGTAAATATTATTAATATTTAACTGAACACTTTTAAAATTAGAAGTTAAATTATTTTAATTTCAAGTCGTTATAAATTAATAATCGTTCAATTGTTATTTATACACTAAAATTTGTTTGCAATGTTTTTAAATATTCTCCTAAAAACTATTTAAAATGAAAAATCACTTTAAATTCTCCTAGTAATCTGAAATAAAATTTTTTATTATCATGAAAATTTGGAAATCCTTAAAAAGCTTCAAAAACTTCAAAAATTTACATTTTATATGATTTTCCGACTTACACTTATTAACTTTACAAAAACTTTTGCCATAAGTTGCAAGACATTGATATAACCTCAATTTGCTGTCGTTGTTGTCATCACGGGGTGGTTGTCATAGACTGGCGCTCACTAGCACACTTCTCGCGGGAGAAAAGGAGATAGCTGATCACATTGCGCATGACCGAATGGCCATAATGTGCTGATTAGAAACGTCTAAGCTCGGCAATAAATGTACAGTTACCGCAGTCAGAACAAATGTACGGAGATCGGTCTCCTTATTATTACTCCGTGGCCGGCAAACACAAGCGGAGTTATGAAAATGCCATCAAGGTCGGCGTGGCTCGAGCTGTCGAGAAATAAGCCACGTAACAGTAGTAAAGAAAAAGAGTCGAAACGAGATAAAAGATTTATCGTTCTCATTTATCACATATTTGCATGTCTAATTAGACGTGAAAGAATTATTTCCAGTATAATATATCCCTCTCGTTTATATATTAATTCACCGTTTGATGCTTTTGTACGTTTGTACGTTTTGTAGAACACGTAGAACAGAATCTAACCTCAAAGTAGATGCAAGCCCGCGCTCAAAAAGCGGAAACGAAAATCTTGTGCAATGTGGGCAATGTGTAACCAGTGTAACATTCATGGTCATGAATCCCAAGGCAGCAACGCAGCATTTACTTGTCGCTCACGTGCGTTGATTGTGCAGTGAACATATTTTGCTATTTATTGTGAATATATTTATTAACAAAAATGATCGTGTCGACGAACGAAGGCAATCCGAACGCTCTGAAACTCGTTCTCGCTGCTAAAATAGCGCTGAAATCTGTCACGGTGAAAATTGTTACTTTGAACGGTAAGATATCCTAACCTCTTGAAAAAATCTTGTTAATATCTACAGTATTTGAATATTTACCAGGGTGTCTACCCTACCTGGAAAACCTGGAATTGTCAGGGAATTTTTATATACCTGGAAAAACCTGGAAATGTCAGGGATTTTTTTTTTAAAGTCGGAATTTTTTCGAGAGGATGCTTAATTTTTTTTGAATTGCAATATTTAATTGAATAACAATGATTCTTTATTTGTAAAAGTAGCTTTATATTACTGTATCGAACTATTTTATTGAAAAATCGTTTTTTTTTTGTTTGAAATCAATTTTTTAAACTGAAAATTTAACTATTCGGTTTTTGGTTGAAAATTGGTCGGTTTTAGTTGAAAATTCGTGCAGTTTGTTGAAAATTTGTTTCTTTTCTGGTTGAAATATCAACTACTACATTTTTCGTTCCGAATTCATCTTTTCTGAATGAAGATTTAATTACTTGGCTGAGAGTTACTATTTTGTTAAAAATTAATTTGTTGTTAAAGATTCATCATTTTAATTGAAAGTTCATCTCCTTGGTTGAAAAATTAGCTATTTTGTTAAAAATTCGTTTTTTATTTGCCTGAAAATTAATTTTTTTACTGAAGATTGAACTATTCTTGTTGCAACTTTAACAATGTTGTTGAAAATTATTTTTTTTTACTGAAAATGTAACTTCAATATTTGGTTGAAAAAATATCTTTTTTAGTTGCAAATGTTGACTTTTTTGGTAGAAATTAATCTTCTGAATTGAAAATTAATCTTTTTGTTTGAAATTTAATGATTCTAGTTAAAGACTCATCATTTTAGTTGTAAATGCATGTTTTTAGTTTCAAATCAGTTGAAAATTCATCACATTGTTTGAAAATGTTTTTTTTTTCTACCGTGAAATGCAGCTATTCCAATTGAACATTATATCCTTTCAGTTGAAAATTCATCTCTTTGGTTAAACGTTAATTTTTAAATGAAAATTTAAATATTCAATTCTTGGTTTAAAATTTATCTTTTCAATTGAAAATTCATGTATTTTATTGAAAATTTGTGTTCTTTAGTAAAAATTAATCTTCTTGGTTGAAAATTCATCTTTTTGGTCGAAAAATTAACTATTCCAGTTAAAGTATGATCATTTCAGATGAAAATTCATGTATTTTTTTGAAAAATCGTCTTTGTGGTAGAAAATTCATGTTCTTGGTTGAAAAATTAAATATTCCAGCTAAATATTCATAATTTTAGTTGAAAATTCATGTTTTTGCTTGAAAATAAAACTACTTGGTTTCAGCTATTTGTTTGAAAATTGATCTTTTTTAGTTGAAAATTAATCTTTTTGGTTGAAAATTCAACTATTTGGTTAAAAAATCATTTATCTTTTTGAAAATCCAAATTTTTGCTTAAAAAGTTAGGAATTTAAGCTTTAAATTTTAGGTATAAGTAGATAAAATAAAAATTTGTTTGAATTATTATT
Source organism: Andricus curvator (assembly GCA_932195095.1). Taxonomy (NCBI): domain Eukaryota; kingdom Metazoa; phylum Arthropoda; class Insecta; order Hymenoptera; family Cynipidae; genus Andricus; species Andricus curvator. Next base: position 134,017 of record CAKNYM010051514.1, read on the forward strand.
CAAATTCATGGACTTTATGAGACAAATTCAAGAAATGATTAATCATGTTTTTAGTATTATATAATTATTTAATTAATTGATCTTGCTAAAATATTTAAGAATATCTTATAACATTAATTGAGTTCCTAGAAAATGAAAAAAAAATTATTTATAATAAACTCGCAAAACTGTATACATATTCCGAGTCGATTGTTTGAAAGTATGCGAAATATTTGAATGGCTCCATGCTATGAAAAATTATACCTGGAAAAAAACTTGAAATACCTGGAAAAAACCTGGAATTGTCAGGGAATTTTTCTCCAGGATTTGAGTAGACACCCTGATTTACTGATACGTTTTTTCATTCAATATACTTTTTATCGAATAAAGTATTCTAATTGCATTCAGGATAAAAGTTTCAAATATAGCCTATTTCAATATCACCACCTATTTAATCTGAATATTTTTTTCATACTTATGACTTTTTAAAAGAGAACTTGTGCTCTGTACAGAGATTTAAAATGGTTTAAATAATCAAACGAAGGACAGAAAAAATTTTATTCAAGTTTCGAAGCGAATTTTGTTCCGCACGTCGTTTAATTCTAAAGTTAGTAAAAGTTTGAAATTTTAATGGAAGGAAACAATCCTGTGAAGTAAGAGGAAGTTTAAAATTGAGATGAATTTCGTTTTACAGATAGTACCTTAGGACGTTTACCCGTTATAGAGGTAGCACCAGGGCTCGAACTTTTCAGCACACTTGCAGCTGTAGAGTTTTTAGCTCTAATTGAAGAAGAATCCAGTATTGTCGGTAACAAATGGCTGGAATGGGAAATTACTCAATTGCAGGTAATAACTTTAATTATGATGAAATTCTCGCTTCATTCATAATGTGTAGAATGTTCTTTAGATCTGACATCAAAATTTAAACATTTCATTGCCGATTAGATTATAAAATATAAAAAATAATATCAATCAATTTATTCTGCTAAGTGGTATTACGAATACTTTTGCTAATAGTCTTGTAAATATAATTGATAATTCCCAATAATAATGTCAATACTTCAGTTACTATAATATTTTTGTATTCTCGTAATTTATGATAGAAAGTATTACTATCGGCGAGAAAATTCAAGTCCTCTGGCTTTGACGTTAAAAAAGTAAGTGAAGAAAAAATGGTAGCTCAATGAATGAAGGATCATTTTAAAGGTCAAAATGTTGTACGTTAATGAGCCTGAAACAAATATGCCAAAAAAATTTGTATAGCTTACAGACCCGATAATCTGTTAAAAAGTAGGGAAATTTGACAGCTTTTTAAGGCAGTGAACTTTGGAACATAGTTTTTTATTGAAAAAATAATAGGAAAAATCTGAAAAAATTCATGGTGGTACCTTAAACATTTCTAAACACATTGCCGTTGAAAAATTTGCAGAATATAACAAATTGTTCGTTTTTTTTACATAAATATACAACTGTACTATCTTCAGTTTTCATGAAGATAATGAAGTGATTTAAATTAGAGGTAGTTAGTTGAACTATTTTTAATTATTTACAATCTGAAAGAAGTATGTGCTTCTTTTTCTCTTCCTGTAAATTGCGATATTTGAAGACAGTTTTTTATACTGGTAAGCAAGTGTAAGAAACCAGCGGGGTGCCTTTTTTTCATGGGTTCGTCCTCGTCTTTCCTCAGCATGTGCCTTCAAGAAAGACGAGGACGACCCCATGAAAAGCAGGCAAAGCTAGAGGACTCGAATTTTCTCGCCGATAGTAGATTCATGTGAATTTGATCCTATCTAGTTTTCATAATTTCTCGACGTTTTAAGACCCCCTGAGTCGAAAAAAAGGTTTTTACGAACATGTCTGTCCATCTGTTGTCTGACGATGCTATAACTTTTGAAAACATGTTGTGATCAAAGTGGTTTTAGCCGCGAAAAAGAAAACTAATAAATTTAAAAATTCACCTTTTCTGCTAAACCTTACTAGATACGATATTATACGAAATTATGATAAAGAATACAATTTATACTTCATGTTTCAATGTAAGAATAAGTAATCCCGGATCAAGCTACAGAAAATATTGGAACGTAGTGTATAGATGAACCAGTGGTCGGTCACACGTCAGTAATTTCCTGAGAAATATATAATAAGGAGGTTAATGTCACATAATTTGGGACAAAAATACTGTTTATGTTATTAGCTTTAATTTGCTATGAACCAAAATATGAAATTGTAATCAATTTATATGATAAATATCAAAAGATTGTCTTGCTTTATAAGCCCACTGTTAAAGTCCTGGTGTCGTAATTATATACGCGTTTTCGTGTAGAAGGAGACACTGACTGTTTTGTAAAGGCTTAAGCCCGGCATTGCGTATTAATTTAAATTTGTAAGTGCTTTTGTAGATCATTTTTCTGTAATACCCTGTTCGGCTACAAAAAAATTACGTTTAAAGATTATGTTTCAATACATCGTTTGTTCATACCATATTTAAATCAACAGAATTAACAGACACGTATAATTTTTCGAACCTTTCACTAGATGACGCTAGCGATTAATTCCATGAATTATCTGGCCGACCTTAGGTTACAAAACTGGCCGACTATGAGTGATTTATTTACTTTTTTACGCAATGTTTGGTTTTACCTAGTGAATTGTTTTCTCGAGGAAAATCAGTTGTGAATAATAAACTAGAAAATATGGACAATAGTCTCTGGCACGTTGAAATATCGCACATTCAACTGTTCATTTAGCCAATACCGTTAAACGAGAAGCTACTCAAAAGTGGCCGATCACTGGTTCCACTTCCATACATTTAATGTAATACAGTTCAACATAATGCGTTTTGATTTGAACACACTTTAATCGAGTGCGAAGCACGAGACACGCGATGAGAATGTATTCGTTAAAGCCGAAGAAACTTTAACAGAAGGGAATTCACAATGACCAAATTACTGTTTTCAATGGTTTTACCAGTTTAGTTTTAAAATATCCATACAGAAATGATTCGACAGACGCGCGCCCTTGGTGCGCTCAAACTTACGAGCGAAGCGAGCCGCGCGCTACTGAGAATGTGCCAATGCAGCTATCAGATTTTGTCATGAGGGATAAGCTGTCTTTATTTCGGGTTTACTATTGAGTACGGACATGACCTTAATATTTACCGGATATGACAGACAGCGCCCGCGGCGACCAAAGCCAAAAATTCCTTAGGGATAGAAATTTGAAATTTACATAAGATAGCACGTATGCATTGTTTTTAAATATAATAAATGCATAATTGATTGCTTTAAAAACTTTATAACATTTTTCAAAACGAAGCAAAATAACAGAGGAAACTTTCTTGCAAAAAGATTTCATGAAAAATTTGTCTTTTGATTCCAGATAAACCCGTACTAGTTTCGTTGTTGGTCACCAACATAACCTTAAAAATTACCGGTCAAATGTCAACAAGCGGATTGATGATGAATATTTTAATTAAAAGATGATTTCAAGCTATAAGTTATTCAATCGATTTTCATCCTGAAACACTCAATAAGGAAAAAAGTTTAGCAGTCATTCATGTGGTGAGGGTGCAGGAGTTGAAAGTGAATAGAATAAGCAAAATTCACAAACGTCTGTTAGTTCTCCCCCATACGACGTTAAATTACAGGTGTTTATTAATTAAAAAATATATTGTAACATAGAGAGAAGTATTAGGGAAATCTATAATTATAATTATAAATTTCCTAACATTTTTCTTTATGTTGAAAATATTAATAAATTAGAAATGAGATACAGGACACTCACTGTGAAAAATAACCTTGATAAATGTTTCTTTAAACATTTACCTTCACTTTATGAACTTGACAATAAAAATGTGCCACAGGAATCTGTTACGTACATAAGGGTGGTCCAAAAACATTTTTTTTTAAGAGGGCAACGATATTATATGGGTGAGACACCCCTAACACACCTTCACGGGACCCTGAAAACTACCCTTAAAACCAAAAATGTCAATTTTTATGAAATCGACCTTTTGAGCACGTTATTCTCGGTTTCTTTTACTTAAAATTATTTGTATTAGTCTAGTGGAATATTTATCAACATTGGTTGATAAATTTTCAATTATTTGAACAAATTTAATTTGTTTAAATAATTTTTTTCGATTTTTTAAAAGAATAATTATGATTATTTCTTCAGTGGAATATTGATCAACACTGTTTAATTAATTTTTAAATGTTTAAACAAATTCCATTTGCTTAAATAATTTTTTTTCAAAAACTCGTTTTTTTATAAAAAATATTACTGTATTATCGTTAAGTGACATAAATTTATTTACAGATATTTTCCAATCGTTGAGGTAATAAATTATTATTTTCTTTTCTGCTATTTATATCAAAACTTCTGATTGTTGGAAACAATAATTTTGTTATATTTCTGAAATCATTGTAAGCAAATGGAATTTTTTTACATAATTGAAAATTGATAAACCAATTTTGATAAATATTTCAGCAAAGAAATGGTAATAATTTTTAATTTTAAAAAATTTCGAAAAAAATATTTAAACAGATTCCATATTTTTAAATAATTGAAAATTAATTAACCAATGTTAATAAATATTCCACTAGACCAATAGAAATAATTGTAAGTAAAAAAAATAATACTAATAATAAAATACTTAATGTCATTTAAATTAAAATAAAATATACTCCATAAATATTCTGGGATAATTAAACTTTCTAACCTTAAAATCTGACAACTAGCATTACTTTTACAAAAATATTAGATTATATATATATATATATATATATATATATATATATATGCGATTATATATAGTATTATTTACCCAATTAACACAATAATTTGTCCAGATACCTTTTTCGAAAAACAAGAATATTGAAGTGCTTTATGTGATATTTGTAATCCGATAGACCTGTCATAGAAGGATAAATTCAAAACTCAACTCCGATCAAACCGTTTAATAAACTCGAGCAAAAGTTTTTTTCGCTGAATCGAGATTTTATCAGTTTTCCTACAGACCCTCTCGTTATTTGACAGTTAAACTCTTATTTTCAGTATAAATTTATTTATTTTCAATCGCATGTAAACAAGTGGAATTCATCCGTAAGAAATTGCCGCTTTTAAGCAACAGATGGCGCCAGGCAGTTTCCGCGGCCGTACTCAATAGTAAACCATTGGAACAAATTACCATTAAAATTCATTAGAATGTTTGAATTTAAAAAAAAAAATCAAAGAACAAACTTAACTCATGTAACATTTTGGATTTCATACCAATAGCGACCATTACACTAAACAAAATTGTTTGAACAAATAATAAATTAGATTAAATTACAATTGTAATTTATTTTAATGATTTAAACTTAATCATAAACAAAATTAGCGCATTAAGTCCAAAGTTTTTTTCTTAATAATTGCATGAATCTTGTGTAATATTTTTCAGCCTGCTCTAGTATCTTATGGTGGCTCAGGAACATTGGACATATCTCATAAGCCTCGAATATCGTTTCTTTTAAAAGAACTGAATGCGGCATTGAAAGACAAAAAGTACTTAATTAAGGTAAAAAATGGTAGAAAAAGGCAAAGCATTCCTAATTCAAAATAAACAACTAATTTTCTTCTTTGCAGAGTAATAATGATTTATCAGTAGTGGATGCCTCCCTTTGGGTAACTCTTTGGATGGCAGTAGCCATTCCTGAAGTTAATTTAATATCGAAGGAATTCTGTCACATAGAAAATTGGCTGAAAGAAATCGAAGCGATTCCAGTAGTGCAGGTAAATTATTGCTTTTAATTCTTCACTATCTCAGTTTTATGTCTTGTTTGATATGATCCTTGTATTTTCAAAAAATTGCTTGGCGTTTCAAATCAGGAATCACTAAAAGTTTTCAAATCTGAAAGAGGTGTCAAAGGCATTGCATGTATTCAAGCAGCGTCTTGGTTCCCTCTTAATTCGTATACTGCTGGAAAACAAAGTAAACCATCTGGCGATGTGAGTAATTTAAAACAAAATTCTCTTGATTCTACTCCTTCATTAAAATTATACCCTAAAAATGACCTACCATTGGTAATTATTTGCAGACAAAAGCTGAAGATGAGAAGGATATGGACTTAATCAGTGCTGAAGAACTTCGTTATATACAAGATAGTTGGACGACATCTTCTTATCGTTCAGTTGAACCTACAAATCCTGTGTATGGTGAAAAATGTTTAGATATGTAAAGGAAGAGTAACTTTACAAATTACGCTAAACTGAATTTAATTTAATTAACGAGCAATGATCTACCCCCACCCCCCATCTCTTTCTTTCTTGGAAAATTACTCTTCGGCTGGGAAGTTTCGAGTAATTTCTGAATTTAATTTTACTTTTTTCAGACCTGTTCCTCCCGAAAGAAATGTTCTCGTGACTTCAGCTCTTCCCTATGTGAATAATGTTCCTCATTTAGGGAATATCATAGGTTGTGTTCTTTCAGCAGATATTTTTGCCAGGTTCGAATTAATAATAAAAAATATATATTTGACTTTGATTATTAATGATTTTATGTCATCATAATGTTCCCCTTTTTTATAGATACTGCCGACAAAGAAATTACAATACGCTCTTTATCTGGTAAATATATTTATTTTATTAATGCGAACTTAAAATAATACCACGTACCTAAATAACCTTGTTTATTATTTGCTCAGTGGAACAGACGAGTATGGAACAGCAACAGAGGCTAAGGCTCTTGAAGAAAAAATGTCACCTCAAGAAATCTGCGATAAATTTTTCAGCATTCACAATGATATTTACCGTTGGTTTAACATCGGCTTTGATTATTTCGGACGAACTACAACTGCTGAACATGCCGAGTGAGAGCAAAGCTTTTTAATATTTTCACACCTCTATCTTTTCTGAAAATTGAACATTTCTAATATTTTATGCTTTCTCTATGTTGTGTAGGATTGTTCAGGACATGTTCTTGAGAATAAAATCACAGGGATACATTCTGAATGACTCTGTGGATCAATTATTGTGCGAAACCTGCAATAGATTTTTAGCAGATAGGTTCGTCGAAGGAACTTGTCCAGGATGCAAATACGAAGATGCTCGAGGTGATCAGTGCGATGGATGTGGACATCTCGTTAATGCCACTGAATTAATCAATCCGAGATGTAAAGTTTGCAATAATAAGCCGATTGTCAAGGCTTCCACACAGTTTTTCCTCGATTTACCCAAAGTAAAGTAACTAAAACATTTAATAACGAAATATGGGACCGTTCAAGTATTACGTAAGCATAAATCTCCCAATTCTTGCCCCCCCCCCTCCCCGTCGTAAGCATATTTTTGCATTACGAATATGCAACAATAAGCATCTATTTAGATTCCCCCCCCCCCCTCTAAAAATACTTACGTAATACTTGAATAGCCCCTATGTCCCTATAGCCTCTCTGCGTATAAGTATTAATAAACAAACAAAAATGAATTTTATTTTCTGTTATATTCTGATTAAAAAGTCTCACAACTAAAAAGTAATTTGCTATTTTTAATTCTGTTCCAGTTGCAAGATAAATTAAAAGAGTGGGTCGAAAGTGTGGATAATCACTGGTCTTCAGTAGCGAGAGTAGTAACTAAACCGTGGCTTCGAGATGGACTGAAACCAAGGTGCATAACAAGAGATTTGAAATGGGGAATTCCAGTTCCTTTGGATGGATACAGGGACAAAGTGTTTTACGTGTGGTTTGACGCTCCATTAGGCTACATAAGTATTACGAAGAGATTTACGAAACACTATGAACAGTGGTGGAAGCCTACCAAGGATTCCAATATCGATCTCTATCAATTCATGGCGAAGGATAATGTTCCATTCCACGCAATTATGTTCCCTGCTAGTTTATTGGCAGCTGACGAGGGATATACGTTGGTGAAGCACATCGCAGCAACTGGTAATATCTCAATTCACTATTTTATATTTTATTTTCTACCACTCGTTTTTTTATTGAGTCATTTAATTTATTGTAAGCCGGTTGAGGAAATTTTTTTTTATTTTGATACTTACAGTGCCATCCAGGAATATGAGAAATCCAGAACAAAATGAAATAGAATAATTTCTACAGAAGCGTTAGAAAGCTTATTAAGTTCCACGTAAAATTAGTTGTTAGTGAGTGAGAAATATCAGCCTGATTTATGATTTTGGTTCATTTCAATTATTCAAATTCAGTTCTCCTTTAAAATGAGCCCAAGAAACTGTAGAAGTGTTCACTGGTTCTTGAATTATCATAAAAATTTAAAGGGTTGCGCAAGATCGAGCCTCTACATTTTTGATTAGTTCAAGAAACTTAATGGATCATTTTGCGTGACTCTCAACTTTTTACCATTATTTTCCTAGATTCTGCCAAGAGTTGAAGTTGAATTATGAAAATCGACAAAAATTAGAAATTAGGCCAGTATCGCTTATTTTGTTGATGTCCTTATACTTCTGGACGGTACTGTAAGTATAATAATTATACAGGCTTTTAAGGCTCATTTATCACATAAATGTATTCAATTATTTTATTTTTATTTTGAAATTATATTTTCAAAGTGCAAAAGTGCAGAAAAATTTCACATTTATGTGCATTATAAAATCGAGAAAAATTCTGTTTCTACAATGTAACACTTAATTTAACCGCATCTGATGTATTCGCAAATCTTTTAATTTTACATAAGAAATATAAAGGCGTAAAAACATCCCAGTAATCGTGACCCCGTGAGACGTAATTTACTTCAAATGTTCAGAAAATTGTATGGGAAGGCTTACATGAAGAATTATTGTTATTAATTAAAGCACTGAAAATCCTAGTTATAAAAATTCTTATTACAATATATTTAATTTCAGTTTTAAATCTAATAAATTATGTGTGATAGGAGAAACCAGCTTTGAACGGTTTTTGTCTTTATTTTTAAAATAATGGACAAAAATTTAATTTTAAGAATAACTAAAAAGAGACCAAATTTCAAAACTTTCGTAAAATTATTGAAATTGGAATGTTTTTGTATATATAAAAACGTACGTCTTAAGATTTAGTGTTGATCGCTTGTTACGGAATTCAAGTTCTTTTTCAATTTTCCACGCCGAAATATGAAAATTTTAACTTTAAAACTTGGTACATGACAGTTTTTGCACATTTCTGCTGATAAATATCTCTTAGGGAGAATACTGAACAAATCCGGGATTTACAGGGTATTGGAATCAGTTCTTAAACTAATCACTCTGTAAGTCTTGGATTTCATCGTTTTTTGTCCCTGAGAGATATACATTCGCGAAAATGTGAAAAACCTGCAACGTATCAAGGTATAAAGTGAAAATTTGTATATGTCCGTTTCAAAAATTGAAAAAGGCTTCTTCTTAAAATAAAATTTTTTCCATTATTTTTTACAGTAAAGTTACTTTTGCTCTATAGTGAACAATCGATTATAGACAGTGAAAGAAGAATAACAAGCCATACATATATAGTACATGGCATACGATAGTGTAGCATACGACAATTTTTTCCGACTCCACTAAATTGCCATATTGTTATTTGTGCAATAGCGGGTGCGGAATTATGTATTTTTAATTGGTGACAGATGCTCGTGTATAGTTGGCTACGCAGGGACATTGCTTCTTCATTACTCCTTCTTCATTGCTCTATTGGGAATTATTATTAGTTCTGGGTTGAGACCGTAACAGCCCCTGACGCTTGGGTAATCCCGTTGCGTCCCCTTGTGAGCCTAAGCATGACCCCAAGCCCTCTCCATAGGGAGAGGACCGCAGCCACGCTGTTGGCTGATGTCTCTGACTCACAAATGCAATAATTGCCTGTCAGTTTTAGACGTTTCCCTGCAACCGCAGGGCAGTGACGCAGGATATGAGTAGATGTCTCATTATCCTTTCCGCACAGATGACAGAGGGGACTTTCTGCAAGCCCTATCTTATGTTTGTGATATCTTAGGTTTCCATGTCCTATATACATTTCTGTTAAGACTTTGATTTCGTTCCGCCCGAGCTTGAGCATTTCCCTTGCTCGGTTAGAGTTAAGCTTTGAGCCCACGAGTGTTTTGGCCTGTTTGTCACGAGAGACCAAATCCCACTCATTCTGATGTTCCTCAGCCAGCCAACTGTTGATTATTTCAGTGACTGACCTGCTGGAAATACCTACAACTGGCTCGGGTCCAGTAAAATTTCTCCTTGTTGCTAGCTTGGCTAGCCTATCCGATATCTCATTGCCCTTGATACCGCTGTGTCCAGGGATCCATAGCAGAGTGACTTGGTTATCCGTCGCTAACATATTTAGTGCCTCGAAGCATTCCCATACTAATAGCGACGTGGTCGTTGTTCCATTTAAGGCCATTATAACAGCCCTGCTGTTTGAGCAGATACGGATGTTTCTTTTGTTGTCATACTCTTTGGCCTTGTAGGCGCACTGGAGTATGACCATAATCTCAGATTGTAGAACTGTGGCGTAGGACCCAATCTCAATTGTGAAGCCCATTCCATTCCTTCTACGATATACGCCGGCTCCTGCATTCTCCTTGGTCCTGGAGCCATCTGTAAACCAGTTGTCTCCATCACTGAGCAGGTATGCGTCGCCGTTAGCCCATTCCTCCTTCGCGGATAGGCTAACTCGATACTTCTTGTCGAAGAGGTGGCGAGTGACCATTTTGTCCTTGGGCATGTTCAGCGTCGGCCTTCTCGCGATGTCGACTGGGATCTTCACTGCTCGAGATCCTTCTGTCATTTACCGGAATTAGCCTCCAGGCCGCCTCCGCAGCCACGGCCTTGATGGTAAGATGGAGGGGCTTTAAACCTGTTAGTGCCCCCAGTGCCATCGTTGGTGTCGACTTCGAGGCTCCAGTGACACCTCTCAGAATCAGTCCCCTGATCCTTTCCAGTCAAGTCTTCACAGTGGACAGCTCGATCCTGCTCCACCAGACCACCGCCGCATAGGTTAGCCTGGGTCGCAAGATCGCTGTGTAGATCCACATCAGTGTCTCCGGTTTCAAGCCCCAGCTTTTCCCTATGGCTCTCCTACAGAGCCATAGAGTCGCTACTAGCTTCTTGCACTTGTTTTCCAGGTGCTCGTTCCATAACAGCTTCTTATCCAGAATGACTCCTAGATATTTAGCTCGTTCTTTGATTTCCAGTTGTTGTCCTCCAAGTTTCAATGTACTCGTGGTTCCCCACTTGTACCTTCTGGTGAAAACAACTGCGTCTGTCTTACTCGGATTAACCGATAATCCAGTTTTCTTGCACCATGAATCCACTATCATCAGTGCTTGCTGCATTACTCCGAAGAACGCATCCAGGTGTTGGCCGCGCACGATAACCAGTATATCGTCCGCATAGCCTATGACGTGGTGGCCCTGACTCGAGAGTAGATGAAGCAGTTCATCGACTACTAGGCACCACAGCAAGGGCTCCACATAGAGTGGCATCACCCTTAGTCGTAGTTAGGTTCCTGTTGGTCAACATTTGACACGTCCATTCCACGACTGCAATAGGCACACCATGTGTAATCATGACCGCCCTGATCACCTCTCCAGAGGTGTTATTGAAGGCTCCTTCGATGTCCATAAAGGTTCCAATCGCGAGGCCTTTCTCCTTCAGTATGACCTTCAATTAGGTTTACTGCTCCGCTTAGGGCCGTCTCCGTAGAGTGACCAGCCCTGTAGGCGTGTTGCTTCTTGTGAAGTGGCCTACTTGACAAGACCTTATCGCGGATATATCTATCCACAAGTCTTTCCACTGTTTTTAGTAGGAAAGATGTTAGGCTGATGGGACGGAAATCCTTGGGTGAGGTATAACCGTTCCTACCTGCTTTCGGAATAAAGACTACTCTCGTACCCCTCCATGCCGTCGGGACATATCCCAACGTCAGACTAGCCCTAGAAAGTCTCACTAGCGGTCCTATGATGATCTCTCCAGCCCTCTGTAAGAGGACTGGATATATGCTATCTGGGCCAGGAAACTTGTAAGGACTGAAAGACTTCAGGGCCCACCTGACCCTGGCAGGGGTGACAATCTCGTTGGCTAGCCGCCGTGTCGGGCCCAGTTGGGCCGTAGGCGACTTTGTTTGCCTCTGAGGTGCCGTCCCCTTTTCTCCAACCCTTGAAAAGCCCAGGAAATGTGCCTTGATCATGTGAGCCAAGGTATCCCCGTCCGACTCCGAGTACCCCCCGCCGGGCAATTTCAGAGTGCCGAGAATAGCGTCCGGATTTCGAGAAAGCAGCCTATCCAGTCTAGCCGCCTCAGCTCCCTTCTCGATGTCTGTGCAAAAGTTGGTCCAGCTCTCTTGCTTTGCCTTACGTATTGCACCCCTGTATTCGTCCCTCATCGTTGTGAATGACGTCCATAGTTCCTTCGTTTTGCCAGTACTGGCACGTCTGAACCTCTCTCTGATTTCCCTGCGAAGTTCTTCGAGTTTCACATTCCACCAGTGCCTCTCCCCGGCCTTTCGGACTCTTGTAGGTCGACAATTACTCTCATAAGTAGCTTTGATGGCCTCCGTGAAAGTTTTGGCTGCCATCTCCAGGGTATCCACGCCTCGAATAGACCCATTTAGGGCCAGCGGGTACAACGGATTCCAACACGAACTCTATCTGTGAGTGATCTGAGAGAGTGGGTTCATCTGAAACTCTCCACTTCTTCATATTATCCCTAAAACCACTGGTACAGAGAGTGATGTCAATGACTTCCTCCCTGACCGAGTTACGGAACGTCGGGGTGTTCCCCGTATTAAGAATATCTAAATCAGTGGTGATTAGGTATTCCAGTAGGTCATTACCTCTTGAGTTGATGTCCGTGCTGCCCCACAAAGTATGGTGGGATCGCATCGCATCCCAGCAGAAGAGGAATACCCCTTACCTTGCAATATTCCACCAGTGTACGTACCTCCACTGATGGGTTGGTATCGCTGTCATAAGGAAAATAAGCCGATCCCAGAACTAGCCTTCCTATTCCTTTGAGATCCGTGGCTATCACGATCTGGTCTCTCGAATAAAACTAAAATCCAAACCAGAAAGAGTAGGTTGAATTTTAAAGATGCATTTTAATTTTTGGATAAAAGTGTTTTTACGATAGTTTGTGGAGTTTAAAACAATTATTGAATAGTAAAAATAAGTATTGATCCAAAACAAAGCGTTTTAGATAGAATTTCCATATTATACAATGAAAAAACACATTTATTGTAAAAAATGTTTTTCAAACAAAACAAAAAAATTATTTTACAATGTCATGTAAGTTTCAATGTATTATAAGCTTAAGAGGGCTGGGGACATGAGCTTTTGTAAGGTCATCGTCAGCCACTAATTTCTTCGAAAGTATAGGGAAAAATATGACTTGTGTGGCATACCTGCATTCAGAAAATAATGAGCTACATCCAGCATTTATCAAAATTTTATAAACATTTATTATATTAAAAATATGCTTGATCAAAGTTACCCTACTTTTGAAGACTAATTTCTCGGCTTGTAATGATTATTCCACAAATTTTCGAAATCGTCGATCTAGATTGATATTTCATCTACAAATGTATGTATCTAATTAAAAAGTTTCTCTTAAATAAATATGATTAATCTTGTGCTAACAAAGTGCCTGCATGAAGTAAATTCAAGACAAGTAACTGCCGATCCTAGCGGCCAAATATTGAAGAGACATTTAGGTACGCCCACGCTATTGTACTCACTACAATGCATACCCTTCACCTCACCCCGGCAAGTTCTAGGGCCTACGCTAACTGTAATTCACATCTGGCACCACTCTCGAGAAAACCTCCTCAGATTCATTTCTGAATTTTCTCTTTAGTCACCAAAGAAATGTACGAAATGTTAGTTCCAAAAAAATTTGCCAAAAATTCTTCTATGACGTTCAACGAATTTGCATGTTTCCTGAAATTCTGATTCGAATGATATACACTTTTAGGAGTCACTTTTATCATGAAAATTGAACGTAATAATCGAAAAATGAAAAGAACCCAAGTTTCCTATTTTGGCAATTGAATGCCAATAACAAAAATTTCGATTGAAATTTCTTAATCTATCTCAGGGGACTTTGTTTTTTTCACGAGAAAATTGTATGTACCCTTATTTCACCCGGCCCCTCAATTGCTATTCGTGTGATAGCAAAATTTGCCTTCAGCTCTTCGAACTCGTCTACATTTTCACACTCCGGCCCATGCCGCAAGTTTCACACTCATGGGCAATCGCCTATTTTGCGCACTTGTATCACAAATAGCTTTTTTTGTTTACTTTTTTATTAATAAATATCACACCAAATGCCACCATAAGGTAAATTTTCATCAACACAAAGCATACGTAATGTGTAAATTAAGTTAATTTAGGTATTTCGCGTTTATTTACAATTATCCACTGTACGAAGGTATTTTCTTTGAATAGGCCGCATCCGACTTAGATGAAATAAAATGGAATGACCCAATGACCCTATTATTATTTGAATTTATGAATCAATTTTTTCTTCAAAAAATTGCCTTCCATGTTTAGTTATTTGATTTTTAGAATACCTGAACTATGAAGACACAAAGTTTTCGAAATCGAGAGGAATAGGAGTCTTTGGCACAGATGCGATAGAAACCGGAATTCCCGCAGATGTATGGAGATTCTACTTGGCCTACATTAGGCCAGAAAGTCAAGACTCCAATTTCTGTTGGTCTGATCTAGCCACGAAGAACAACAGTGAACTATTAAACAATCTTGGTAATTTTGTTAACAGGTCTGTTTATTTCATTCAATTTTATTTCCTGATTCTTAATGAAAAATATTTTATAATACAGTATTTGATATTTAGGGCTCTCATGTTCGTTGAAAAGAACTTTAATTCTAAAGTACCAGCGATGGAACCTCAGGAGGACGATTTTACGGTTTTGGCTTTAACGCAACGTGAACTGACCAACTATATTCTTTGTTTCTCGAAAACAAAGTTAAGGGACGCTTTGAAACACGTTCTTGCGATCTCGAAACATGGAAATCAGTACATGCAGTTCCAGCAACCGTGGGTGAAGATTAAAGGCACTGATCAAGACAAGTAAGTGAAAATGTCACGAATCTGTAGTTTTATAACGGGAATGAAAGGAGATTTACTAATCATTATTTTTTTAATTTCTAATAGGAAAAAGGCAGGAACAGTCATTGGAATTTGTTGCAACCTGGCGTGTTTGCTATCAGCACTTCTGGCTCCATACATGCCCAGTACAGCTCGAGAAATAAGAGGTCAATTAGGCATGGATAAAAAAGAATACGGCTACATTCCCGACATTGTCACAACTATGTTACCTGCTGGTCATAAACTGAACAAACCAACTCCACTGTTTACCAAAATAGAGACTCAACAAGTGGAAGACCTTCGGAAGAAATACGCCGGAAAACAAGAATCATCTCAAAAATCTCCTGAGGATATTAAGACTTTAGAAGATAAGATAGCAAAGCAGGTATACATTTATGAATACAACGTATTTAATGATCTAATACAACGCGCGTAGGGAAGCTAAATATTTTATTTGTACTTGAAACAAAGAAGAAGGGATATAAGATAAGAGAGATAGAACATTGTCTCGAAATTTGGCCAGGATTAGATAATGAATCACTTGGTAGCCAAGGGGTCGGTTTTATTATGAATGAGAGAGCAAAACAGCATGTCAAAAAGTATTAAAATATATCCCCAAGATTGTTGTGGGTTAGAAGGAAAGTGGGAATCAGAAGTCTATTTATTATAGCATGCTACGCTGCAGTTGATTGTGAAGTAGTAAAGAATAGTATATTGTGCAGCGAGTTCTGCAAAAACGCGCGAGACAAAAAATGCCTCCCTCCCGAAGCACACACGATATTTTCTTCAAAACATGTTCGAAATACTAGGATTTTCGGGTTTTGTGAAGCGATAATAGAAGGCGAACGCACGTTGGTGCGGGCGTAGGAATGGTCTAGGACGGAGCTCTGGCGGGGGTTCGGGGGGCGAAGCCCACCTGTAAGTAAAAAAAAAATACCAATATAAAAATATTAATGAAACGAAACGCCGTGACGGCTGTTGAAATTTTCCGCTAACGAGTAGCATGTTTAGAGTTTTTTCCCCTGTTATGAGTTTTTTCCCCAATTTTTTTTGCCTGGTCAACAAACAGCAACGTACAGTCTGCTTCGCACGCTCGAAAACCCGCGGTTATCATGCATGTGTTGAAGAAAAATATATCTTTTGGAACTCGTTAAATGATACTTTATTACAAATACTTGGTTCAGGCATAAAATGATCCACATGTAGAATTCGTGCAGATGTGAAAGCCACAGTATGATTGACTTTTTTGTAGCGGATGAAAGGTTGAGAGGGCTAGTAAGATCATTATCTCATAGTTTCAAAAATGAACCTAGTTCAAGGATGGAGGAGAAGGAGAACTAAGAAGACGAAGTAGACGCGAGTCAAAATAGATAATTTACGGAAACCAGAAGTACAGATAGAATATCGTAATAAGCTAAGCGAATGTTAAGTTAATCGTAGAGAAAACTGGGAGGCGGAATTAGGCAATAAAAATGTACAGGGCGCATGGACAAAACTACGGGATAGCATCTTCAAGAGTACATCTGAAGAGTGTGGAACTGCGGTTGTAGGAAGAATTACTAGAGACGCTTGGTGGAATAATGAAATCCGCGTGGCTGTTAACAAGAAAAAGCAAGCGTACTTGAGAAAGTTAAATATTACAGCTCTTAGCAATGAGGAGAGAATTAGACTGAAAAATGATTATAGGGATAAGAACAGAAAAGCGAAAGTACTTGCTAAAGAAAGCAAGGCTAAAATCAAAGCGGAAGAAGATAAGGAAATGCAGAGAATACTGAAAGAATACTGATGGTGAAATGTTATGGGATGCAGACAAAGTGAAAGACGGTATGAATGAATGTTGCAAGAAACTGTATGGCAGTGAAGTTATGGAGCACAACAACTGTGGCATAGGAGAGAATATGTTAGAAATCCTTTTGAAAGTAGCGAAATAGAAATTTGTGCCTCTGAGATTAAGGTTATAATTTAGAATTTAAAGAATGGTAAGGCTGCTTGTGTGAATGGTATTACCGCTGAAATACTTAAGAGCGGTGACGAGTATTTATGTTTAAGTTTTGAATATATGTGCTGAGAATGGGGAAGTTCCAAATGTTTAGAGAAAGGCGATTATCGTTCCACTTTACAAGGGGTAAAGGGCGGTAAGGGTAAGTGCACTAATTATGATGCTATCAGCTTACTAAGTACCACAGGAAAAATATTTACAAAAATACTTATTGGTAAGGTCATGGAAATCACAAAAGAAAAGATCTGGGAAGTCCAATGTGGATTAATGCCAGGAAGATCATATCCGGATCAGATACTTAGCTTCAGACAGATCATAGAAAAAAGTTTATGAGTAAATAAAAAAATTTTCTGTTGCATTTGTTAATCTGGAAAAAGCCTTCGATAAGCTGGATAGAATTAAACTTTGGGAAGTACTGAAAGTATAAAGTCAATGGTTGGCTTCTAAAACCAATAAAGGCAATATATAAAGGTAGTAAAGCTAGTGTAATAGTAAATGGACAACTTAGTGATTGGTTTGATATTATGCAAGGCGTTCGATAAGGAGGCGTTATGTCCTCTTGGTTATGCAGTATATATGTAGACAAATGTCTAAGAATGGCTCTTTCAGGCGAAGAAGGTGTTGATCTCGGGCCTGTCCGGCGCGTTGTTTGACGTTTGCACGTTATGAGATCATTACGGCAGAATCAGTCGATGATTTGCAGAGAATGTTGAGCACACTAAATACTAGGATGAAGAGCATGGGTTTCAAGGTTAACTTAAATAAAACAAAAATTATTGTGTTTGAAAGAAGTGTGCTGTATGGTAGCGGGACCTAGACATATCAAGAAAAAAAGGAGTAAAGTGAATGCAGTTGGCATGCAATTCCCTAAGTATACACTACCGCCGGAAATTTTCGGTACGTCTAGCGCGAGTACTATTAAAAATCACTGCTGACTTTGAAACGTGATTACTAGTCCAAAAAAGGAGCGAGAAACTTGGTTAAAATCTCGTTGGAAATAGTATTAAATTTCGCATTGAATGACATCTAATAGATATATTTTTGATTTTTGAAGAGAGGAGACCACGTAAGAAGTTTTAAAAAAATCAAGAGTTTCTCAAATTTTGTACCTGGACTTCAACTTATACCATGACATAGGAAAGTTGCTGCTTAAACGACTGAATGGTTGGAGGACTTTTAACGTGGCAAGTGTGTTTAGACTATCCCGAAGAATAACTCACTAACCAATTTTTCCGAAAACAGAGTGTATCAACTGTATTATGCTTCGCTAGCGTGTCGTATCTCCATTTAAAAATACATAGAGAACGACACACTAGCGAAGTAAGATATAGTTGATACACTCTGTATACGGAAAACTTTGTTAGTGACTTATTCTTCGGGACAGTCGATTTAGGTAAAGTGAATGATAGCCTAACCAGAGGCAGACCGAGGAAAGAATAGTGGGAATATGTGAATGAGATTTTACAGGGACAAGGTATAAAGAGCCTTAGAAATACAAGAGACTGCATGGGAAGATGTATGTATATAAAGGAAGCACAACTTGTATGCCAGGACAGGAAAGTATGGAGGAAAATTGTTTATAAGAAATGTGTGACGAAGATTGTCAACGGAGTGATAGACGCCGGAAACGAATGATTTTGGATACTCGTGGTCCCTCGTGGAGAGCTTTGCTTGGTATGTTTGATTGTGGTAAACAGTATGGATCTTCCTACGGGATTATTAGTTAGGGTGTAGTCACATGGAGGTAGATGATTAGTTTAGTGGAATAGTTTCGACCGATGATGTAATTGCACAAACTCTAGCAATCACCTCATTGGTCACAACTATTCTACTAATCTGCCTGCGTGTCCTTCATGGGACTATTCCCTCAGTTTTTGTGTTTATTAACACAATAATTTGTCTTGATACCTTTTTCGAAAAACAAGAGTACTGACATATTTTATGTGATATTTGTAATCCGATAGGAGATCTGTCATAGACAGAGAAATTAAAAAATCAACTCCGATCAAACCGTTTAATAAACTAGAGCAAAAGTTTTTTTCCCTAAATCGAGATTTTATCAGTTTTCCTACAGATACTCTCGTTATCCGATAGTTAAACTCTTATTTTCAGTAAAAATTTATTTATTTTCAATCGCATGTAAACAAGTGGAATTCATCCCTAAAAAATCGCCGCTTTTAGGCAACAGATGGCGCCAGGCTGTTTCCACGGCCGTACTCAATATATATAATTTAAAAAAAGGGTTAATCAACCACCGCAGGGTCCCACTGAGAGCAACTGCCATCTAAAAAAAAATGTCAATAGCCCCCAGTAGAACCGCAGTAAATCACACCTATGGCCACGTCTCACAACCGTGAGATGGGTGGTCACAGGGAACGACGAAATCACAACGACAGGCCGGCGAAACCCTCGTGTGTCTTGAGGACACGAAGCGACCCAAGGATGACAACTTTCTGCATCCATCTCGCAAGTGCCTCGGCATATTTTTGGCACGCGGGTATGGCTTTAAGGTTACAAGCCAGTGATAGTTTCGGACTTCCGAGAGCACCTATCACAAGGACAATTACTTGCACCGAATATTTTGGGTACAGTCGTTGCAGCTCTCTTTTAAGGTCTTGATACCTCTCCTCTTTTTCTTTCTCCTTTGCAGTAGTGATGTTGTATTCGGACGGAGCCGAGAATTCGATCACGAATATAGTTCGTTTCTCGAAGTCATGGAGAACAATGTCAGGCGTCGAGTGCACAACGGAGACTGCTGCCAGAAAATCGTAGTTCCAGAAAATTTGGCACTTCTCGTTTCGGACAATTGACTCTTACCTCCCTTGAAGCGTTCGGCAGGGCAGGGTCGCGGCCAACACCGTAAGAGCGACAAAGATGGTAATAAAGCACTTTTAGGGCCGCATTATGCCTATAGATATACGTAATTCCTGCGTGGGTCGGACACCCTGATAGTATGTGTTCTAGGTACTCAGCGTGTGCATGACACGCTCTGCACCTATCACTGGGAACTTCTTGACATAAAATGCGCTCACGGTATGCTAAGGTGGAAATGACACCGTCCTGGCATGCGAAAATAAAACCCTCTGTACCTGAATTAAGCCCTGATGATTTGAGGAAAACAAACGTTTGCTCCTTCGACAAGGACTGTTTTTCTACATTTCTGTGAAAGTTTCCGTGCATTTTCTTGTCGAGTAGCTGTTGTTGAAATTTTCCAACCTCTGCTTTCTTTACTTAGGCTTTTAGAAGTGAAGCATCTAGATGGCGTAATGCACTTTCCTCACTTCTGATGTTAAAATTCAGGCCAAGGGTCTCGGATGCTTGCTCCGCGGCTTTGTAAAGGAACGCTCCTTCGCCAATCATCTCGTGGTTTCTGACCATCTTTAGGAGAGGATCTCTGCCATTCACAACGATATAAGCTGTACTTAGAACAATTCGGTTATGAAGACACTGGAGGTTCAGAAGTCCGCCTTGACGGCGTGAAATGTATAATCGCGGAACTGACGAATTGATGTGCAAGCTTTTATTTATGCATATGCATGCTGTTACGTGTGGTGACATCAAGGGCCTTAAGCTCGTTCTTCGTTCATTGAACCACCCCAAATGAGTACAGTAGAACCGGGACGGCAAGCATGTTGGTCGCAGATACCTTGTTCAACGCCGACAGATTGGAAGACCAAATCTGTCGAAGAAGATGCTTGTATCTGCTTCGCAGAGACTCCTTCACTGATGTTACGTCCTGAATGCGGCTTTGAGGCACGCCCAGGTATGTATAGGTCTCTCCAGTATTAAGATGTCTAATAACACTTATATCCACAAGCTCAGGGTCCTTGGAAACGCCAGTAATCTTTCCTTTCTTCAGATTAATTTTGGCACACTTGTCCAAACCAAAGTCCATCCCAATCTCTCCTGTGTAGTTCTTGACGATATTTATAGCAGTTTGAAGTTTGCTTTTACCAGAGGCATAGATCTTCAGGTCATCCATATAGAATACATGTGTGACCTTATGCTCGCGTTGATTAGTGTCGCCACAGAGGTATCCAGGAGAATTTCGTAGTGCGAGAGATAGAGGCAGAAGTGTGATGCAAAAAAGCAAAGGGCTCATGGTATCACCTTGAAAGACGCCTCTCTGGAAGGTGACGTTGTTCGTTGTCACACGATAATTTCTAGATGAGATAGTAAATCTAGTTTTCCAAATAGGCATCAATCTCTCTATGCATCTCACTATGTGTGGATGTACCTTCAAGCTTTCCAACAGACAGATGATAAGTCTATGAGAGGTTGAATCGAAAGCTTTCCGGTATTCAATCCAGGCCATTGACAGGACGCGCTGATGGGCTGCAGCGTCTTTACAGACACACCTGTCAATTAGCAGGTTCTCTCGACAGCCTGCTACACCTTTTTTCGAGCCACGTTGTTTATACATCTCTCCCCATACAGGCTCAATTCCTCGAACAATCCTGTTGTTTAGGACAGCTGTAAAGATTTTATACAGTGTGTGCAAACAAGTTATTGGCGTGTTATTCTCTGGGTTGGACAAGTTGCCTTTTTTCGGCAGGAGTATAGTGCGTCCTAACACCAGCCACTGCGGAATGGACGTCTCCGACTTTAAATATGAGGTGAATATGCGGGCCGAATGTTGGTGTGTAGAAGTAAACTTCTTCCACCAGAAGTTCTTGATACAATCTGGTGCAGCAGCGGAAAAGCTCTTCGTGCCTCTAAGTGCTTTTTTCACCTCTTCGACAGTGATTGGTGGACATTCCTCCTCAGATTTTATGAGGTCGCAAATTTCCTTGAAGCGAATGATATTTTCAGTATCTTCTTTCAACTCTAGTGTTTTCGGGATCTTGTACACCTCTCTCCAAAAAGTCTCTACCTCCTTGGGCTTGGGTGGATTTTTTACAGAAACAGGGAGATCGCTGAAGAGGCGCGATGGGTCAGCGAGAAACTGTTGATTCTCCCTGATCCATCTCTCCTTCTTCGACAAAAATGGTAATAAAGCACTCCTATGTCCGCATTATGTCTATAGATATGCGTCGTTCCCGTGTGAGTGGAACGCCCCGATAGTATGTGTTCTAGGTACTCAGCGTGTGCATGACATGCACTGCGCCTATCGCTGGGAACTTCTTGACGTAAAGTGCGGTCACGGTGTATATATAATTCGGTTCGGTTCAGTTGCTTTGGAATCGAACTGAAGGGCCTATGACAAAGCCACCGGACGCATCCTCAGGTTACGGATAGAAGATCCCTGTACAAGGATTTTTGCTGAATATCGTTACAATAATTAATAAGCAGTCGCGGACAATTGTCCAGGGATGATGCCGAAGGTAAAGTCCCCATGCGGAGGTATAACAACCGTACCGAAAGCTGAGTATGCAGCCTTATCCTTGCATGCGGGGCTCTAAAGGGATGGACGAACCCGTGCCCTAGCTGCTCGTAGGAACATCAATGACAACACCAAACCACCACAAATTTTTAGAGGCGGTTTAAACCGATCGAAGGCGTAGATCCCCCGACGATGGGTCGGCAAACAGTGCCGATCACCCTCGAGTTCGGGGTGCTGATAATGATTTAGATGAAAACACGATGACGAGCCGTCGAAACGCTTACATTGAGTAGACGAATCGCCTCAGGAATCTCAGTTCGCGGAGTCTTTATGGCGCGTTTGCACGCTCTGTGGTGCCAGAAACACCCAGAGCTTGGATTGCAGATGCTCTCAGTGGCACCAAGCAGTGGTTGTTCAACCTGTTTTCAATCCCCCCCCCCCCACCATTTTGAATTTTGAAAATCTTAATTGGGATTGGTTATCAGTGACCCCAAAAACCCTAAGATAAATGATTTTGAATTATAGGAGTGACATACAATTTGTGCTTTAAAGCAGGTAAGCCGCGATGCGATAATAAACTATGACTCTCCATATTTCTGAAACCAATAATTACCCTCCCAACTTGAAACTTGTTTTTGATTGATGTCTCATCATAAGGTATTATTGGGCATTTGGTTCCGAAATCTTGGGACCAAACAGTGGCCATTTTTTTGGGTCACTCTTCTTTGGTCGTATGAAATGTTTTAAAATAATGTATGGTCACGGCATGTATGCTAGAACTGTGTCGTCATGAATTACATTATTTTTTCAAATTTATAGGCCCAACTAGTCAGAGATCTGAAAGCCAGACAAGATAAAAGTGTTTGGCAACCAGCAGTGGATGTTCTTCTGAGATTAAAAAAACAGTTGACCAGTCTACAAACCACTGAAAGCAAACCTGCAAAATCTCCAGTAAAAAAAACAGCAGCTGTACCGTCAATTGTTCCGGAGCAAAATGGAAGTACTTCTAATTCTGAAGATATTAAAACATTAGAAGCAGCCATTGCGAAGCAAGTAAGTATTTTTGAAATTATAATTTTAGAAAATAATCCTGCAAGTTTTCTTGAATTATTGTTAATAACTTATATTTGTATAACACTGTATCTAGGGTCTTCTTGTTCGTGAACTTAAGTCCAAGGGGCAAAAATCCGTGTGGCAACCAGAAGTGGACTTGCTCTTAAAACTAAAGAATCAATTGGCTGATCTCATGGGGACAAGTTCCAGTGACAAAAAGTCCAAAAAGAAAAAATAAATAAAAAAATCGCCGTTTCTCCAAAAAAATTGTCATGTGATCACTATTAATTTATACTTTGGTTTAATTTTTTTTTCATCCAAATATTACAAAGTCGTTTCGTATAAAAAGAAGGCAGTACAAAGAAAGCGGATTTATGAGTTGAATCATCGAATCATGATAAAGATTTGTTAATAAATTGCTGTAAAAAATGCCACGAGTATATAGTTCATTTTTTTACCCTTCACTAGTCGATCCGTGCGTCCTTAACTCCTACAATAAATCAGTCATCTTTCTGGGTACTTATAACGATGATAACATCGTAAAATATTGGGAAGGTATATTTATGCAACATGCGTGTTATGGTCACTTTACGCCACCTATTTTGCGAGTGGTAAGTTCCCGTTTACCGACCGGGGAAAGAAGTCTGGGGTGGAGGTACACTTTATTTCCTTGAAAACAGGGTTCTGAAGTATCTAGCAATCATGGATCGTATGGGGACGGAGATTTGTCAAGCTCAGCTTAGAGGGCAGCACCGTGAGTGGAGATATACCTTGTACGCAGGCACAAGGCATTATCTACAGTTTCCTTAGTTTTTTGTTATTTCGAAAGCGATTTGCTTCTTTATTTTTACACCCAATTGCCGCATGCACACCTGGCATTTCCAAAATAGTGCTTTAAGCTAACACCTTAACGCTGCGTTAGGAAAGGACTGATATAATTGGAATAGCAGACGTTCCCTACTGAAAATTTGCGGCCGCAATTGCGGCTGCATTTGCGGTCGCATTTGCGGCCGCGTATAAGAAACAGCATTTGCGGTCGCATTTTGAAATATTATAAACCGCTAAAAAATTTACTTTGACCTAATTTGTATTGTCTGAGGTATAATTAAAGAAGCACAACCGTGAATATTTATCAATTAAAGAACAAAGTTCTTTTCAACGTAGTCAAATTCTTTATCTACGCAAAATCGAATATACAACCATGATTGGGATGTATTTTTATCTATATGGAAAAAATAAAATCGAGAACACCGTACGTAAAGATTAATTAATTACACCGACTATCAAGAAACTACGAATTCATCGATTCCTTTGCTCTACAGCTTTTCAGAGCGTTGCGACTGCACGTGTGCGCGAGTGCTCGACCACGATCGCAGCCAGATCCAGGTTCGTGGAGCATAGTAAAACATGGCTGGCCTCACTTCAACCAATCAGAGCAATGGCCTATAGAATCTACCCTGCCCTGTGCGTCGTATCATTGGAAATCTAAATATCGAATCGCACTACAATTTTCAACGGTTCCTTAAGTGGAATTAAGTATTTTTATGTTACAATGAGTGAAAGTGAAAACAAAAGACGAAGAAAAACATTCTTGGACGACGATGACGAAGTTGTACCTCGCACCACACAATACAGAATAAGAGTGCAAAGCAGGGACATTCATTCAGATGTAAGTACAAACTATTGCACTAACATAT
>CAKNYM010051516.1:0-42537 GCA_932195095.1 Andricus curvator
TGCACTTGAGAAAGTACAACCACGAACCTGCAATGGTTTTGAACGCGGACGGATCTCCAAATCCATTACCCATTATCGATGTCTACGGTACCAGGAGAGGACCGAAGCAGAAGCCAATGAAAATGCAAGAAGATGGCCAATACATGCAGGTGAGAAATTGTCTTGTTTTTTGCACCACGAAAAATACAAAAGTCAAAACTTTTTATAGGTTTACTACACATTATAAGGCAAGAATTTCGTCACGTAATTTTTTTCAATTTCATCTCAAATACGACTATAATCTATTCTTGCATCAGAGTGCTAACATTCACAAAGGAAACATAAACTTGCCATAAAAAAAGTGTTTTTAAGGGTACACTTTTAAATCTCTTTGGGATTTAAATTCTGTTAAATTTATTTGAAGGCACTTAAATACGCTCAATATAATACTTTCTGTATTCATGTTTTGTAAGTGGTGAATCCATTTACGATCATTTTTGAACTTTGAATAAAAATTGTTATATTTTTTGACGGAATTAGCTTTTATACATACTTATTCTGTATGTAAAGGTTTTACTAAAGAAAACTTGTTATTTTTCAGGGCCAACTAAACAATAACATGATCAATGCGCTTCAGTCTTCCTTCCTCTCTTCGAAAATGGTGGTACCCGGTCAGATGTCACCGATGTCGCCTATGTCGCCGATTTTAAACATGAGCGTCATGAACAGGACGCATGGAATGAACAGATTAAATGGTTTAAACGGATTAAATGGAGTCAACGGAATAAACGGACTTACGCCAAATCCAGCTAACATTATGTCTGCACTGTCATATAACCCACTATTTTCCGGCTTACCGTTCCCTAGTTCCTTTTTTGGCGAGGATGATGCGGAAAAGGCGATAAAATTAAAGGCTTTCTTGGATTACGTGAAGTCTATGAACGGTGGTAAGATTCCAGAAGAGTTGCTGAGAAATATTCCTCCCATGGCAAACTTTGTTCAAAATGAAGTAATGAAATCCTCTTCAAATGGAATCAAAGTTCCTGTGATTGATGAACGTATGTCGACGCCAGAAGATGATTATGTGGAAGGAAAGATCGCACCTCTTGACCTTAGCAAGCCCAATTCTAATTCACAGACGGAGAAGATTGTACTTGATTGTCCTAAGACTACTGGCACCAGCAGGCGTAAAGGAAAAGCTGTAAAGTTGGACAGACGAGTAATGGAGGAAGAATCGGATGAGGAACAGGTGAGATATTGAGACAAGATTATTGTAATCCTAAGTAGTTTCCTATACTCATTTTAAAAATTAAACAGTTTTCTTTATTGACTTTGTATTTAATTATTAACTTGATTATGAATTTCTAGATTCCGGAAGAAATTTTCAACTCACCAGCTCCTTATGCTTCGCTGGAGGCTTTAGCAGAAAGAAAAGACTCTACTTCCGATGATGGCAGTGGCATCCACAGCGAATTTACTTGCCAATTTTGCGAAATCTCTTTCGGCAACGATGTCATGTACACTGTTCACATGGGCTACCACGGATATCAAAATCCATATACTTGCAACATGTGCGGTCATCAGTGCTCAGATAAGGTGTCCTTCTTCCTACATATTGCTAAATCCAAGCATTAAGAAAACGAGTTCAGTATATACCATCAATTTCTGTGATAGTATTGATATTTTTGGTAAAAATTATTTTTCTACAGTAGTTCAGATTTCTAAATATTTTTCTCTGTGCTAATATTATTTTTAGACAGAAGACAAAGTGCCATATTGTGATATACTCGGGGTTTTGATCAAGAGACTATTCTTACGCCTATTCTATATTATATTATATATTATAATTTATATATTATATTATTACGATTATTCTCAGCCCTATAGCTTTATAATCTTTATATCATTATAAAGAGGTGCAATTGTATATTCTACAGTGAAAACAATTATTTTTGATCCAAAGAAATGCATTTCTTTGATTCCATTTTTTATTTGATTTCATTTATTTGAGCCAAAAAAACCCGTTTACTTAATTGTACTGAATATTATTTAAAAGCAAGAAAATCATGCATTGATTCAAAGAAATCATTTCTTTGGGCGCCATTTCTTTGAAATAAAGAAATATTTCTCGGTCCCAGAATATGAGATAATTAACTCAGGGAATTGATATCTTTGAAACTAAGAACCTAGTTTCCTTTAATCTCGCTTTCGCATCCAAAGAAGTATTTCTTTAGTTCAATGATTTTGTGCCTTGGAATTAAAAAACATTCTATTTGAAATAAGTTATTCATCGATGCGTGAAACAAATATTTTGGTTTCTTTGAATCAAAGAAATATTGAGATAAATGAAAGCAATATTAATTAAGTGAAAGCGATATTTCTTTCATATAAGGGGATTGATAGTGTTGTTCTAATAGAACATGTCATTAGTCGAATAAAGTAATTTGTTCACTTAAGTAATCATTTATTTACTTAGAACATGCCTTTCAAGTCAAGAAATATATTCTTGAAATAACTTCATACACCATTCGTTCAAGAAAATATTTTGGTAAAATTCTTTATTTGTACCGAGTAGTTCAGAACATATGCCGCCAGTTGCGCGAAGTTTATGGTCTCATGTAAATATAAATCTAAATCCATAAGTACAAAACTGTATTACTGCGAATGAGAAAATAAAGAGACTATTTAAATGTAAAAAAACCATAGATATAATCTGAAAAAATGTGGTGATTGATGTTTATATCGGTCTTCCTAAGCACTGGTCAGTTGGTCTGCTTGAAATTCTTTTTTGTACTCTGCGAAAATGAAAATGAATATATTATAAATTATAATTTATGTATGTATATTTAATCTCTCCCTTTTACGGGTTTGAGGGCCTCCGCTCCCTGTACATATCTTTACATTCCATCCTTAATCTATCTTAACTTAACATATCTTATTTAAAATAACAATATTATTACTACTAATAATTCTTAAAATTCTAAAAATGAGCGATCTTTCCAGGGCTTCCGTTTCCTCTTGGCTCTTACCATAAAGTACATTTTCAACGATTTAAAAATTTAACTTTTTGCTAGTTATTTTCCGTATGAAGATGAACACTGTATACGACCGTTCACTTGTGTGTTTTTAAACTAGAAGTAATAAAACGAACCAATCGAACAAAACAGGAATACAACAATTAAAGCATCTTTGCAATCCAACTTCATGCTACAAACGAATGAAGATCACTTTCACATTAAAGGTTTATTAGAAATAAAATTGTGAAAGGATTTACAGTTTACACATAGATTCGAAATGTTTTAATTTTTTAGCACATTATTAAATTTAAATTATTAGTGAAAAATATCAACGCACTAAAGTAATCTTTTCATAATTTTATGAGTAAAATGAGTTTCGAGTCAATCTTAAGAATTAATTGAATATCTAAATTTGTATAATTATTATGTTAAGGTTCAAAACACTTATTTGAAAAATATACTTATAAAATTTAAATTCTTACATACAAAAAATTACTGACGGAGTCAATGACTAGAGTCACTACCCAGATAGCACAAAAAATGCCGTGAAGATTTCCTGAAACTTGCAATGTAAGGTTAGGAATATTGCATTGAAAGGTTGGTGCAAGGCACGATCAATCCAGAAAATGCCCGCTTGTGAGGGAATGTCGCATGGCAAGTTTCAGGACAGTTTGGAAGATTTATTAGAATTTATTCGGTGCGCAGTAGT
This sequence comes from Andricus curvator, assembly GCA_932195095.1. NCBI lineage: Eukaryota > Metazoa > Arthropoda > Insecta > Hymenoptera > Cynipidae > Andricus > Andricus curvator. Next base: position 3,706 of record CAKNYM010051516.1, read on the forward strand.
TTTCTATGGGATCTATGGCTGCGCAGTAGTTTTTTTTGGCCCTCATAGTATACCTCCAGACACACGTATCATGATTATTTCATATATTTGTAAAAAAAGAAAAACCAAAAAATAAATAAAAATTTTAATTATTTTGTGGTTTTTCATTTTTTTCAAAAATATACGAAATAATTATGATACGTGTGTCTGGTGATTTACCAGGAGGATTAAAAAACTACTGCGCAGCCGTAGGTGCCATAGAAAACTACTGCGCATCGAATTAAGCTAAATGAATCTTCCAAACTAGTGATGCCGTTCGATACGAGACTGTTTCGATATCGTATCGAAAAATCTCGGTTTTTTCTCGTATCGGTATCGGTTTCTGAGACTCCAGTCTCGGTTTAGTCTCGTATCGTTTTGGTATCGGAGAACCGATATATCGCTCGGATCGTCTCGGGATTTTGAGACTAGACAGCCAGATGGTGGTTTCCTACGAAACAACAGTAGAAGGGGAACGGCGACAAGTTTCAACTACCTGAGTACCAATGAACCTTTTCTTGTAATTTAAAGTTCTGAACCTTCAAATGAACGAAATATATTTTCCCAATTCATTTATATCTAGAAATATTTTTCAACTGCAGATAAAAATATGCATTATAAGTTTCTTTTATAATTTAATTATTTTCAATGTAATGAACCATTATATTTTTGCACTGTTTCTAGATTATAAAGCAATTAATAAAAAATGTTCATTTGAACGTTAAAAACTTCAAGCACATTATCTTTTAAATGTTCAAGCTTTAAACTTCTAAAATGCCTACATGTCTTTTAAACAAAATCGAATTTTTCTCAAAAAAATTGGGAAAACTTTCAAAATTACAAAAACGGAATATGTGAAGGTGCAAACCGGCAAAATTTTTTTTGAAATCTTCGTTATTCTGTTTAAAAATTTTAGAAAATACTTTTAAAACTTTTTAAATTTATTCTTAGAATTAATTTTTGAAAATACGAAATCATTTGAAATTTTCCCAAGAATCTTGAAAAAATTCAAGAAGATTTTTCCATATTGCAGATGTGACGAAAAAGAATCTAGACATTTTTTATTTTACAGGAAAGAAATTACAAAATATTTGATAAATTTTCGGAAATCTTTTCAAGTGCTAAAATATTTGTAATATCTTCAAAACTTTTAAAATTCCTAAATATCTTTTTAATTGACTGGAATTTTTTGTAAAATTTATTTAAAAATTCTGCAAAATTAGAAAAATGTCTTGATGATTGCCTTGCATCCAAATATCTTTTTAAATTATACGAATTTTTCACACACAAAAAATTAAAAGATAAAAAAATTGCCTTAAAATATTCTAGATTTTGATAACAAGTTTGGAAATATTTTGAAATCTGAAAATCTGAAATCTTTCTCGAAATTTGATCATATCTCTAAATTAAAATCTTTTTTTGAACCTTTTAAAAACTTCTAAGCCTTTTGAATATTGTTTTGAATTATTCGAATTTTTCAACAACAAAATTCTAAACAGATTAAAAATAAAAACAATTGCCCAATTGCAGACTGCAATAAAAAATTTAATGTTTGAGTTAAAACAGGGGAAAATGCTCTCGAGATATGAACCTTGTGCATACGGGTAAAAGTTTAATGTCAAATACGTACTTAGCTAATTCCGAGAAAAACGACCGAGAATTTGGAGATTAGAATTTCACATGTTTTCAAAATCGGCTTTGGATAGCGATTCAAAATGGAATTTTCAATTTATTACAAAAATAAAAACTTATTCCCGAGATATGGGTATATGCTGAATGATAATAACAAAGAAGTTTTCTCCAAAAAAATCATTTTTTCCCGATAAAATCAAAGTTGAAGATCGTGATATCACAGTATGACATTTTTTTGCTAAAAATTCTAAAAAATAAGAAAATATATATGATTTCTTTTGTGATTAAATTATAATAATTTGAAGAAATATCGATAAACTAAAATCTTATTAAAGATTGCGAATGATAATGAAATTATATTTCAAAACAATCCTTTTACCCCAATATGTAATTCATTTTTCATGCATTTTTTATGCAATAAACCCTTTTTTGATAAAAATGGTGGTTACCCAGTTTTGTACTGCTACTTTTAAGCTATGCTTTTCTAAAAGAGTGAATTATGAGTAAGTTTTGATGTAAAGCTTTTATTGATATTTTCCGTAAAATGTCAATTTCTAATTTTTTTTTTTTTATAATTAGAACATTCACAATTTTCTAATTAAATTTGTCTACATATTTTACAATAATTGTGAAGATAATATTAATATAATTAAATTAAAAAATGCAAAAGGAAGTGAAATTGTATGAGATTACAACTAAAATATATCTTCTAATAATAACCTGTTATACATATTAAAATAAAATAGAACAATATAGTAATGGGAAAAACGTATTTATTAAAGAAAGGACTTATCACTGTCAGAAAAGAGGAAGTTTTTCAATTTGTGGGAAAAATAATTTTTCATACAGAATACACAATTCGAATAACAATTTATTTATTAAAATTTTTTGAACACTCGCATTCTAGTTAAGAAAGAGATTCTGAGATATGAGAAACAGGATAATCAGTATTATGATTTGGATTTTAAAGTATGAATCTAATTTTGCTACGATTTTGCCGAAAATTAAAAAAAATATCTGAAGATTTCAGATATGTCGAAAATGAATTGTAAGGAAAATTTCGTTATTTTATAGGATGTTACAAAATCTGAGGAATAATAATTGGCGTCAGTTTGACCTTTCAAACTTCAGGACTTTTAGAAGTTTGGAAGAAATTAGGAAATATTTGATACTTTTTTAAATCTTTTTTTATTTTTTTTTAAACAATTGATTGGTCTTGAACATATTTGTAAAACGTCGAAACATTCTAAATACCTTTTAAAATAATTCAAATGTTTCCTGAAATTAAAAAAAAAAATCTGAAAAATCAAAAACATTACCTTAAAATCTTCCTGATTTTTTTGTGACAAGTTTGTGGATGTTTTCAATTATTTTAAAGTCATTTTAAATATTCTCCTCAAATTAATTTTAAAAAAAGAATCATTTTAAATTTTGCTAGCAACTTAAGAAACTTTTTCATTCTCTTCAAATTATAAATAATCTTTAAATTTTTTCAAAACTTCGAAACATTCTAAATATCTTTTAAAATATTTCGAATTTCTGCTCAAACTAAACAAAAATCTGCAAAATCAAAAACATTGCCTTAAATGCTTCCGGATTCATTTTGTGCCAAGTTTGCAAGACTTCTGAAATATTCAAAAAATTCTTTTTCCGAATTAATTAAAAAAAATTATAATTATTCAACATTTTTCTAGGAAACTAAAGAAATTTCTCATTTTCTTGAAACCTTTCAAAACGCTTGAAAAGCTTCTGAATATTTTGTTCGCTATCTTCAAAAATTTACTTTTTGTTTAAATTTGATTGAAAGATTATAAGATAAATAAATAAGCTAATTTACTAATATTTTTTAGAGAAATTATTATTATCATTCATAATAATAATTTCTTTCCAAACAATCAATGGATCAGAAATCAAACGGTACTTCGGCAAAATAAAAAGTATATAAAATACGATTAGTAGTATTATTAGTTTACATGATTGTAGATTTACGTAAAATAGAAGTTGAGGATATCTTTGCGCCTCTTTATCAACAAATAAAAAGTAAGAGGAATTATTTAAATAAAAACTTTTAAGTTAACAAACTTTTATCTGTCCATGTAAAAGATTTAATTTAAAAATTGCATTGAAATAAGTTTGAGTTTCTTTAAATCAAACAGATCTCACTGAGTGCTTTAGAATTTCTTCGGCAGTGCAAACTGTAGAGTTGTAGAGTTTAGATTTTTGGAATATATAATTCTTTTCTTGCAAGGCCTAGTCCCGAAGGGATAAGCTCCTGACAGCTTCTTTTTCCGTTACCTGCGGCCGGCCACACGACCAGCCCTACTCTCTCTTCTATTGTGAACGAGGAAAAACCCATCTGGACATTTTGTCTCGGAATTCCGATACGAGACGGAACTTTTCGATATTTTTCCGATACGATACAAAACCGAGCGATACAAATCCGAGACTGGAAGGTGAGTATCGTATCGGTATCGTCTCAGTATTCGCTCGGCGTCATCACTAGTCGAGCGCCACTCAGCTCTCACAAGCGCAACCTCAGCTAGACGATCATTTTTTTGTTCTTGATAATTTCGAATTGAAAGCGTTTGAAATTTAAGAACAAATGATGAAATAATGATTTTTAATGGAAAACGTTCCAATTCAAAATATTTCAGACGCTTAAAAGTTTGAAAAATGACAATATTTAGAATGGAATGAAAAGGAATTGAACTTGTATCATATCTGAATGAAAGCGTTTAAAATTGGATAATTTTCAATTGCAAAAATGTTAAAACAGAAGCTTTCAAAATTCAAAACCTTCAAACTAAAATTGTTAAATTTGGACAATTTTTTAAAGAAGACGTTGAAATTGTCTCATTTTTAATTTAAAGCGTTTAGAATTGAACAATTTTATTTTTAATTCAAGAATCTGCAAATTGAATGATTTCAGATTAAAATTTAAAAAGAGAATAATTTGAAAACTTAAAAAATTGAATATTTTCCGATTAGAATATTCAAAAATAGATCATTTAAAATTCAGAGGAATGAAAATTGTATTATTTCTAATTAAAAAGCATTCAAAACTGAATAATTTAAAAGTGAAAACTTTTGAATTTTAATAAATTTAAATTCGAAACGATTAAAATTTGACAAATTGAAATTGAAAACTAGACAAATGACGAGTTTCCAAGTATTTTGCAAATAATTTACAATCGTTTAAACAATATAAAAATATTTATATTGTTTCAAAAATATATTTTTCTCTGTAAGTCGTGGAAAATTATTATTTTCGAGATATACATTCCAGAGAATAATAACTTGTTACAATTTGAGGAAGAAAAGATTGTTTAAACAAATGGAAATTGAGAGAGAGAGGGGGGGGGCTCCTTTCGGTGGGTGAAGAGAAGCAAGCCTCCGGTCTGTGACATAAGACACAACGCGTGTGTCAGAGGCTTGCGTTACACTTTCCAGCCATGACGTTTCATTTGAATCAGGCGCGACTCCCCATATCGAGGTCTAAGATATTTACACATCAAAAACTTATAAATAAAAAACATTTTATCATTATCGTAGGTGCAGTTGAGCTCTCGGATCTAATAACTCACCCGACTCTCGTACTATTTTACAAAGTACACATTTCAGTCAATTTTTATTGAATTTATCTAAAATATTCCAGACATTTTCTTTGAACTATATAGAACAACTTTCTCGCTGGAAGTTGTTTCAAATCTGAAGTTGCCTTGATACTTTTTGTCTCCGAAAGTAGAAAAATGTGGTTACCGATCGGCCTTAATTTTCAATTGGATATTATTAAATAAAAGGTAATTTTCAAATTTTTATTATCTTGCAGGCATTCGTTGAGTATACTTTGTGTGTGTATTTAATTGCGAACAGTTTCAATAAAATTTGTACGAGTTGTGATGATTTATGTTTTAATCACTTATTGAATATTAGAAAAAAAAAGTTTCTTTTCAGTTTTTAATAATTTTAGGACATAAGAAATTTAAAATTATTATTATTGAAATTTTGTCTGAACTTGCAAACATTTTTTAACACAATTAGAATTATTCCTATATTTTTTCCAAAAATTTTGTTTCAATTCCTGCACAATCAAAAAAATTTCTAAAATCTTCCACATTCTCATTCATTTCTCACAATTTCAGAAATCTTCTCAAATCTTTGTAAATATTCTGTTAAAATTAATTTTTTAAAGTAAAAAATCATTTTCTATTTTCTTAGGAATCTTACAAAACAAAGTTTTACACATACATTGTACGTTTTTTTTTTGTTTTTTCTTTAACAGTTCCGAAAGTTACTTTTGGGTTGACGACTAACTTCCATTGGATTTCAGAGTAAAATGTCGAACAGGAAAAAGGAAGAGGACGAAATTATCAGAAAATTACGTTCAGAAAATAATCCGCTATCTTCCACAGGGGTTGAGTTATGAGATATTGAAAAATCGTCACTTTTTTTTATTTTCAGCGAAAAATCACTAAGTCTTAAAGAACACTGTGTACCTTTGCATTTTTGGATCTTTGTATTTTTGGATCATCAGTCTCTTTATAAATTATGTATACTTAAAGACCTCTCAATAAGCAGGATAGATAATTCGCACTACTTTATAACAATTTCCTTCGCATATCTCCGTAAGAATGCATAATTATAAAAATAATTACGATAAAACATCATTTTAATGAGTCGCGTCTTTTATATTCTGTATATTATTTTGCGTTATGATCTGCCTTTTTCGAGAAAAATCAATTTTTCTGTAAAAACAGACCAATTTATTTCTCCTTTCATGTGGTTCATTTTTAAGCCACAAGGAACAAAAAAATCGAAAATGCACGTTGAGATTCGGACATGCTTTTGTTTAAGCACCCCTAATATTCATATGCTGTTAATGTATAAATAAACAAACGCTTTTTGCTACGTCCATCAAAGTATTATGCTATTAGTGATATATTATCACAAAATTTTCAGAATAAATACTCATAGTTATTACTAGAAACTGTTCAAAATATTTTCAAACATTCTCTGTAAAAACGAGAGATCTTTTTTTCGGTATCATATTTTTCGAGTCCTTTTTTGAAATAGGATAACTTCATTATTTTTAATGTAGAAAAACGAATCTGGAATCCCACGAGTGGTTTCATTTTAGTATGACTGGAGACAGGTTTTTTAGTCGTATTTCAATGCCTGGAATTAGCTCTGAATAAATAATAGTATTTTTACAGTGTTAACAAGAATGTTGATTTTCAGTGAATTTCATACCTACTAAAAAATCTTGTAACTGACTAAATTTTCATGTGAAAATTTCAAAAACTTGGCAGAGTACAACTTAATTTGCACAATTAATTGAATTTGCGAAATCGAATATGGTGAAGTAATTTACAAAGTAAAATTGAATTGAAAATAGCTGTAGTGGAGGAAGACTTGCATTTTAGGACCAAGAAGTTTTAATTTGCTTATTTTTAATTAATATATGTCCTACTTTCAAAATTGTATATCTATATTTTTCAATACTCTATTTTTCGAATTGAAAAAATCAAATGATCTAGAAAAGAGGCGGATTACTGATTCAGAATTAAATGAGTATAAAATGCTACCATAGGGAAATTTTAAATGATTATTTTCATTTATTTCTTCTGCCTCAGATAATTAATGCACTATGCTATACATTTGAAAATTCATTTTTTATGAAATGCATATTTGGAAAATATTCAAAATCGACGAGATTACTATCAGCAGTTCTTGGTTACGGTGAAAAATTGGCAAGTAACAATTTCTTTCACTTGTCAGTTGTCAGGCTTATCCTGTCTTCTCACTCACATACACCACACACATTCTTGGCCCACGCCACTCACACACATTAAGCATACTTCCCATCGGTGAAGCACTTGTTCCGTGGCTGGTTCGCGATACTAGCGCCACGCATCGCTGGTTCGCGAACTAAACCTACTCCCGACGTCTCATTCCCCACGCCAGCCAACTAAGCTTGGTGGGCATTGTCGCCTCTATACCTATCTTCCCTTTACGAAATCACTAGATATTTCAACCAATGATATTCTCGTAGTAATCCACAGAAACACGGTGATTGGCTGTAATGTCTGGTGATTTAGGGTTTTGCGTTTTGCGCCAAGTTTGACCAATAAATACATGGTCTAGCCACGCGCAAGTAAAAAAAACTGAGCCAATCGGAACCAACCGCTTAGTTTCGCCATCTTGGATAAGTAAGGCGGCAAATGTAAGTGATTTTAGAATTGAATTTTTTGTGTGTAATTTTGCTGTATAGAAATATTTCAATACTGATAAAATGTATTGTTATGTTAAAGATGGGTAAATGGCAATACGGATCAACTTTACTTTTAGTTTACTTGTTTCATAACCTCTTCCTGCTGACAAAAACTTGTATATGTCTATAGAATAAAATAATACTGAAGTCAACTGGGAAAGTACTGAATGAATAAAATTATATAATGCAGTAGCCACGACATATAGAATAATAATGATGTATTAATTGTTTAAAAATATTTTTTCCTCAGTTTTTGAGGAAAATTTGATCGAACGATATATTTATTATTTATTTATAATTATCGATGCTCTTATTTACTCTTCTTATTAAAATTTTGTCTAACGTTCGTAATATAATTAATATATGAAGGGTGGAAAGACAGAAGGTGGCAACTGACAATTTTTTGAAAATGCGGTTTATTGTTAGAAAATTCTCAAAAATTGAAATACACATTGAGTTAAAAGTATTTGCTCGAAATCGTATTTTTGATGGTAGCAATACCTTAAAGTTTTATTTTCGTATCCATTAAAAGTAAAGACTTTCGTGAGCAAGCTATTTTTTATGATATTTACAAAAGGCATGTATTTCCATATCCTCATGGTTCAACATCAGAAAACGTTAAATTGATTATTTATCACTACCTGAATGCAAAAAATCGTCTGTCGGACTGTGACAGCGACTCATTGAAAATTATTTTTTTGGGAAGTGAATAACTTTTTTCGATAAAACTTTCTCCGTCTTCATCAACTGAACATCTTGGGGGACGTCTAGCCATTAAAAAAATGAAATGAAAATTACACTTTTTGTCACGATTTTAAGACGACTTTACGAAATAAAAAAATTATAACCTCAAAAGCAAAACTCAGTTTTCTCCCAACTGAATGATTTTATTATGAAACTTTTTCCTTCCGTATTCAGTAACTCAAGCAATACGTCAACTCGAAAGCAGAATTTAATTTTTTTTAAATTGCGATTTAAATTTGACACAATGTTTTTTCGCTCCTTCTACAATTTCCATTTTATCAGTTACTCCCAGTTGCCTTTCCCTATAATATAAATATATAAACCCTATAATATTGCATACATACATATTTATATGTAAAGGCAAAAGAATGTCGAGATTTTACAATATGAGAAGAATGTAAGAATGATAAGTCTTACTATAAATATATACAAATGAAGCTAATGATAATTTACTTTTCACATTGTATTATATGGTGTTTCGTGGACAAAGTGTTCTCTCTGAAATGTCGAAGATGAAGTAAATCTTGATTTATTGTTGTAAATTATCTTAATGAATAAAATGTATCCATTTGTATTCATTTCAAAAATGGCAAAAGTTTATATATAATAATCGCAGGCAAAAGATTAACATCAAAACAAAAAATTAGGTACTTTAAATATTGGTGCTTTCCTAAAACGAAGGTTTTTTCTTTTCTGAGCATTAAACACACTTACGAATTTTCCCCTATAAACGCATAGAGTTTTTCAAACTTTATCTCGATTTGTCCCACCAACAAAAACTTGGATTAATAAATATTTTTAATTTTCTTTGGTATTGTGTATATGTAAAAAGAAAATATGAAAATCCAAATTTTACCAGATTGTACTTTCATAACTGTCAATGAAACATATACTGATTATTGTGATGTATGCTTCCTTTGCATAGGTCTCTGAAGTGAGTCAGAAGCCTGTAGATTAATTAATTGCGACACCAAAATGACCTGAATTCTTTGATTAGAACGTCGTATACCCTGTTTAAATAATCAGTTAAGTGTTATTTTAAGAGATATAACGGAATTAGATAGATTATTAACGACTCTGAAGGTTTTAAGATGAAATCAATTAAGTGTTATTTCAAGAGATATAACGGAATTCGATAGATTTTAAACGATTCTACAGGTTTTATGATTAAATTACTATTAATTAAGGAATTTTTAGAAGAGGAAATATTCTATATTATATATTATATATATTATGTTTTTCGGGCTTTTTTATATTGCCATGAATGTATTTTGAACGACCTAAGTATCCTGGAATTGGAACGATTGGAATGAACCATGGAAGCGCTGTGCGTCGATGGAGGGGGGAGCCAATGTTAGGGAGCCAAGTGCTCTGCATCCACTCGTCCGAGAGCCATCGGACCTGTGTGTACGACCGTGGACAAGTGTAAAAGGAAATAATGTTCAATTTATAATACATACATAAAATTCGTTGGGATTAATTTCAAATCTTTGAAATTGTACAAAAAATGAAATTAATAATTGGAAAATAATTTTTTTGAAATAAATATATTTGCCGTTTTACTTACTATGTTTCTGTCATTTTTTCATTACTTGAAATACTTGGAATAAAGAAGAAGCCTTTGACCGTCTTGCCTTCTGATATTAGTTTCCGCAAAAATAATGTAATTGCTTAAATCTATTACAAATACAATTTGTTAATTTCAAGCATGAGTGGGAGTCTTCAACCTTATTAGTTTATTATATAAAAAAGTAAGCATGATTTCAAATATAAAATTTGAATGACTTTCCCCTTTTTAAATCCTTCAATACTGTAAATTGAAATGCTTTTAATCATGTTGATCAGCTTCCAAGACGAAACTTTCAACATACAAATTATTTGAAACTGGATGAATCGTTTAAAATTAAACAATCTTAAATTGAAAATATATATCGAAACATTGAAAATAGTTTGGTTTCATTTTTTAATCATTCCAATGTGTATATCGGGAGGATGTTCAGTCGCACACACGAGAAATTCAAAAGAATGAAAAATCACTAGAAACAACATACTTTTTTTGGTAGATTTTTTATTTTTCAATACCCTTTCTACATTAATCAGTAAAAAATATACAAAATTTGCTTGAAAAATGAAACTACGCCTCTCAAATTATTTTTTTTTCAGTTACTAAACTATACTTTTTGAAATCGGAATCATAGTAATCTTCTTCTATATTTTTTTATTATTAATTGGCAATGTAATGTTTCCCGCGAGCTGTAGCGCGCGTATAATATTGCTAGTATATAATTTTCTGCTTTGTTTTGCAGCAGTTTAATTACTAGAAACTTTGAAAATAATTCAAGAGCGCAAGTCTACCAAGTTATATTACGAAGAATAGGTACACAGTTGTCGGAATAAAATTAAAAAGTATAAAACCGACAGCCGATTGCAGCTATAACACGATGTCATACATGTTAACCGGGTTCCCAAGTGGAGAAAAAATATGGTTCCTATATATGGACCCACGTGGCGATTTCAAATAGGGCACGTTGAAGATTTTTAATTTAAACATGGATTTCCACGTAGTTGGACAAATTCACGTCATTTTCCACGTGAGTTAATGCTTTGTAAATGTAAAATCCAACTAGAACCAAAAGGCTTTTCAGTCCTTTTAGAAGGTTTACATTTTTCGAATAAAGCATCTAGGTACAATGGAAGCTGGATTGAATTACGGTTTGCTCATGTGCAGTTGAAATTTAAATTCTGAAACATCTTAATTTATATGAAAAATTGATGGAGAAATATTTTTAATGGAGTGAATCAAAAATTTGAATTGCTATAACTTTGTAGGGAGGTACAATTGTATTTTTCGTAAGATACTTATAGTCGGTCATCTTAGGCTTAAAAGAACGAGAAACAAAATTCGCAGGCTAAAAAACAAAAAATCGCTGCATTCTAGTCATGTGTAGAACGCTGTGAGCGACAAGCGTGTATAGACTCCGGGTGCAATGTAATAATGATAGAGTCAATTATGATTTCTTTGAAGATGCTCAACGATTTTTTCCGACAAATTTTCTATCCAGATTTATTCGAATTTGGTCAAGAGTGATAAAATCGACATCATGTGTACAAATTACGTCAGCACAGTCATGACAATCTAAAGTTTGTAAATAGAAGAAATAACATATTTATAATATCAGAAGTAAAAGAATTTTCAATATTTTTGCCATTTGGTTTAGCTGAAATTTATGAGAAACCTGGACCAAATGAGACTCAGGGATAAAATTATTTGTTTCCAATAATTTCTGTATCATTAAGTTTCACGACGTTAGCATAAGAATTTTGTAATAGGTATTGGAATGGGATTCTTTAATTCTTGAGTCTCTTTTAGAGTGTTCTCCTCTGAAATTCGAAAGTTAATATAATTTGTTTGCATATGACACTTTAGACATTAGAGGTGAATGCCAAATATAAGTAATAAATACTTGTGGTTGTGAATTCGGAATTGTAAATAATTACATACTGTTTACTGTTAAGTATGCGTTGTACCGCTACCCTCGTTGGTTGGTTGTATATATAGATATATGTCGATACGTAAGTGTAGAGGGAGTGACTACGGGAGAGTGACGCTGTATGCGTTCAGTTCAGTTGTGTCCACAGTAGAGTTCGGATGTATTTGGTCTTTGTTATTAAAGTCCTTTTGTCTCTTAGTTCTACCTTTTATTTCGCTACTATCCTAACAGGTTATGGTTCACAGACGCGACTTTACACTACGCGAATGCCTGCTGATTAAAAGTGAAAAGTGCTGTTTGTTTAAGAATAAAAAGGATAGAACCGCGTTAAAAACTAAGTCTGCCTAGTGCAGCAAAACCTGTGTTTGTTCTGTATGCTACAAGTCAGTGCAGCTTCGGGAAGGAAAAAAAAACTGCAGGTTCAGCGTGAAAGAGGTGGCTAATTCTGAGCGGGGGGTCATCTTTGAGGGATGGATGGTGCACCTGGAAGTAAGGACGCGGAGCCGCAGGGCCGCTTTCCGACATACAAGGATAAGGTGAGAAAGAGTTTATCATACTAAAATAAACGAAAGTTCTCAACTGAGGAAGAGAAAATGTGAAAAGGGGAATATTCTCTCTGTTCTCTTTCGATTCTTGTCAAAATGCGGTCATGGTGATAGAAATTCGAAAATGACGCATACGAAGAAGGAGGGAGAGAGCGAGAGAGAAAGAAAGAAAGATAGAAAGAAAAAAGGAGGAAAGAAAAAGAGAGAACGCGCGAGCTGCGCTCGGCGTTTCACGTCCATACACACATATCTAGGTATGTGGGAGTATAGACTACTTATGTCTTGACTATAGTTTAAGGCTGTAGCTACCAGGGCTCGCTATATGAAAGTAGGTATAGGAGCATGAAGCACAGTGCCGTAGTGTCCAAGGACCACCGCAGTTGTCTGCGGTGAAATAAAATAGGCCCCGCGGACCAAACACACATGATCGGTGCCGACCGTTGCCCACTTGGAGTGCTTCGATCCGGCGACGGGGATGAAGCTGCTGTGAGCTTGCTCTGCCGAGGTGTAAGTTGCGGTTGGACATCAGGAATCCAGCCCCTTCGGGCCCTGATCAGGAAGTGCGTGGTGGCTGCAGAGATTGGAATCTGCAGTGCTCCGGGCGAGTCCGGTCCGTCCGTGCATTCCGGGACCGGGTAACGAAGGCTGGGCCCCAGGGATTTGGGGTAGGACTACGGTCCGAGGGTATACCCGTTCCCAGATTTTTCGGCCCGCCCCTCCACGCACGAAGCGCTGGATCAACTCTTATGGCTAATTCACAAATCCAAACGAAGAACAACAACTTATGAACAAGAACATGGCGGCTCCCACGAACACGGACGGGGGACCACGGATGAAGGCGAAGGGAGTTAGGGACTTGAGGGAGCTTTTGAAAAAGCTTACACAGGAAGTGCATGTAATGAGTGTATATGCCATGGGTAGAGGAAACCTTGACAGGGGAAAAAAAGGGATTGGAAGCTGCTACTTTCACACTGAAGCTTTTAACTCATGGACTTAATGCGACTGGCATGAAAATGACGCAGGTTGTTAAGAATAAAAATGAGCAAGGTAGCGTTGATCTAGGAACACGAAAGGGTCAGCGTACTAAAAAGAGGACAGCCGAGGGCACGCCTAGCCCTGGCGAAGGCTCATCATTGCGCCCAACGAAGAAAATTCAGCTTTGTGATGAAACTTCGGAGTGGACTGAACAAAAGAGGCGTAAGCGGAAAAAGCAGGGGGCTGCAACTGGCGAAGCAGGTTCACAACCAGAGGGGTCTAGTGCAATAGCACGTCGTGCCAACCCATCAGCAAGGAGGAAGGCACGTACCCGCCCAGAGACAGTTATTATTAAACCTGCAGCGGGTAAAAATTATGCGGACGTACTTAAATTGGTCCACAGTAAAGTAAAACCGCATGAAATGGATATCACTGTAAAGAGTATCAGGGAGACCGGGACAGGAGATGTTCTGGTTGAACTGGGTGCAAGTGTCGACGCCAAAGCCAAGTTTAGCGAGGCTTTGTCAGTGGCTGTGGGTGAGGGTGGACAGGTGCGCCAACTTGTCTTGTCGCTAGGGTCGAGATAAAAAATCTGGATTTAGCAACCGACTATCTAGAGGTTATGGATGCTCTAGACAAGGTTCTTGGGAATGTAAAGGGCAGGGATTTGAAAATAAATCTCTCCAGACCAAGCCGCTGGGGAAGTAGGATTGCTTTCATCGATTGTGATGAAACCGCTGTTAAGAAACTGGAGGAGGCTGGTCACATCCGCATTGGTTGTGTCAGCTGTCGCGTACGATGCAGAAGGATCATCACGCGTTGTATCCGCTGTCATGGCTTTGGCCATATTTCAGTCTCTTGCAAGGAGCAAGACAGAAGGAAAACTTGTTGGAAGTGTGGAAAGGAGGGGCATCTGTCCCCAACCTGCGACGAGAAACCTCACTGCTATCGGTGCGCTAAGCGAACAGGTAGTAATGAAAACTCAGAACACATTCCGGGATCCTTTAGGTGCCCGGTGTATAAGGAGTTTTTTAGGAATGATCAGTGATGGCGGTCATTGTTCAGTGTAACCTGGGTAGAGGCAGACTTGCCAGAGACTTGCTGACTCACATTTCAGGAGAGCACAAGGCTGATCTGCTGATTATTTCGGAGCAATACTGTGGCATGGGTTGCAATTGGTACCCGGACAACACTGGCACTGCAGCAATTTGGGTAAGAAACGTATCCAAGTTACCAGTGGTGGACATGTGTAAGGGTGAAGGCTATGTTAGGATCAAGTGTGGGAATATCACCTACTTAAGTGTATACCTCTCACCCAATGAGGGAATAGACGTGTACGTTAGGAAACTTGCTGCACTAGAAGACAGCATTCGGAATCTAGATGGAGAAATGATCATTGCTGGGGACTTCAATGCGAAGGAGGCGGAGTGGGGCATGCCGTGGACCTGGAACAGAGGCGGTTGGGTGGTAGAGATGGCGGCTAGGTTGGACCTAACGATCTTTAATACGGGTACGGTTGCAACATTTAGACGCAGTGGCTGCCAGGGTACTATCATTGATATCACCCTGGCATCTGCTGGTGTCTCATCCATAGTACATGGATGGCAGGTCCTGGAGGATCTTACTGTAAGCGACTACCAGTACATCAAGTTCTGGGTTGGGTCAAACCTTGGAGTAGGTGGAACGCAGGCTGTCGTCGCAAAGGCAGGAGGTTTGAATGTGGCTAAGCTCAGTCGCCCGGCGGTGCTCGAAACGTTGTCCAGAGCAGATGGTCTTACTAGATTGGCTGTTCGCCCTACAAATGTGACAAGAAGGATAGCAGAAAGCCTGATGAAAGAGACTATGAGTTTGATTAAAAGGGCATGTGACATGTCAATGCCCAAAAAATCAGAACATCGTCAAAATCAACAGAACTACTGGTGGAATGATGAAGTTGCCGATCTACGAAGACAGGCTCTGGCGAAGCGCAGGAAGGCCCAACGTAAGAGGGGCCGCGCTGACGTCAGGGTGACTGAGGTAAGCTATATTCTGGCCAAGAAGGCATTGAATAGAGCCATCAAGGACAGCAAGAGGAAAGGGTGGATTTCGCTACTCGACGAAGTCGACAAGGACGTCTGGGGACGCGGCTATCAAATTTTTATCCGTAGTCTGGGATATCGAGCTCCGGAAACCCCACGGGATCCCTTGAGAATGAAGATTATCGTGGACTCACTCTTTCCACAACATTCGGAGAGAGTTTGTGCCGAGATCCCAGTTGTGGACGCGGAAATCCAGCTTTTTACGAATGATGAGCTGTGTAGCGCAGTCTACTCGTTGGGCGACCACAAGGCTCGTGGTCCAGACGGGATACCAGCTGAAGTACTCAAGCTGATTGTTTGTGAATTTCCAGTCGTGCTATTGAATATGTTCAATGCATGTTTGTTGGCTGGCATCTTTGCGAGGAGATGGAAAGTGCAGAGGTTGGTTCTGTTTGACAAGGGCAAGGGTCCCCCCATCACACCTTCGTCATTCAGACAACTCTGCATGCTAGACAACGCAGGGAAGGTATTCGAAAAACTTTTACGGGCCCGTCTACGGACGGCCATTGAAGAAGCAGGTGGGCTCTCCGAAAACCAACACGGGTTTCGTACTAATTGCTCTACAATCGGAGCCATTAAAGATGTCATTTCAGTGACAAAAAGAGCATGGCATGGTAACCACAGATCAAGGAACTCTTGTGTGCTGGTCACTCTCGATGTGAAGAACGCCTTCAACTCAGCAAAGTGGGTGACATCCTGGATGCTCTCGAGCACCGATTTAGGGTGCCGACGTATCTGCGAAGAGTGATCAGCGATTGCCTTGACGACATGGAGTTATTGTACGACACTACGGAAGGTCAACAGAGACGGAAAGTCACAGCTGGTCTGGCACAGGGGTCTGCACTTGGTCCAGATCTCTGGAATGTCTTATATAATGGTGTGCTTGAAATCGTGCTGCCTGAGTGGGCCAAATTAATTCGATTCGCTGATGATCTCGCGGCCATATAAATAGCTAGAGATACAGAGCAAGCTCAGGGAAGAGTAGCACATGTATCTATCTGGTGAATGATTGGCTTAGGAAACATGGGCTTTCACTGGCGTCTAGCAAGACGGAAGTGGTTGTCCTCACGAGGCAGAGACATTTTGGAGACATGGTGAAGTTTGGTCAACCTGTTGTGGCTTCGAAATCTGTTCGATATCTGGGTGAAAATGTAGACCAGAAGCTAACGCATTATCCTCAAATTCAGGATGCAGCGGCCAAAGCTAATACTACAGTGGCGAATCTCTCCAGGCTTATGCCTAACATCAGAGGTCCTAGAGCCAGTAAGAGGAGAGTATTGATGAGTGTAGCTCACTCGATCCTTTTATACGGAGCAGAGATTTGGACAGACGCATTAGAAATTGAAAAGTACCGTAAACGAATGGTTTCGGTACAACGCCGTTGCGCCATGAGCATAGCAAGCGCGTATCGCACAGTCTCAGCTCCGGCGGTGATGATTGTGGCTGGAGTAATCCCCATTTTCCTACTTGCCAAGGAGAGGAAGAGAAACTACGAGCGATCCCAATAACACCTCTCCCAAACCCTCACGGATCACGGACACTTCAACTCCTATTTACACCGGCGCAGCAGGAAGGAAAGCGAATTATGCGATTACTATCCCACACAGGTGGATATAGTTGAGCATACATTCTACGAATGTGGAAGATGGGCGATAAAGAAGCATGCCCTGGAGACTGTGCTCGGAGAGGTACTAACCCCTGAGAATACCGTAGCGTTGATGCTCCGCGACCAGGAGTACTGGGATTCGGTGGCATTTTACATCGAATCGGTCCTTCGGCAGAAGAAGAAGGAGGAACAGGAGAGGCAGCGCTATGACCAACAATAATGGTTGTGCGGGATTTGAGAAGATTGTCAAAAGACAATTGCAGGACAAGAGACTGCCCTACAGGGTCGAAGGCCGGCGAGCCCGAGAGATCTGTCCCATCTACCGAGGACGACGCGTAACCCTGGAGGGTGAGAACAAACTGCACGTAGAAGTCCAAGCTGGCAATAATGGTGGCACCGAAGCACGGTGAGTTGGCCTTATCCCCATGTTCCTGGAGTAATGCGAAAGCGGATTCCGGGAACATGGGTTGGCAGGATAGGGGGGGGGGGGGTTTAGTCAGTAGGAATCTGACACTACCCATCTTAAGAATTGCCTACCTCGGTAGACGATTGCTAAGATGGGTGTCTTATGCAAGATTTCCCCTCCTACTACAAAAAAAAAAAGTGCCGCAGTGAAGGAATAGTGTATAGTTGTGGCTGGCAAGGCTTGCTAATGTATAGAAGTTCGCAGCACAGAACGACTGGGGCTGATAGTGCCTGCTATAATGATGTATAGAAGCATGCCGCACAGTTTGCTATAGCATTGGAAATAATGAAATGCAATATATATGCCCGCAGCAAAATTATTTGAAAGAGGGGAATATATAATTATTAAATGTTTATGAGAAATAATAAAGTAAAGAAATTATTAAATTTAATATTAAAATATTGAAAGCATCCCTGGCAGACCGAATGAACGGAATGGATACGCTACAGCGTATCCTTACAGTATCCACATCGAAATTTTGCGTGTGAATAGTGCTTGATAATTTAGGAGCTGAATTAAGATTATCGTGTCCGGATACACCTCAGCATAATGGTGACGCGGAACGTTTTAATTAGACTATTCAAAACAAAGTTCGTGCTTATACGTATGATAGTAAAATTCTCTTACATAGCTGGGATTTGTGTGCGTATGCAGCAACGTACGCGTATAATAGAACACCACATGCAGCAAGCAATATGATAGCACCAATTAAGAAATTTGCTCCGAATTATAACATAGATATTAAACAAATTAAGAGGTTTGGATGTTTAGCCTATGTAGGAGTACAAAGAAAATTAGCTCCTAAATTTCGATTTGTAGCCAGAAGAGTCATATTCGTAGGTTATACTAGAACAGGCTATTTGTTGCTAATGCCGGAAGAAGGTAAATTTTATAAGAGTAGGAACGTAGAGTTCAATGAAAAATTAGTATATGGCGACAAATATAATACTGAGGGTATTAAAAATTGGATAAATGACTATGAGAGTATTGAAAAATCTAAGTGGTTTGTTGAGTTAGAAAAGCAAACAGACTCATGGGAAGAGATATTAAAATCGGAAGGAGTAGTTAAAGAGGCAGAGGTAGGCCTAGAAAAGAACCAAAGATCAACTCTATCTTGCAGGATAAGAGAGTGAACCTGACGTATGCTATGTATATTTTAAATACTCATGAAGATCACGATGAGAGTAAACATTAAGAGGTGGATGAAAAGTGCTATGGACTCTTGGCTGATATGCAAGATGACCCTAAAACAATGGCTGAGGCTATGGAAAGACCTGATTCGATAAGCTGCTCCGAAGCTGTTAAAAACGAGTTAGACTCTATGGAATCCAACTTGGTTTGGACAATTGTAGATAGGCCATCGATAAGTAAAGATGGGAAAAAGGCTAACATCATTGATTCACGGTGGATTTTTAAAGTAAATTTGATGAAAATGGCGGCAAAATGTATCAAGCAAGGCTTGTGATTCGTGGGTTCAAGGATACTAATGAATATGATTTAAGAGAGACTTATGCCCCGGTTTCGAGATTACCTTTGATTAGAGCGTTTTTAGTTGTAGCTAATAAGTATGATTTAGAACTGTATCAGCAAGACGTGAAAACAGCGTTCTTGGCTTACGGATAAGTCCGAAAAGATAGAACGAAAAATGTACTGAAGTAATTACAAAGACAGGTTTAATTAGAAATCCAATAGATCCCTGCTTGTATACTTGGCATGAAAATGAGAAAGTACTGGATGAAAGCTTCGAGATTAAAGATTTAGGCGAACCAAAGGAGTTTTTAAGCATGCGAGTTTCCAGAAATAGAGTGTCAAAAACATTACAAATAGATCATCAAAAGTTTATAGAGAAACTTGCTGATAAAATCTGTCCACAAAATAAACATCCTCATAAAACTCCAATGGTAACAGAGAGGACACCTAATCGGGGAAAAATCTCTAGAGAAGAACAAATCAGTTCTGGAGATCCTTTGCCTGAAAACTACCCCTACAGAGAAGGAGTAGGCTCTCTGCTGTACATAGCCAATACCACCAGACCTGACATTTCTTACTCGCAGTGAATGTGTTAAGTAGGCATCAGTTGAATCCAACCTTTTACGAATGAGAAATGATGATAAGAGTAGTTAAGTATTTAATAGCCACTGCCGATAAGAAATTGATATTCAGGGGACATGGAGATAGTCTGATTACCTTTGCAGATGCCAGTTTTGCTGATTGTAAAGATGCATTGACTACTAGTGTGTATGAAATGCAATTGTTCGGTGATACAGTGGCTTGGAAAACTCATAAATTAAGTTATGTATCGCTGTCAACATGCCAAGCAGAATATGTATCAATGAGTAGAGCCTGTCAAGCGATGATGGCGATGGTAAATTTACTTAAATTAATGTTGAAAGATGAATGGTATCCGCTAAAATTATACTGTGACAATAAAGCTGCCATATCATGTGCTAAGAAAGAAGGCAGCAATAAGTTAAGACATATAATTGAAATAAAATATCATTATGTAAGGCAATGTGATTGTAACGAAGTTACAAGCACCCCAGTAAAGACGACCCTGTAGGCTTAGAACCAGGAGTGGGGAGAGGACTAACTTCCTGGTTCTAATACCCAAATCCTGACCCTGGGTCTTCAGTCTTGTGCTACCTGCACCGTAACCCGGTAATACATCCTTGAGGTTTAGCACCCCGTGAGTGTATCCCCAACGACGCTACCTCATCCTCAACGAATTCACTTCCAAGGCAATAACCATAGCTGCTCTCAAGTACCTTGGCTTCATCGCCTGAGTACCCGCTACATCGCTCGCCCGCTCTTGGCTTTGCCGCCCGGTTCGGGTTTTCGAGGACCAGACTCACGAGAGTCAATTCTTGTAAGTTTATACAATAAACGCTTTTTATATTTACTTCGTTCTTTTTCATGATTGACTTCACCCGCTTCTCGACGCTCCAAATCTCACCCTTCCTTTAATTTGCGAGATCCCTCACAAATTTGGCGCCCTCCTTAAAAACCCCACAATCCCGCCAAAAAATCCTCCAGGTCGAGAAACGGAAGTCATAAAATGATGAAAATTTGAATAAGAAATTCAAAGTGGATACATGTTTGTTGTGAAAAGGAGAGAATTTTGAATTGAAATTTTAATATGAAATTGATTTTTTGAAAATTTTTGGTGAAAATTATATATATTGAAAAATGTTATTAGAAAAAGTGCGGGTAGAATATGCAATTTAGCTCGAAAAAGTGCGGGTAGACTGTGATAAATGTCCGTTAAAAATAGTTGGTATACGTCGCGTGCTCGCAAGCTCTGCCACCTTTAATAAAAAATAAATTACCCTGAGAAAAAACACCTTGTGTGGATTCCATGTAGCTGGATTGCACAAGTGAGGGGTCTAAAAAACAGAAACTAAATTAAAAACAACAATTTTCAGATAGACAAGGATAAAAAAGAATATTGAAAAATAAAAGCGCAACAATGGAATTTAATAGTAGGAAAAAACTAGACAAATTTTGAAGAAAAAGAACGAAAGTTAGAAAATGAAAACGGCGTTAGTAACAGAAATTGGCGCGCGAATTTAGAAATCACAGTGAGTGACGTAACTCAAGCAACCCCAAGCGTTCCCGCCCTCAGTGGATACTTCCGCTACGTGGTCAGGCCACACGCAACCCCAAAGTAGTAAAAACCGAGACGCTCACCTGAGTGAACGTGCCGGTTTTTAATCAGCCATAGAAACCCCTGAGCTAGGCCGAATAGATTAGAAAGAAAAGTCGAATGCAACTGAGATCCGGAAAAATAAAAATTATTCCGAAAATGGCAAATCCAGTAGAAAATGTCAGAGATAATAGGGAAAATGAGATAATTCCAGAAATTTTAATCGAAGAAAATAATGCACAAGCAAGTGCAAATAATTTAGAAAATGAAAACATTGAGAGTCAATCGTTCGAAAACAATGATAGAACAGAAAATTTAGTGAGAAACATTAATTTCGAATCAGTAACGGTTAGAAGAGATTTAGATTGGGGGACGATACAACCGAATAAAAACACAGGTGCAATCCTAAGAACGAAAAGACAAACACAAACGCATACAGAAAGTACGCCAAACCCACACCGACATAACAGTAGTACCCAGCAAATACGAGCATTGGGTTTACTGTCTCCCAATACCGAGAATACGTTAGGTAATTGGAGAATAGAAAATGAGAACAGTAGCACTTTTGAAAGTCAGGAGTTAGAAAGAAATAGAATAGATAGCGAAATAGAAACGAAGAGAAAAGAACTCGAAAAATTAGAAAGAGATAGAAGACGTTTAGAGTTGAGTAGTTTAGAAAGAGATGAAATACTTAGAAAAGAGAGAGAGAGGATAGATAGAGAAAGAGCAGAGAAAGCAAGAACAGGCCGCGAACGATTACGAATAGAGATAGAAAGGCAGGAAGAAGAAAATGAAAAAATAAATAATCAAACTTTTGAAATTTATTCATTTGTAGAGAATAACATTGAATTTTGGAATGGTGCAGAAGAATTAATCAATTTTTAAGAAAATAAAAGTGATAAAATTAAAATAAAAGAACTTTCAGAAGAGATTAAAAATCTAAATGATAAAATGGATAGAATTTTAAATTCAACACAAAATTTAACGACTCAAAATAAAATACGTAATAATACTGTTCGTTTTGAAGAAACAGAATTAAATTATAATGAGCAAAGACACGCGTTAGCAGGTGCAAGTAAAAGGATAATAAATAATAGAAGTAGCGGTCAAGGGGACAGATACTCGTTACCGAGACCAGTGCAAAGGCAATCAATTATGAGAAGATCTAACTTGCCTCAATTTGAAACAGAAAGACAGAGTAGAATGGATAGAATTAGAGAGAGTGATAGGGAAAGAGAGGAAACAATAAATAATAATGCACATGAGATTCAAGCAACCCTTTTTTCATTTGGAATGATTCAAACGCCATTCCAAATAATGTCTAACTGGCCCATAAAATTCAAAAATAATACAGAAAACAGTCCTACTTATTTTCTGAATAGTTTAATGAGATTCAAACGAGGCTATAAAATTAGTGAAATAGATATTTTAGAAAATTTAGATGCTGTTTTTCAAGAAGAAGCTTTAAGTTGGTTTCAGGTAAAATAAAAAAATAAAATTCTGTAATCAGAAAAAAGAACAAGATATTCATGCTTTCATAACAGAAATCAAACAATTATTTGAAAAATTAATGCCGCGACCAAGCTTAGAATGGCAATTGCGAAAAGCGTATGAAAATTTAAGAATTGAATATAAAGTTTATATTGCTAGAAATGCATTTTCAAATTTTTCAGAATTGGAAATTTTAGGGCGTGAATGGGAAATAGAATTGGCAAAGTCTAAAATTAGAGGTCAAGAATTAAGCATTTTAGACAAAGAGGATAGTAAAAATGATAAAAATACAAAAAATACAGGGAATGAAGAAAATCAAAATAAATTCAAAAACGATAATCAAAATAAATATGAAAAACAAAATTACGAACAAAATCATCAAAAACAGTTTAAACCGAGTTATCCAAACCAGCAAAACAAACAACAATTCCAACCGAGATTTCCAAATGGAAATCCCAAATTTTTTAATCCAAGATTTAAAAATAATAATAATTATCAAAATAATCCAGGATTCCAAAGAAATTCGCGATTTTATAATAATTATAATAGCTTCAGAAATCAGAACCCAGCTAGACAGTTATTAAATGCGATTAATCAGCTGTTAGGAAACACACAGACACAACAAACGAATAAGTATCCGCAAATACCAGCGCTTTTATATAACGCGGAAGAAAATAATAATAAGTCTGAAGACAAAAAAGATAATAAAGGACAGAACTAAAATACAAAACATTCAAATTATGAAAATAGTAGGGAAAATAAAAAAGGTGAAATGAATCCAAGTCGAAATTTAAACTATAGATCGCGAGAACCCATAACATGCTACAATTGCGGGAAAGTAGGCCACTTTCGACGTGATTGTTGGTATAAAATAGACCAGGGAAACGCAAGCGGTGGTTATTAAAGACGGATAATAATCAACGAAATCAGAGACCGTCAGAATTACTTGACACAGACACAAACGACTCGGACGAAACAAGATTTCACATTATGATAGATTTCAAAGATCGGGAATTTAAAGTGTTAGTTGACACCGGTGCAACTCACTCATACATAGGTGAAAAATTCATAAAAACAATAAAAGACTTAGATTATGAAATTAAAAAACCGAAGAATGATACACTAATGGTCGCAAATGGCCAAAAATTAAAAATTATAGGACAAGTTTTAATCCCAATCAAAGTAGGTCATACGGAAAAATACTTATTATTTAGACTGGTACCAAAATTAAGATCGATAGGAATAGTGGGAACCGATATGATAGAAAGATTAGGTTTGAAAATGGATTACGAGAAAAAGATTTGGTGGTTACCAGAATTACCAAATATTAAGTATGCGATACAATCAACTATTAGTAAAATGCAGGAACCGGTAATTAACGATACAGAGGAAAATAGAAGTAGAGATAATGAGGAAACGAAATTAAAATTTGGAACTAAGATTAGCCTGAGAAACCACGTGCGGGAGAACAAGCAAGACAGATTTGCTACAGTGCGAAGTCTCTTCTCCCGTGTCGCCATACACCCCACCCCAAGCCCTCCTTACAGGTGATGCACGAGACTCGATCCCGCCAGCACCCCAGCCGGCAGAGAGTGTACGGGGGCATGCAGCCCCACACCCTAAACCCTACAATGCGAGCGACGCAACACTGGCACGAGCCAACGTGGGCGTCGATAGATTAGATAAGCAGGCTAGTCAAAATAAAGAGAGAGTAGGCAAGAATAATAGGTATAATTTTAAAAATAATGCGGTAATAAATAACAATATTACACGCGTAAGAATAGAAAGGAAGAAAAATTTAGAATTTTGCGAGGAAATTTCTGAAGGGATAGTAGAATTAAATGAAGCACAGCAAGTGCAATTAGAAAACTTGATTAGAAGAAAAATAATAGATCAGGGAACAGAATTAAAACCGACACATTTAACTAGTCATAAAATAGATGTGCAGGGAAATGAACCGATTAAACAAAGGTATTATTATGTATCACCAAAAATAAGAGAATTCATGTATGAGGAAGTAGATAGACTTTTAGAGGAGAAAATCATAGAACCATCTAATAGCGATTGGTCAAATCCTATAGTAATGATAAAAAAAACCTAATGGTAAATATAGATTTTGTTTGGATTTTAGGAAAGTTAATAAAGTAACAAAGAAAGATTTATATCCAATACCTATAATGTCTGAAATATTGGACACATTCAGATCAGCAAGGTACATGTCTAAAATAGATCTTCGTTCAGCATATCATCAGATATCGTTGGACGAGGAATCTAAACTAATAACAGCATTTATCGTCCCGGCCCGAGTCGAAATTTTAGCCCTATTTAAGCCCTGCATAGTTCCAAATAGAACCTACTTTAGGCCTGCCTAACCCTCTATTTCCTCTTTTGAACCTCGTTGGACCTGATTTAGCCCTCTTTAGAACCTCCTATTATTCTCACTTGTATATTTTTAAGACCTCTACAAGACCTACATATTCACAATGTATACCATTAAGCCATTTCCCTTTCGGGGTAGGCGTGACACTACCCGATTCGGGTAGTGTTTCTAGGTTGATAACTTGTAGTAAATAACTACAAGTGTGGGCTCACCACACCCACGATGTGCCAACAGCACTCAGTTTTCTCGAATGGTCACCCATCCAAGTGCTAACCGCGCCCAACGCTGCTTAACTTCAGTGATCTGACGAGAACTGGGTTTTTCAGCGTGGTATGGCTGATGGCAATGAATTTTATGTATTTAAATAAGACCTCTTTAAGACCTACGTAAATCTGTAGGTTCTCTTTTAGCCCTCCTAGGACCTATCTCTACTGTTTTCGTATTTGTATAACTTAATTGCATACTTATTATTATTGTTTCATTTCCCTAATTTGTCACTGCATAATAAAAATAGTTAATAATAATTAGGCAGAGTTAAAAAGGTGAAATATATCAAGTTCTGGAAATTTCAGCCTAATTACACATTTTTTGATAAAAATCAGAAATTGATATAGTTAGTATCAATATGAAGTTATAATTTTTCTGAAGTACAGTGTAACTCCCTTCGCTTTTCTCTCTGAAGTCGCGTCGTTTTTTGCGTCGTTTTATCAAAAATTTCAGTTTAGTTAAAACATTTCGTCATGTATTTTGAGATATGGCACCAGGTCGTAAGAAAAAGTATGCCCTTATTTGGTGGGTCAACAGTGAGTATAAGGATACAATCGAACTGTCACATTTTCCGCAAAAACAACGGAAAATAAATGATATTGCGACACTTTTGTGGAAGAATAAAAAAAACTAGTGAACAAACTAAATCGCAAGCTAAAATACTCGCCATCAGTGGTAAGTATATATATACACTCTAAAAACAGACTATTGACTGTCAAACGATTCCTTTCACTATTAAAGGATTTTCCATTCAAAATTGGTATGAGAGGAAATCCTCTCATAGTTAAAGGATTGTCGTTTCAAATGCTATCCTTTAACTGTGAAAGGGTTTCCTTTAACTTTGATCTTGACGTGAACTCTATGGTCGGACAAAAGTAAGAATAATTTGAACGTTAAAAGGAAACTTATTGCATGATATTACGTGCAAGAAATGTACAAAAGCCGAACTTTGGTGAATGTAAATATAAAGTCGATAATTATCAATTCTATAACAATGAAAATTGAGGTTATGTGGAGCAAAAATTGTTCTTTCAGTACACGTACCTTCCAAACTTCTCGCGTCACAATCTGGGATTCCTATTTTTTTGAAGAAATCCATTTTCTATATCAGTTCGCACGTTTTTTTGCACTGAAAAAATTTACTTGCGCACATTGGGTGCTAAGCGATATTCACTCATGGGCAGGCGAGGCGTACTTCCTCCGCTAGCCAACAAATGAAATCCTTTAATAGTTAAAGGAATTCTTTTCAAAGTCAAAAGAAATAGTTTATCAGTAAAGCTAGTTCCGTTTTGCATTTAACGGATCAGTCTTTGAACAGTGAAACGATTTTATTGATGGACAAAAGAAATCTGCTTAATTTGAAAGGACGCATTCTGAAAGGAACGTAATTTTACTGTTAATAGACTTTTTCTTAGAGTGTATATATATATATATATATATATATATATGATATTCTATTTCGTCTTGTGATTAAGTTGTGTATGCATTTGTTGAAATATCAAATATAAAGGAAAAACTATATGGAATATTGAATTTAGAGGTTAAGTAAGAAATAATGACACATTGTAGTAGAGGCAGGATGCCACATGTCAGATAGACAGGGAAAATAATTTTGCAGGGAAATGCGAGTAGCTGTCAGGGAAAATATAAATTGATATATAAATAATAATAAAGTAGGATCACTTGCGTAACTTTGTCTTGCAATTTTTTTATCAGTATGACTTTTTATTAATAATTATGTTAGTTTGACCTTTATGATGTGCTTTTTTTGTGATATTACATGTACGTTGCTTTTACAGTTTACTTAATAAAGTTTAGATTTATAAGGATTTCGAACAAAATGCAAGCAACATAAGATGGTCATTGACATCTCTCTAAACACATGCGTCCATTTCTTTTACTCAAGTTCGTATCATTGGTGTACTATAAATTGTGTTAACGTAAGTACACTACGTAAGGTATATTACTTACAATTTTTCTTCATGTTCCTTGTAATTCGCGTAGAATTCGTAATATAATTCATAATTCCAAAAACTGTTGTCCTTATTGCCTTAATTTTTCCAAGAAATTAACTATTTAAAACATTTTTGCAGATATAAAGCTCAAAATCTTCTAAGACTAGAAGTGACGCCACATGACAGGATAACCGTTTTCCCAGACTCAACACACGGATATCAAAAATATAGGGCCAACATTTAAAATATGAATATTTTAATAAAAAACTATGGTTTTTCTTTATTACAACAATTTTTAGAAATAAAATTATTCAGACATTAGGTGATTGATTTTCGCAATTTTTTATCTGTTCATTAGTTATTGGAATTGGTGTTTGTTATGAAATCTTAATTCCATAAATTGTTGTAACAAAACAATTTGTTTTGATAATAACAAAAACCAATTGCAGTAACTAATGAACAGATAAAAAATTGCGAAAATTAATCGCCTAATTTCTGAATAATTATATTTCTAAAAATTATTGTAAAAAACGACAATATTTTTTTATTACAATATTCATATTTTAAATTTTGGCCCTATATTTTTGGTATCCATGTGTTTATTCTGGGATAATAGTCATCTTGTCATGTGACGTCATTTCTTATCATAGAGGATTTCCAGGGCTACAGTAGGGCCTAAAAAGAGGACATAGGAGGTCTAAAAGAGGGTATAATTTCTATTAAAATTAAGCCCTCTTTTAGCCCTGCTAGATGGTAAAAATGGATTTATCTGCCACCTAGCAGGGCTAAAAGAGGGCCTAATTTTAATAGAAATTAAGCCCTCTACAGAATCTCCTAAGATCTATTAAGTCCTATAATAGAGGTCTAAAATAGGGTCCAAATTTCGACTCGGGGGGCAAAGGAATGTACCAGTTTAAGAGAATGCCATTTGGATTAACAAATGCTCCTGCTACATTCCAGCGCCTGATGACAGAATAATAACACCAGAATTAAAACCGCATGTATTTTGTTACCTTGATGACATAATTATAGTTTCGAAAAATTTTGAAGAACATTTGAAATATTTGGATATTGTTCTAGATAGAATCAAAAATGCAGGCTTCACAATAGGTTTAGACAAATGTTAATTTGGTTGTTCAGAAATAAAATACCTAGGATTTAAAGTAAATGAAAAAGGTTTACAAATAGATGATGATAAAATAAAACCAATTTTAGATTTTCCAAGGCCAAAAATGGTTAAACAAATTCAAACATTAATAGGAATGGCTTCATGGTATAGGAAATTTATTCCGAAATTTGCAGAAATAATAGAACCTCTGCAAAAACTATTAAAAAAGGAAGTAAAGTGGGAATGGACTGAAAAACAGGAACGGGCATTTACGACTATTAAACATCTACTAACGACAGCACCAATTCTTGCCTGCCCTGATTTTGGAAGTCCATTTCAACTCGAAACTGATGCTAGCGATACAGGTTTGGGAGCCGTACTGACACAAAATATTAACGGTGAAAATTTTGCCATAGCATTTGCAAGTAGAGGTCTTAATGGGGCAGAACGTAAATACTCTGCTTCGGAAAAAGAGTGTTTAGCAGTAGTCTGGGCAATAAGGAAATTTAGACCGTATCTAGAGGGTTATTCGTTCAAAGTCATCACAGATCACATTGCCTTGAAATGGCTTCATAACTTAAAAAATCCAACAGGTAGATTAGCACGATGGGCTTTAGAATTGTTGGAGTATGATTATGAAATAATGTACAGAAAGGGAAGTTTAAACCATGTCCCAGATGCGTTATCAAGGTCGAATGAAAATGAAATAAAATTTTCAAGTATCTTAGCAAGTACAGTAGAAACTGAGGAAAAAGATTTTAAAGAAATTGAAGATAATTGGTATAAAAATAAAATGATACAAGTTAAAAATAAACCAGAAGAAAATCCAAACTGGAGAATACGTGATAGTCAATTATATTTTTATAGACCCGACCCTTTAAAATCAAGCTTAAATTTAGATAGCAACCCGTGGAAATTAATGATTGCAAAAGAATTACGAGAACAAGTTTTAATTGAGAATCATGACAATAAACAAGCAGGTCATTTAGGGATGGAAAAAACTTATGCAAAAATTTCCGAAAATTATTTTTGGCCCGGAATGTACTCTGAAACATTAAAATACGTAAAAGAATGTGACATTTGCCAAAGAATCAAACCGAAAGTAAATAATCAGATGGGATTAATGGGAAAAAGAATAATTGAAGAACCATGGACCGTGGTAGCATCTTATATGATGGGCCCACTACCAATGACAAAGTCAAGAAATCAATATATTCTAGTTTTCGTTGATATGTTTACTAAATGGGTGGAAATAATTCCAGTCAAAAATAAATTAGCATCGACAATTGAAAAAGAATTCCATAAGCGTATAATTTCAAAATGGGGAACACCTAGAATTTTGTTTACAGATAACGGCAAGGAATACATAAATAAATCAATAATTAATTTAACGAAAACTTTTGGAATTAGGCATTCAAAAACTCCTAAATATCATGCGCAAGCTAACCCAACTGAGAGATGTAACAGATCAATTAAAACGGCAATAAAAGCGTACTTGGAAAAAGATCATAAATTATGGGATGAAAATTTAGATGATTTGCAATTTGCGTTAAATACGAGAAAACATTCTTCAACAGGTTTTACACCAGCTTTCTTAAACTTAGGTAGAGAACTCCAACCAATTCAAGCGTTGACTAAAGATTTAGGTAATAAAAGCGAAATTGAATTCCAAGGGTCCGAAAAATGGGCTGATAGAATGCAAAAATTAAAAATAATTAGAGAAGAAGTAGTTAAAAATGTAGATACTGCGAACGAAAAACAATCTAGATATTATAATCTCAGACGTAGACCGATAAGTTTCGAAATTGGCGAACAAATTCTAAAAAGCGATAAAACATTATCAAATAAGGGGGAAGGAATAGCGAAAAAATTGAATAAAAATTTTGAAGGACCATTTTTTATTAAAGCAAATATTTCACCAACAATTTACGAAATAAGAACAAAGAATGGAAAATCACTAGGTAATTGGAATGTTAAAGATATTAAAAAGTTTAATATTAAAAAATAGGTTTGAATTTGAATTTTTTCTTTTGAATGGCATGCATGCGAATAATTTGAATTTTACACCACTGATACCGACAAAAACACTTACACCTACAAAAAACAACAGAAACAGAAAAACATTTATTTACAGAAAAATGAGTTCAAGAATGGCAGTCAAATGTAAAGACTGCAGGGAAGAATTGATAGGGAGGGAGGCCTTACTACACCACCGATGCCGACAGTGGTGGGAACTAGGTCAACCTGCCCTCAACAATACGCCAGAGAAAAGGCTAGAAGAGGAGAAAAGGAAAAAAGAAGAAATCGAAAGAAAAATGAATGAAGAAATTAAAAGAATCAGGGAGGAAGAATTGAAAAAAATAGCAAGAGGAGACAGGGAAGAAGGGCGGGACGTTGACAACGCAAGAGCGAGACACGAGGAGAAAGGTCATAGAGAAAAGGTCCAACAAATAGTAGCAAAAGAAAGACTAGAAAGGGGGCTGCTATCGAGAGAAGATTGGGAAGGGATGATGGTTTGGAGAAGGAACGAGGAAGAAGCAGGCAAAAAGTAAGAAAGGGAAGAAAGAATTAAAGAATTTGAAGAGAGAATGAAAAAGCAAGAAGAGGAATGGAGGAATAGGAATAACTGATTAAGAAAAGTTGTCAATTAAAATTTAATAATAAATTTTTTTTTTGTCTTCCCTTACTGAATCACATACACAACAGAAGAACTTACTCGGAACCCACACAACAGATAAAAATTAAAACGGATTTTTATTATTTTACTTTTATACTTGTACTTTAGAATAACAAAATTTTAATTAAGATTAAATTAATTTCATTGGAGGAAGCATAAAGAACACAAAGAAAATAAAGTAAATACGGCTATAAGAGGCCAAGATAGAGTTCATCAAAATAAATTAGAATTTAGATATAAGTTACTTTTCAGCAGGAGGTAACAAGGAGTGTGGAATAGCTGAAGAAGATATCGATCGGAATAGAAAAGATTAAAATAAAAAATTAATAGCTAAAAATTAGTGAAAATCGAGGCTTTAAACTTTACATTAGGTTACAACATGATAGAAGTCAGAATTAAGAGAAAATTAGTATTTTTTATTTTTATTTTTTTCATTTTTTACATTTTTTGAGTGGTAGGAATTTTCTTTAGTTTGTTTCAGGAAGAAAAAGATGGAAGGCATAAAAGGATGGGAATGTCGTCATTGTAGGGGGATGATTCCAGTGACACTCTACATCATCCATGCCACATACTGTGATGAGATACCGAATCGAATGAAGAATCATCACGTGGTTCCGGATTCGACCAGAACTAAATATATAAAAGGAGGTTGGGTCGAAACAAAGGATGAATTTAAAAACATGATAAAAATTTCATTTAACAAAGAGGAAATTGAACAAATAGAAGGAAGGAAGACAACACATTACACAGAAAACGAGAGGAAGGAAACCAATGGGGAAGATGATTCGTACATACAACTGGACTTTACGGAAGAGGAATTCTTGTGTACATTTAATGAGGAATTAAACAAGACAGAAGAATTGCTAAAACAATAAACCTTGTTCCAAGTAGATGGGGGGAGGTTGTAACGAAGTTACAAGCACCCCAGTAAAGACGACCCTGTAGGCTTGGAACCAGGAGTGGGGAGATGACTAACTTCCTGGTTCTAATACCCAAATCCTGACCCTGGGTCTTCAGTCTTGTGCTACCTGCACCGTAACCCGGTAATACATCCTGGAGGTTTAGCACCCCGTGAGTGTATCCCCAACGACGCCACCTCATCCTCAACGAATTCACTTCCAAGGTATAATGTAGACGGGCGATTATACTTCTCTTAAAGGTCAAGATGTTATATTCCATTTATTCTAGTTAGTTGTAAAATTAAGAGTTTATGGTTAGTATTTTATGTAAAACTACGACTCTATATACTTACACCAATGTATTCTCAAATTATTTTTTTTTTGTAAACCAAAGTTGGAAAAACAAAATGTTAAAATATACTGTAAAAGACTGTTATATTAAGTAAAATAAATAAAATTGTTGTATGGAAAAGCGATTGAAACGATAAAACGGGAGGAAGTGTTAAGTATGCGTTGTACCGCTTCCCCCGTTGATTGGTTGTATATATAGATATATGTCGATACGTAAGTGTAGCGGGAATACAGCAGGGAGTGACTAAGGAAGAGTGATGCTGTAAGTGTTCAGTTCAGTTGTGTCCACAGTAGAGTTCGGACGTATTTGGTCCTTTTTAATGAAGTTCTTTTGTCTCTTAGTTCTACCCTTTATTTCGCTACTATCCTAACATTTACGTACCGCATGTAATTATAGGTGGATCTTTGAATCTCCGGATCAAAGTATTACCAATAGTATAGGTTCATTAGTCATTACAAATTTTTCTTTGTGCCAAAAGTGTTGAAAAGGCGTACGGATTTTCAGATAATAGATTGACTAGAGATTACCTCAGAAACTTGGGACACTTTCAAGGGTCATATTTTTGTAAAGGATTTAAGAGAATATAAGAAAGAATTAGTATAATGATTATTCTAATATTGATATTTTTCGAAATAAGCTGTATAATTGTAAAGAGAGATTAAAGACAAGTAGATTTTTATAATTTTATCCATGCGACTGCGCAATTAGATATTTGGTTGGTGCGCAGAGATTTACATATCTTTTGCTGTAAGTTACGAAATGATTTCGACAGACAGGAATTTGATGAATCTAACATTTTCTTTTATGTTGACACTTGGGAATTTATTTTTTTTCCATTCTGGCTTAGTTATTA
Organism: Andricus curvator; assembly: GCA_932195095.1. Classification (NCBI taxonomy): domain Eukaryota; kingdom Metazoa; phylum Arthropoda; class Insecta; order Hymenoptera; family Cynipidae; genus Andricus; species Andricus curvator. The sequence continues at coordinate 37,157 of CAKNYM010051516.1, forward strand.
TTGAAAGAAAAGTATATTTGCAAAAAGAATTAATTGAATTTTCGCAGCAATTAGGATTTCATCAATTTTGCGTGGATTGTCGAATAATTGCGTGTTGGAAATTAGGAAAACAATTGTACGCAATTGTACAAAAGAAGAATGTGAGAATCATTAAAAGGTTTTGTAATGCAAAGTAGATTTACAAAACACTCGACATTCCGATTACGTGTAAGAAACCGAAATATATTCCTTATATTATTTATAAAAAATACGAACTTGTTTTCATTTAAGCAAACCTTTTTCTGTTGATTGTATGTAAGTAATAACGCTGCCAGGCAAAATATCATAGACTTTTGAAATTTTTCGCATTGAAATTCATCTAAAAAAATTCAGAAGACTTCAATTATGAGAATGAACCCACCCTGAATTTACGAGGTAGATAAAAATGAGATTTTCACGGGTAAATTCAAAGTAAAAATCAATCAAAATTTCTAAAAACAGGGCATATTATGTAATTATAAGAAAAAGTTACTGCAATTTTTGAAAACCCTAAGAATAACAAGTTATTTTCAATTCGTTATTCATTTTGGCTCCGCAAAAGCCGAGAACCTTTCAAGATTGATTTAAAAAAGTACACAGGTTACCTGTGTGTCCCTACTGGTAGTAAAAGGATAGACATATTTTAATCATTTTCTATATCTAATAGAAGTGTGTAAAGAAAAGAACCGACCGGTGCGGTCCAGAATAAAGCATCTAGGTAGACCGGAAGCTGGATTGAATTACGGTTTGCGCATGTGCAGTTGAAATTTGAATTCTGAAACATCTTAATTTATATGAAAAATTGCTGGAGAAATTTTTTTAATGGAGTGAATCAAAAATTTGAATTGCTACTATAACTTTGTAGGGAGGTACAATTGTATTTTTCGTAAGATACTTATAGTCGGTCATCTCTGGCTTAAAAGAGCGAGAACCAAAATTTACATGCTACAAAACAAAACAAAATCGCTACATTCTAGTCATGTGTAGAACGCTGTGAGCGACAAGCGTGTATAGACTTCGGGTGCAATGTAATAATGATAGAGTCAATTATGATTTCTTTGAAGATGCTTAACGATTTTTTCTGAAAATTTTTCTGTCCAGATTTATTGGAATTTGGTCAAGAGTGATAAAATCGACACCATGTGCACAAACTACGGCAGCACATTCATGACAATCTAAACTTTGTAAATAGAAGAAATAACATATTTATAATATCAGAAGTAAAATAATTGTCAATATTTTTGTCATTTTGTTTATCTGAAATTTATGAGAAACCTGGACAAAATGAGACTCTGGGATAAAATTATTTGTTTCCAATAATTTCTGTATTATTAAGTTTCACGACGGTAGCATAAGAATTTTGTAATAGGTATTGGAATGGGATTCTTTAATTATTGAGTCGCTTTTAGAGTGTTCTCCTCTGAAATTCAAAAGTTAATATAACTTGTTTGCATATGACACTATAGACATTAGAGGTGAATGCCAAATATAAGTAATAAACACTTGTGGTTGTGAATTAGGAATGATAAATTAATACATGCTGTTTACATACCGCATGTAATTATAGTTGGATCTTTGAATCTCCGGATCACAGTATTACCAATAGTATAGGTTCATTATTCATTATAAATTTTTCTTTGTGCCAAAAGTGTTGAAAAGATTGAGGTATTTTCAGATAATCGACTGACTAGAGATTACCTCAGAGACTTGGGACATTTTCAAGAAACATATTTTTGTGAAGGATTTGAGAGAATATAAAATGGAATTAGTATAATGATTATTCTAATATTGATATTTCTAAAAATAAGTTGTATAATTGTAAAGAGAGATTAAAGACAAGTAGATTTTTATCATTTAATCCATGCGAGTGCGCAGAATTAGTCATTTGGTTGGTACGCAGAGATTTACGTATCTTTTGTTGTAAGTTACAAAATGATTTCGACAGATAGGGATTTGGTAAATCTAACATTTGCTTTTATGTTGACACTTGAGCCAGATATTAGGAATTATAATAGGTGGCATTTCATATTCATATTTTGGGAATTTATTTTTTTTCAATTCTGGCTTAGTTATTAGTGAAAGAAAAGTATATTTGCAAAAAGAATTAAGTGAATTTTCGCAGCAGTTAGGATTTCATCAATTTTGAGTGGATTGTCGAATAATTGCGTGTTCGAAATTAGGAAAACAATTGTACGCAATTGTACAAAAGAAGAATGTGAGAATCATTAAAAGGTTTTGTAATGCAAAGTAGATGTACAAAATACTCGACATTCCGATTATGTGTAAGAAACCGAAATATATTCCTTATATTATTTATAAAAAAATACAAACTTGTTTTCATTTAAGCAAACTTCTTTCTGTTGATTGTATGTAAGTAATAACGCTGCCAGGCAAAATATCACAGACTTTTGAAATTTTTCGCATTGAAATTCATTTTAAAAAAATTCAAAAGACTTCAATTATGAGAATGAGCACACCCTGTATTTACGTGGTGGATAAAAATGAGATTTTCTCACGGGTAAATTAAAAGTAAAAATCAATCCAAATTTCTGAAAACAGGGCATGTTATGTAATTATAAGAAAAAGTAACTGTAATTTTTGAAAACCCTAAGAATAACAAGTTATTTTCAATTCGTTATTCATTTTGGCTCCGCAAAAGCCGAGGACCTTTCAAGATTGATTTAAAAAAGTACACAGGTTACCTGTATGTCCCTACTGGTAGTAAAAGGATAGACATATTTTAATCATTTTCTATATCTAATAGGAGTGAAAAAAACCCGACCGGTGCGGGTTGGGTCAATCTTAAGTGTCAGTGGATTAGCCCGCAAACTCGCATTAATCCTTAACAAAATTAGTACACTGGGACCTGGAATTAGTTACCTCGGATTAAATAATACCCAGAACATATGGCCCCGCAGTTTCATGGCGAGAGAGAAGCCCGCGAGGTCGAGAGAGGCTTGCTCAGTTGTGTGCGACCACCACCAGCTTAGCGACAAAGGGAGCAGTGCGCGGGTCCTCACGCGCGTATATTGCATAATACTATGTACTCCAAATAGAAACGGTTCATACAGCCTTGACTGTTTACGTTTGGAGGCTCTGGAAATAGCTTCAAGGTCAGTTGCAGGCCATGTTCGAAACCGTAATTCAATCCAGTTTCCAGTGTACCTACATAGATGCTTTTTTCGAAAAATGTTAACCTTCTAAAAGGACTTAAAAGGGTTTTAGTTCTAGTTGGATGTTACATTTACAAAGCATTAACTCACGTGGAAATCGACGTGAATTTGTCCAACTACGTGGAAATCCATGTTTAAATTAAAAATCTTCAACGTGCCCTATTTGAAATCGCCACATGGGTCCATATATAGGAACCATATTTTTTCTCCACTTGGGAACCCAGTTAACATGTATGACATCGTGTTATAGCTGCAATCGGCTGTCGGTTTTATACTTTTTAGTTTTATTCCGACAACTGTGAACCTACTCTTCGTAATATAGCTTGGTAAACTCGCGCTATTGTAGACTATTGTAGAATATACAATTGCTCCTCTTTGGAATGATATAAAGATTATAAAGCTATACGGCTGGTTTCGTAAGAACAGTCTCTTGATCAAAACCGCGAGTATATTACAATATGGCACTTTGTCTTCTGTCTGAAAAAAATATTAGCGCACAGCAAAATATTTTGAAATCGGAACATTAAGAAGACTTTTTACATTTATGTACAATTTAATCATAATTAAGAAAAATTTAATTGATCACTTTTAAGTTAAATCTTCCAAAATTTAACTGTTTATTAAGAAATTCTTATTTTCTTCTATTTTTTGCTGAAAAATTGAGTGTTTCTTGTGATTGCAATCACACTTTAGTAGAAAAATGCTGTCTACTGTAGAAAAATAATTTCTACCAAAAATATCAATACTATCACAGAAATTAATGGTACATACTGAAATCGTTTTCTTAATACTTGGATTTAGCAATATGTAGGAAGAAGGACACCTTATCTGAGCGCTGATAACCGCACATGTTGCAAGTATATGGATTTTGATATCCGTGGTAGCCCATGTGAACAGTGTACACGACATCGTTGCCGAAAGAGATTTCGCAAAATTGGCAAGTAAATTCGCTGTGGATGCCACTGCCATCATCGAAAGTAGAGTCTTTTCTTTCTGCTAAAGCCTCCAGCGAAGCATAAGTGCTGGTGAGTTGAAAATTTCTTCTGCAATCTAGAAATTCATAATCAAGTTAATAATTAAATACAAAGTCAATAAAGAGAACTGTTTAATTTTTAAAATGAGTATAGGAAACTACTTAGGGTTACAATAATCTTGTCTCAATATCTCACCTGTTCATCACCTGATTCTTCCTCCATTACTCGTCTGTCCAACTTTACAGCTTTTCCTTTACGCCTGCTGGTGCCAGTAGTCTTAGGACAATTAAGTACAATCTTCTCCGTCTGTGAATTAGAATTGGGTTTGCTAAGGTCAAGAGGTGCGATCTTTTCTTCCACACTGAAAGAAATTTTGGACGACTGCGGTACTTATACGTACCACTGCTGAGCTAAACACACGAGCGCCGGCGCGCCCTGCGTTCAAGACGTCTACTCTCTTATTTTGAGAACGCTGCGATCCGACAGAGGGGCGAACGACGCGCCAAACTTTTGGGACAACAACAGACTCAAAATTCAGTAAGACGGTTGCGTTATTTTCTGGGAACGCGGTTGAAACACGTGCACAACTTCGCAAAAATTTACTTATTTGTAACTATAGATATATGGGAAGACCCCAATTCCATGAAAACTTTCGATTTTAATAGGGTTTCTCTTTTTCATACCGAGCGTAGAAATGTAGAAGTCGGATCGACTACTGTAGCACGCGTACGTTCTGTCGTTTGGGACAGCAGTGTTCCCACATATAAGGGAGCAACGTTGTACTCCATTTTAAAGCCGCCGCTGCACGAAAAGTAGCGCTGCTGTCGCGTTGAAATCGTGGTTGTGTTGCCCTACTACACCGAATGCAACAGCTGTCCTAAATTTCTTTCCGTGCACATAATCATCTTCTGGTGTCGACATACGTCCATCAATCACAGGAACTTTGATTCCATTTGAAGAGGATTTTATTATTTCATTTTGAACAAAGTTTGCCATGGGAGGAATATTTCTCAGCAACTCTTCTGGAATCTTACCACCGTTCATAGATTTCACGTAATCCAAGAAAGCCTTAAATTTTATCGCCTTACTTGCATTTTCATTGGTTTCTGCTTTGGTCCTCTCCTGGTACCGTAGACATCGATAATGGGTAATGGATTTGGAGATCCGTTCGCGTTCAAAACCATTGCAGGTTCGTGGTTGTACTTTCTCAAGTGCA
>CAKNYM010051516.1:47537-103807 GCA_932195095.1 Andricus curvator
ACAACCACCGCAGGGTCCCACTGAAAGCAACGACCAACTAAAAAATGACGCTGGCTCCCAGAAGAACCGCGGTAAATCACGCTTATGGCAACGTCTCACAACCGTAAGATGGGTGGTCAAATATATATGTATATTTAATCATGCTCAGGCCATGTGATAGTTACCATATGAGCCATATCAATTTCTCGAGGGTTGTCTCCACAATAATAAATATTTTTTGTTGAAACTTTTAGAAATTGTGAAGAACATGAAAACGGATGTCTCATCCACTCTTCTTTTTTGAAAAATAAAAAAAAGATTACGTCGGTAATATTTACTATTATGGAGACAAATCCGGAGAAATGGATATGCCTCATTTGGTAAATAACAATGTATCACATGCCGTTTAACATATTCTTTTTGCATACCAAATTTTAATACTCATTAAACTTTCTCTTTTCCCGGATATTCAATCAGTCGATCATGCTGTTACCTGATTACCACTCGTCGGTAATATTACACGTACAACATACGAGTATGAGCAATTATATCTGCAAACCCATTTAAGAAATAGTAAAGAATATGAAAACTTTTGGCAGTGCACCCTTTTCTTTCAGAAAATTAAAAAAAAATATATTAGATCGGTAAAATATAAATTAGATTTTTGCATAATAACAGAAAAAGAAGAGTGTATTCACATCCGTTTTCATATTCTTTATCACTTATCGAATTTCCAGCAAAAAATATTGTATATCACACTTATGATTGCGTCGTTATAAAATATATTGTATGACAAATGGCTCCTGAGCAACATTTTTCCCTCGTATGGCAACTTGCATGCCGAAAAGTGCCACTAGGGGTCGTTGTGTTATAAATAACTATATTATTGTGGACATAAACCTAGGGAAACATAATTGCTCATATTTTTAGTATCAAACACCCTTAAGTTCCTATTTACAGCCCATTGGAAATGAATAGAAGCGCTCTTAAACACTCATGCGATAATCTCGACAACTGGTAATACTGCAACAGCATTATCGATTCTTATTTTGAAAACAAAATTGGGGAAGTAACTTTCCACAATTCTGTTCGTTTTTCGTGCAGAAAATTTGTGTGATATTAAAAATATATATTTAGAAATAAGAAAAAATAACATCTTAAGTAAATGAGGAAAATACCTATTTGAAGTACTGAAGATGCAGATCGGGCATTGCATATTTCCATTAATGAGATTGATATCTTCGTGTGCCCTCAAAGAATTAGAAACAAGGTCCATTGGTGGCTGTTCACTTTTCATTTCTGGCGTCTTCTGTATGGTGGAATGTATGCTCCCAAAGTTCACAGTAGAATTTCGCAACTGAAGAGGATCATCTGCTCCTTGGGGAGGTGGAATTGCTCGTATAGTGACCGGGAGAGACACCAGAGTCGTCATTCTTTTCATCAGGTGATTCCTCTTTCTGAAATAAAAAAAATAATATAAATATAAAAAAAAATAATGGCCACAAAAATGTATAATCAAACACCGCACACTACTACTTCATATGCACCAGAGGAACTATTATATGGGAAAATTATATCAGGCAATGAAGAGGAAGAAGAAATTGTAGAAACCCAGAGGGGAAAAGAAAGTATATTTTACAGGATGCAAGGGAAAGAATTCAACAATCAAAAGAAGTGAATCAACGAAAAATTAAGAGAACAGGAAAAGAGCACGACTACAAAATAGGAGATTTAATATTAGTACAAATAGTCTCTGATAATAAAACCTCATGGTCCGAAGTCCGAACCGATAGTAATATTAGGTTTTAACAAAGGAACGAAAACAGTAACTATATATCGGCAATGAAAAAAGCAGATAAGACACATTATAATCAAATTAAACCATTTATTGCCACTGACCAATAAACGTTCTTTCAGGCATCAGTCATCGAAGGAAAATACAATCTCGAAGCAGTTAACACACCAATATGGCAAGAACCCTTATTCAAGACGCAGTTGTATCACGAGACATGGGACTCAATCTATTTCTTGAACATTTTGGAACTACATGAAGATATCGATCAACTAAAAAATTATACTAAGGAAATTATGAACTATTGTAAATCATTAACCGTGAAATGTACCATGCAAAAACCCATCGAGACATTGAGAAAACGTATCAATAAAATCTCTAATACATATGAAGACCTCAAATCAATTTCCCACACAAGAGAAAAAAGAGGATTATTCAACTTCATCGGAATAGCAACAAAGTATTTATTCGGCACCATGAGTGCAAACGATGCTGAAAAAATAAGCAACGACATCGATGAAGTGTATAATAAGACAAAGGGCATAGCGGTTCTAATCAAAAATCGAACAAGTTTATTACAAACCTGAGTTTCTCAAATAGAAAAGATTCGGGACAAAACAGAACAGGATCTACAACAACTGACTAAATTTGCAGGATCACTGACCGATGCGACAAACGTCCTAAAGGCCAATAATATGATTCTAAGCTCTTTGTTTGATATGGAAATCCACATCGAAGAAATCAGTAGCACAATACAAATTGTAGAAACCGCAATTGCTGAAGCTCGAAACGGAATGCTCTCGCCAGAATTAGTAACACCTTCCAATTTTATGAAATCTACTTCCTCAATTCAACACAACATACCACGCAACATACCCTATCCACTAACCAAACAGAATTACTTCCTCTATCTGAAGATTAGTAAAATTGATGTTACACTGTAATGTTGCAGGTTTCACCTGCAAATTACTTTGTTCTGTTTTTTTTTCTTTTATTTATTTGTAAACAGCTCCTCTCCTCTTGGAGGAAATTTTCGCGAGAAAAACGAGGCTCGATCGAGGGCCAACCGATTTTATTTTTTATCTATTTTTTTTATCTTGGAAATGTTTTACCATTTCCTTTTTTTTGTACACACTCTCATGGGCTTTTCATAAGGAGAAGGATTAAGAGTCACTCTTACTAATTCTTTTGGGTTTTTGTTTTCTTTTTGTTTTTGTCATTCACCGAGTTTTGAGGACGAAGGAGGGATGGAGGAAGGAGTGACTTTACTTGGAGCATCAATCACCATCAAGGATCAGCGGTACGGACTACAAGGATGCAAGGCGGGTTGAAATCGCACAGGCATAGCCGTTGGTTGTACACCGGGGGTGGAATGTGGATGTGAGTCCCGCATTCCAAATCCTGTATCTGGTGCGATACAAATCTCACCGCCGAGGATTCATCGCAGCACCACTATCACCATCTTTTGAGCATTAAGGTTCCGAGATCTCCCTCCATCCGCCATGACACTGTGACAGCGTAGAAGACACATCTCGTCTCCCTGCGCAGGAGGGGAGAAATTGGGCGGTCTGCGTACCGTCAAGCGAAGGGAACTCCTTGCCTTTGATCGTTCGAGCCTCGTGTGAGGAAGTTCACGTTTTTGATTTGTGTGTTTTGAGTTGTCGCCACAGAGTGGTTTTATACTTTTTTGTATCTTATAGTATCCGTTGATACGTTTGGATTGAAGCTGCTCAGGATTGTCTTCGTAAGGTGGGCGGCTTTGGTTATATTTTTATAGTTTGTTTTCTTATCTTTTTAAAATGTGTTGAAATCTAACTGTCACTCTCCAAATGGCGTCAGTAGACGTGGAGACAAACGAATGTTTGTATCTGCTCCAGGGCGGAATTCACTCCTTTACTTTGACGTTCTCTTAATTATTTTCTTGGACTCCATGAATGAATTATTCTAATTATTTATCTCCGTAAAATCTGAATGTCTGATTCATTGTAAAATATAAAAGGGGATTAATTTTCTGTTTCATTGTCAAGGGACATTTTTTTTGTGTGTTCTTACTAGTTTCTCCTTATGACGCACTTAAATGTTTGAGAATGTTTTTAATAAATAGAATTTATATTGTTTTATATATTTGAAATGATGTCTCTTTATTGAAAAGACCTCTCAGATTTGTCTTCCTTAGTTAAGACTTTCAGGTACTCGCGCCACTCCACCGATATAATGAGCTAGGGCCATTTATACTTTTTTTTACATACATTTCTTTTTATTTAAATCTTAAATGTTTAGTCGTTCACCATATTTACTTTCTTCCAGGGCGGCAAAATGTCTTTTTCTTGGCGCCACCTAAAATTAAATTAAATGTCCTGAAAGAAAGGAATTTGAAACTTGTTGTTGCTGTTTTGTTTTATTTTAAATTTTCAATAAAATGAGGAAACAGGAATCCTCGTTTTAACACTATTTTATAAAAAATTAATTTACAAAATACACACTCCAATTCCTGAGGCACAACTCTTTCATGTAGCTCGTTACATCTCGCTTCCGCAACATGGTATGTTCAATTCTTATTTCTTCGATGGAATACAAGAAAAACCCATCGCTTTATCCGAAGATGGATTAGTTTATACAATCATCAATTTGATGATTGTATTGTATGATTTGATCATCAGTTTGATAATGTACAAATCAAACTTAATTTGACTAAATAAGAAGTTGATATTTTGCAATCTGAAAACATACCTTTACCTCATTTTTCTAATATCCATTTAAATTTGCAGCAACTCAAAGATTCCGCACATAATTTGGCAATTGCCCAAGCAGACTGGAATTCGCGGATCACAGAGACCCAGAAGCACAATTATTCCTATATTTGAAAGTCGACATGAGTCGTGTGTTTACTTACCAGGTGTATAAGCTTAAATCCGCTGTTTGCTCATAGATGGCGTTAGTGAGCCTATGAAGCTACCATGGACACGCCACACTTCTTTTTTATGAGTTTGATATCTGTCAACATGTAATCAGTGCACTGCACATCATTAGCAATTGTATACAACAACATATTTGGTAATCATGTCTAGTTTTTTTTGCCAGAAAAAGAGCATATGCGGGAAGCCTTGGGAAAGATTTTGAGGGTTGGCCGGGATCAACCTACGATTTCTTGCGCTTAGGATTCTCGAAATATATCCACTTCTCATCGCCCGTCACAATCCGATGCAGGAACGTCTTTCTTTTTTGTCTGGCGAACAAGATTTCGCATGTGTTTTGGTCTTGCTCCATCTGCCTATCGGTCAATTCATTCGGCATCCATTTTCCGATCTTTTGAACCTTTCCTATGGCACGTAGACGCATGGAAATGGCTACTTGAGTAACACCCAATTGGTCGGCAAGCATTTTTTGCGATTGGATATCGTCCTCGTCCAAAAGAGCCTGCAATTGATGGTCCTCAACCTTCCTGGGCCGATTTTCACGCTTCTTGTTGCTCAGGTCAAAATTGCCGTTTTTGAACCGCCGAAATCAAACTCTGCACGTTGTTTCCGATAAAGTACTGTCAACATAGACCTCCACAAGTATTCGATGCGACTTGGCAGCCGATTTCATCAAATTGAAGCAGAAAAGCAGAGCTTCCCGCATATGCTCTTTTTCTGACAAAAAAAACTAGACATGATTACCAAATATGTTGTTGTATACAATTGATAATGATGTGGAGTGCACTGATTACATGTTGACAGATATCAAACTCATAAAAAATAAGTATGGCGTGTCCATGGTAGCTTCATAGGCTCACTAACGCCATCTATGCGCAAACAGCGGATTTAAGCTTATACACCTGGTAAAGTTTTATACAGTTCTACTGTGCGATCATAATTTACCATAAGGCGATCCTCGTTTATTTGAACTCGAGATGTTTGTTTTTATAATAAGCTTAGGGGAAGTATATGCATGTATACTTCGGTATATATACGATTCCTTTGACGCATTTTTTTAAAAGAAGGCTTTTCATTAACATTTTTAATATTTTATTTGTATTTTGAAAATTTGATTATCAATTTAACGTTTTAGTCATAGTTCATTTATATTGAGTTTTCTATTTTTAACGAATAGGCTCAATTTGTTGACGGAATCAACTAAGAATGTCTTTTCGATGAGTTTTTTGCATGATGTTTCGCAAATTCCCAAGAATTATTAATTATTTAAAACTAAGATTTTTTTATAATAAATTTTGTTTTTCAACGAAAAGGCTTAATTTTTTAACGGAATCAACTAAGAATGCTTTTCCGGTGACTGTTTGATATTTTACTTTACAAATGTACAAGAATCATTAATTATTTAAACAATTTTCATAAACAAATACAGAGTTTGGCTATTTTTCAACAAATAGGCTCAAGTTTTTTACATAATTATCTAAGAATATCTTTCCAATGACTTTTTTGTATGATGCTTTGCAAATTTTCAAGAATTATTAATTATTCAAAAAATTTTCAGGAACAAATTTAGACCTCTGTCATTTGTCAACGAATAGGATCTATTAGTTTACGGAATCAAGAAAGAATGTATTTCCAATAAATCTTTTTTACGATACTTTGCAAATATACAATAATTATTAATTATTTTAACAATTTTCCTGAACATATTCAGAGTTTGTATATTTTTCAAGGAATAGCCACAATTTGATTACAGAGTCAACTAGGAATGTCTTTTCGATGAGTATTTTCTAGGTTGCTTTGTAAATTTACAAGAATTATTATTTGTAATATTATTATTTTTAACGAATTGGCTCAATTTGTTTACAGAAACAAAAAGAATGTATTAAAAATAAATCTTTCCTATGTTACTTTGCAAATTTACAATAATTAATTGTTAATTATTTTAACAATTTTCATAAACATATTCAGGGTTTGGCTGTTTTTCAACGAATAGACACAGTTTGTTTACGAATTGAACTAAGAATATCTTTCTGATGACTGTTATTTATGTTGCTTTATGCATGAATGAATCGTTATTTAAACAATTTTGATAAACAAATCAAGAGTTTGGCTATTTTTCAAAGAATAGGTCAATTTGTTTACGGAATCAATAAAAAATATTTTTCGAAAAACTCTTTCTTATGTATGATACTTTGAAAATTTACAATAATTATTAATGTTTATCAACACATCCAGAGCTTAGCTATTTTTCAAGGAATAGGCACAATTTGTTTACGGAGTCAACTAAGTATGTCTTTCCGAAGATACTTTTTCTATGTTTCTTTACAAATTCTGATTTTGGTCATTTTCAACGAATAGGCTATTTTTTAAAACGAATTAACTAAAATATCATTCCGCTGACTTTTTTGTATGATGCTTTGCAAATTTTTAAGAATTATTAATTATGGAAACAATTTTCATAAACAAATTATGAACTTGGCCTTTTTTCAACGAATAGGATAACTCAGTTCAGGGTATCAATAAAGCATGTGATTCGAATAACTTTTTTTTACGATACTTTGCAAATATACAATAATTATTAAATATTCCAACAATTTTCATAAAAATATTCAGAGTTTGGCTATTTTTCAAAGAAGAGGCACAATTTGTTTGCGGAGTCAACTAAGAATATCTTTCCGATGAATCTTTTCTATGTTGCTTTGTAAATTTACAATAATTATGAACCATTTAAACAATTTTCATATAAAATTCAGAATTTGGCTATTTTTCAACGACGAGGCTTCATTTGTTACAAAATTAACTAAGAATATCTTTCCGATGACTTTTTCTATGATGCTTTGCAAATTTAAAACGATTATTAATTATTTCAACAAATTAACAGTTCGGCCATTTTTCAATGAATGGGCTCAATTTGTTTACGGGATCACCAAGAATGTATTTCCAGTAACTCTTCTCTACGGTACTTTGCAAATTTATAATAATTATTAATTATTCAAACCATTTTTATAAATATATTCAGAGTTTGGCTATTTTCAAGGAGTAGGCTCAATTTCAACAGAATTAAATAAGAATATATTTCCGATAACCTTTTTCTATATTGCTCTGAAAATGTACAAGATTTATTAATTATTTAAACAATTTTCATTAAAGAATTAAGAGTTTGGCTATTTCTGAAAAAATAGGCCCAATTTGTTTCCAGAATCAATAAAGAATGTATTACCAATAACTATTTTCTATGATACTTTGCACATTTACAATAATTATTAATTATTTGAACAGTTTTTATAAACGTATTCAGAGTTTGGGTATTTTTCAAGGAATAGGCACAATTTGTTTACGGAGGCGCCTAAGAATATCTTTTTGATTACTTTTTTACATTTTGCTTTATAAATTTACAAGAATTATTTATTAATTATTTAAGCAATTTCGAATAAAAAATTAAGAGTTTGGCTATTTTTCAACGAATAGGCTCAATTCTTTACAGAATTAGGTAAGAATATCTTTCCGATTAATTTTTTTATACAATGCTCTGCTAATTTCAAAGAATTCATTATTATCTGAACAATGTTGATAAACAAATTAAGAGTTTGACCATTTTTCAATGAATAGGCTCAATTTGTTTACGGAATCAATAAAAAATGTTTTCAAATAACTCTTTTCTATGTATGATGCTTTGAAAATTTACAATAATTATTAATTATTTAGACAATGTTTATCAACATATCCAGAGCTTGGCTATTTTTCAAGGGATAGGCACAATTTGTTTACGCAGTCAACTACTATCGGCGAGAAAATTCGATTCCTGTGGCTTTGATGTTAAAAAAGTAAGTGAAGAAAAAATGGTAGCTCAATGAATGAAGGATTATTTTAAAGCTCAAAATGTTGTACGTTAATAAACCTGAAACGAATATGCCAAAAAAAATGGTATAGCTTACAGAGCCGAAAATCTGTTAAAAAGTAGGGAAATTTGACAGCTTTTAAAGACAGTGAAGTTTGGAACATAGTTTTTTATTGAAAAAATAATAGGGAAAATCTGAAAAAATTCATGGTGGTACTTTAAACATGTGTTAACAAATTGCCTTTGAAAAATTTGCAGAATATAACAAACTGTTCGCTTTTCCTTCATAAAGATACAACTGCACTATCTTCAGTTCTAATGAAGATAATGAAGTGATTTAAATTACAGGTGGTTAGTTGAACTATTTGTAATTATTTACAATTTGAAAGAAGTATGTGCTTCTGTTTCTCTTCGTGCAAATTGCGATATTTGAAAACAGTTTTTTATACTGGAAAGCAAGTGTGAGAAACCAGCGGGGTGTCTTTTTTCATGGGATCGTCCTCGTATTTCTGGGAAGCACATGCTGAGGAAGGTTTTGTGAAAAGCACTAAACCCAAGGCTCTTTTATCAAATTTCCAACATCTTGTCCTAATCGACTTCAGTATTTTAATCTTTGGGTGTGAGGCATTTTTATTATTGAACAAAATTAATATTCATATGTGTAGATTGAATATTATGCAACAATGAGAGACTTGCATTGAGAAAGAATTTAAATTATATTTCATCCTTCCGCAAGAAGAAGGATTTGAATATAACTGACCAACAGACACATTTTTTTACTAATAAAAAGTAGAAAAATAACAGCCTAATTCACAGCAAGATATTTACTAATTTTCTTTAAAAAAATCATCGTACTAAAATATATTAGAAACAATATTACTGTGAATTAGTAATATATTAAATGGTTATGGGCTACGATTATCAAATTACATTCATTCATATCTTTCAAATACACACGGAGAAAGAATCTGCCAACCCTTCACCTACAGGGATCTTTTACAATTTTCTGTGAAAATACTGTATTTTTTATACATCTAAAACGATCTAAAAATAGAATCCAGCCTCGACGTTCAAAAAGCTAACAATGTTCTCTAACAGTTTGTTGAATTTAGGTTTTTGATTGAAATAGTAAGTAGTAGAATTTTCCTGATAAGCAATTAATCAATTATGAACAAACAAAAAAAAAAGTAAACGTAAACTTATAATGTGCACAAATTCAATTTAATAGTTATATGCATGTATCTTTACTAATTCAATCAGTAAAATTTGACAAACAATTAGTTAAAAAATAAATAATTTAAACAATAACTAACATTTTGCTTTTAAATTACATAGTAACTTTCCACTAATTTTGAATTCGAGAGCTAGTTTATATTTGTTGGAGAAGAATATTCTGTATTATTATAAACCAATGTTCTATATACGCTGTATAACAATGCTCCACGTTTATTATGTAACAGAATCGATAGCTATAAAAGTATTATATACACATATTTGCTGGCTGCAAGACCCACATGATACAAAAAAGCACAAGAAATTACCTCACTTGATTCAATTTTTATCAGAAATAAGTTTATTAAATCATTATGCATGACTAAATATAATTTTCAGTTGTAAAAAGTTAAGAACAAATAAAGGAAACAAAATAATTCAGTTCTTCCACACACACATAATGTTATCTAAGTTATCTATCTATAAGGACGGTGAAAAGGAATAATTTAGCTTAAAAAACAACTATTATGGAATTTTGAAATCATAAAATGTACTTCAATCAATATTCTTATACAGCGTGAAAGAACATATTAAAATTTATTTACTGTGGTGTTTTCATGTAAATTTTGCATGATAAGAGTTGGTAGAAAATATGATTAATTTACTTAGCTATAATATTGTTAATCTCATATTTTAATAATATATTTAGTTAACTTATTTCTATAATTTTACTAAAAAGAATTAAAGTACATATACCATTTTATACTTTGAATCAAGACTTTCTTTTAACATATAGAAACAAAATTATTTTTTTGCATGTGCATTTCTATTTTCTTTACTTTCATTCCACGAAGCATATCTTTCACGACCCAGAAGTTAGCTATGCATATACATATGAAATTTGTACCTTGAATTAAAAATCAAGTAATAGTCCTAGCGAAAAAATAAAAACAGCCCTGGATTCGTCTCAGCCATATCTCTAGGGGTTTTTTCATTTTTTTAAAAAAGTCATTTTTTAATCAATTACATTGTTAATTAACATTGTTCCTTTTTTATAAACAAAAGTATTAGTTGTGAAGGAATTTCAAGTATATAGAAAGATTCCTCACTACCATATCTCCAGGTTTTTTTTTCATTTTTGCAATAAACAAATTTTTCAAGTTTAGTGACAAAAATATTAGCAAAACATATACACTGAGAAAAAAAATTTTTGGATCCAAAGAAATGCATTTCTTTGATTGTATTCATTTGGGCCAAAAAACCGTTTACTTAATTGTACTAAATATTGTTTAAAAGCAACAAACTCGTGCATTGATTCAAAGTAATCATTTCTTTGGGCGCCATTTCTTTGAAATAAAGAAATATTTCTTGGCCTCAGAATATGAGATAATTAACTCAAAGAATTGATATCTTTAAAATTAAGAACCTAGTTTCCTTAAATCTTGCTTTTGCATCCAAAGAAATATTTTTTTAGTTCAATAATTTTGAGCCTTTGAATTAAAAAATATTTCATTTGAAATAAGTAACTCATCGATGCGTGAAACAAATATTTTGGTTTCTTTGAATCAAAGAAATATTGACATAAATGAAAGCAATATTAATTAAGTGAAAGCGATATTTCTTTCGTTCTAATAGAACGTGTCATTAGTCGAATAAAGTAATTTGTTCACTTAAGTGATAATTTATTCACTTGGAAGATATGTTTCTTTTAATAAATAGAGTGAAGCGATTTATGTCCAATAAATATTTCCTTCAAGTGAAGAAATATATTTTTGAAATAACTTCATACACCATTCGTTCGAAAAAATATTTTGGTAAAATTCCTTATTTGTACTGAGTAGTTCAGGCATATACCGCCAGATGCGCAGATTGTATAGTCTCACAATAGAAATGGATTCTCCAGTCTTTAAGTTAGCCATACATTTTCACCGTAGATATAATCTGAAAAATGTGTTGATTGGTGTTTATCGGTCTTCCTAAGCATTGGTCAGTTGGTGTTGCTTGAAATGCTTTTTCCTACTCCGCGAAAATGAAAATAAATATATTATTATAAATGAATGGCCCTGCTTCATTTTCATACTTTAACTATTCAACATTTTTAAACAATAGGAGAACTTTCTGTTTGAGTAAATTGTTCTTTGAATCAATTAATATTTTCTCAACTCTGTTACATCTTTTTTTTAAACAATATGACGCATCTTAGAAACAAATAAATATTTATTTCCGTTGAAAAACATTTCTTTGTTGCAAAGAAATGTTTAGTTTACCAAAAAATACGCTTATTTGAATCAAAGAATCATATATTTGGTTCAAAAGAAACTCTTGCTCAGTCCGAGTTACATTTATTTGTATGTAATAATTATCTTCTTGGACTTACACTATACTTCTTTAGATTACGGAACTCACCTATCATATCAAATACTTATTTATTACAGTCAATAACAAATCTATTTCACTCAACGCATATTTTACAGTGTCGAGTAAGTATTTCTATGCCTTAAGCATGGCATTCCTCAGATCCAAACAAAAGATTTCTTTAATCTGAAGAAATATTTCTTCGGCCATATTCTGCTCTACCATTTCTTTGAATCAAAGAAATTTCCTTTGATTCAAATAAGTTTTTTTTTTCAGTGTACTAACACAAGAGAAAATCATCACTCAAGCTGCCCAACCATTCACTTATCAATAATTAATAAATTGTCTATTGTTTTTGTCCCCTCCACCTTCACTCCTGCACGTTACGCCATGCAGCATATGGATTTGAAAATTGAACCTTAATTATAAATAAAACTATAAGTCCTATCGAAAAAGTGAATATATCCCTAAATTCATCT
This sequence comes from Andricus curvator, assembly GCA_932195095.1. Taxonomy (NCBI): domain Eukaryota; kingdom Metazoa; phylum Arthropoda; class Insecta; order Hymenoptera; family Cynipidae; genus Andricus; species Andricus curvator. Next base: position 60,108 of record CAKNYM010051516.1, read on the forward strand.
CGGAAATATCTCCAGGTGTTTTTTTTATTTTATTTTTAAAGTCATTTTTTAAACAATTATATTGTTTATAATTTTTAGCAATTTATTCAACAATCATGAAAAAAATTTAAAGTCACTTACTGAAACATAACGTAGCCTGAAGTATCATAATTGAAAAAAAAATTAACAACGAAAAAAAGTTAGTTTCAATATTATTTTTTTCCCCTCCACCTTCACTCCTGCACGTTACGCCATGCAGCATAGATTTGAAAATTGAACCTTAATTATAAATAAAACTACAAGTGCTATCGAAAAAGTGAAGATATCCCAAAATTCATCTCGGCAATATCGCCAGGTGTTTTTTTTTTCATTTTTTTCGAAAAGTAATTTTTTTTAAAATTATATTGTTTATAATTTTTAGGAATTTATTTAACAATGATGAAAAAAAAATGAAGTCACTTTCTCGATAGGACTTATAGTTTTATTTATAATTAAGGTTCAATTTTCAAATCCATATGCTGCATGGCGTATATATATATTATTATTTATTTATTATATTATAAATATATTGGTGTTCAACTTAATTTTACTTTTACTCGTTTAAATTTATATAACTTATACTAGAACATACTAATAATTTACCAAATTTGAGCGTAGAACGCGAATTATATGTCGTATATCAATTAAAAAAAAAAATTAAATACTTTCAGATATTTTTGATATTGAGACATCGATCCTCAATCTTGCGTTAAAGAAAATATTTATGATAAACTTTCCAACATATAAAATTATATCCGACGACGGGGTAAATGAGACAAAATTCTTGGTATTCTCGTGAATTAATTTAAATTCAGTTAGATAAATAAACAGTAGTTAGAAAGTTAAGTTTTTGTTTTGTTATTCGTTCAGTCAATCAAAACAAAACCAAAATTTAAACTTTCAACCGACCGCTTACTTCTTTGTTTTGACAAATTTGAACGTATTCATAAAAATACTGACCTGTCCCATTTATTATAATTTACTGTGAATAAAATTATTTAACTAATTAAAAACACAATGAACTGAATTGTAAAGAGGAGTGTTTCCTTTGAAAAATTTAAATTTGTCAACACAACGAAATAAAAGTGGTCGTATCAAAGTTTGCAGTTTTGTATCTTTATTCATCCAGTTAATCAAAACAAAAGTTGATAAAATAAATACGCACGTGCTGCTTTCTCACGCTCTAACCAACGAAGATTCTCAGAAGGTGAAAGAAAAAGCACAAAAATCAAAACAATGAATACTTCCAGCTTTCTCTAATCCCCGGAAAATAGAAGCTTTATCGTTTGTATTGTGAATATAAAAGAAAAGTACTTTTTTGTTAGTGCTTATAATTCTTCTTAACTTGTTGTCGGGTGAACCCGGTTTTTCACCATAGACACGGACAAGTCAAGTGACTGATGAGATGAGGATGTTATAAGTTATTTTAATACAATGTTTGAAATCATTTTCAATGATGTTGCAGGTACAAAATTAGGAGCATGGAGTAGTTTGCAGTTTCAAAAAAATGCTTAGACTAATAATAATAATAATTATTATTATTATACCATTAAGCCATTTATTTCCCTTTCGGGGTAGGCGTGACTTGCTCGGTAGGAAAATAGTAGTGTGTAGATGGGTATATAGGTATATAGGTGTAAGGTATAGATATTTTAGATTAATCTAGAATTCTCGTGTTATTTATTTAAATGACACGTTGCTGATCAATCTCTCTAGCGATCACCCCAAATGAAGAGCCTCACAAAATTGTTATGTGTGGTTCCCCACTTGGGCCAATTAGTATCCAAAGTCTTTGTTTCAGGCGTCATTCACAGTCTATTGTCACTCTGTTTACAAACTATTCGTCGCCACACTTTTCTGTCCTGGCATACTACTCTAGCTTTATTCACGTCCATGCATACTAATTTTAACACACAGTAAAAAAACAAAGTAAAAATTTATAAAGTTTGAGGTAATTTAAAATATAATATTACATTAAGACATTTAAAAAGATCAATTATTTGCAATTCCTTAAGTTAAAAATAAAAGAAAATTTGTCCACAAACCTTTGATGCAACTTTTCCAAAGAATTTAGGCCGCCGAAGGAAAGGATCGAGCCTCCCCTTATCAGTCCACAATTCGACATTAAGCGAAATTTTCACTTGCTGACGGAATACCGACTTGTCGTGAATTTGCGAGAGGGCTGCGCGGCTTTGGATATAACTGTTAGGTACGGCCACGTGTGGGGATTCGCCGCTAGGCGGATACCGCTTGCTTGCACTAGTCGTCTCGCAATCAAAGCGAGTACTTGTGCCTTCAAGTAAGGTGTCCAGTCCCTTCTTCCCCAGAGCGTCGGGCTGTGCGGGCAACCATATGCGTCTGACCGAAACGTCGTCGCCCTATTATATATATATGGCGCTAACCGCCATACACGGAAACATCCTGGCGCCATCTGTTGCCAAATATGGCAATTCCTTATGAATGAATTCCACTTGTTTACATGCGATTGAAAATAAATACATTTATATTGAAAATAAGAGTTTAACTATCAGACAACGAGAGTGTCTGTAGGAAAACTGATGAATTCTCGATTTAGGGAAAAAACATTTGCTCGAGTTTATTAAACGGTTTGATCGGAGTTGATTTTTGAAATTCTCTGCCTATGACAGATCTCCTATCGGATTATAAATATCACATAAAGTATTTCAATACTCTTGTTTTTCGAAAAAGGTATCTGGACAAATTATTGTGTTAATTGGGTGAATAATATTATACATATTCGCATATTTATACGATCTATTATTTTCGTAAAAGTAATGCTAGTTGTCAGATTTTGAGGATAGAAAGTTTAATTATCCCAGAATATTTATGGAGTAAATTTTATTTAAATTTAAATTAAATTTAGTATTTTATTAGTTGTCTTGAGTTTCAAGTGGAGCTTTTTTTTAAGAATTCGCTATGTTATGTGAAAGAACTTGTTTCTTAGGTTTGCTGATTATGGCAGAAGCGACAGAACGTAGTCATGTCAAAAAGCTAGGAAAGGCAATTCGAATTGTTGTCTTGTTTTAGAAAATTTATAAATATAATTATAGATTTCCCTAATACTTCTCTTTATGTTAAAATATATTTTTTATTTAATAAACACCTGTACTTTAACGTCGTATGAGGGAGAACTAACAGACGTTTGTCTGGTAGTCTCCTGCACCCTCACCACATGAATTACTGCTAAACTTTTTCCCTTATTGAATGTTTCAAGGTGAAAATCGATAGAATGACTTGTAGCTTGAAATACGGTTTTAATTAAAATATTCATCATCAATCCGCTTGTTGACATTCGACCGGTAGTTTTTAAGGTTTTGTTCATAACCAACAACGAAACTAAGACGGGTTTAGCTGGATTGAAAAGACAAATTTTTCACGAAATCTTTTGGCAAGAAAGTTTCCTCTATTATTTTGCATAGTTTTGAAAAATGTTATATACGTTTTCAAAGCAATCATTTATTCATTTATTATATTTATATACAATGCACTAGTGCTAACTTATGTAAATTTCAAATTTCTGTCCATAAGGGATTTTAGGCTTTGGCCGCCGCGGGAGCTGCTTATCATATCCGGAAAATATCAAGGTCATGTCCGTACCCAATACAGTATACACCAGGGGTCCGCAGCGAGGGGAAATTTCTCGAGCCCAGCTCTTTTAACACGTGTGGATCGGTAGCTTCGTCTCTCCCACCAAGAGTCTCTACTCTACTCTAAGAGTTCGGGGTGGTGGTAAATTCTAAAGTCATACAATCGAATTTACCAGCACCCCGAACTCTTAGAGTAGAGTACGGACTCTTGGTGGGAGAGACGAAGCGACCGATCCACACGTGTTAAAAAAGCTGGACTCGAGAAATTTCCCCTCGCTGCGGACCCCTGGTATACCCCATCCTCACCACCTCTTGTCAGCCAATCACGACAGAACGATTGACAGGATTCATAGATGCTGCCACCACTGCCACCCTAGCCCCATCCCTTTGCTCCTTTTCACGTGCGCTTCCGCATTTTTCCTGCGCATGGACCCCCCTCTGATCGCCCGTTACGATTCAGTGTACCGGTTTTCAAATATTCGCCATTTCCTCTCCTTCCTTCCTCCTTCCTTGCTCTTGCCTTGTGTAACGTGATCGTGTCAATTGCGTGGAGGTCAAACAACTCTTCAACCAGTTCAACCATTAAAATTCAAAATACTTTCTTGGCGCCACTTGACTCCTTTTACTTGATTTTATTTCGTCAAAGTTGGTTGCGAATTAATTTTTAAAAAGTTTCATACTTAACTATATAATACAGAATTATCAATGTTTTTTGAAACTTATTTGTCACATCAATTTAATAAGTGTTGAGTATTCTCTTCCGGCATATTTTTCTCTTCCGGAGAGAGGAGAACTAACAGAATAGTATATTGTGCAACAAGTGCGGAAAGTAGGCAGTTCCAAACTTCACAATAGTTAAAACTGCCTTCTTCCTGCACTGGTTACACACGATATTTTTTGTATCAAATGCATGGAATCTTCGATTTGAGAAACAATAAAAACAAGAAGCAATTTGTTTAATTTTTTATTTTTTCAACTTTTTAAAAATAAAAACTTGAAGTGAGTTTGAAAAATATATTGTCAAAAAGAATCTAACACTTCCCTTTACTCGGGTTCATTTTTGAATTATTTTAGAAAATAAAAAATAATTCAATTGATAATCAATAAAAATGTACAGAAATGAAGTAAAGCTTCCCTCATTTTTTTATTCTAAATATTTGTCAAATAATTAGAGAACTTATAAACAGCAAAATATAGAAAAATTAAGCCAACTTTCAGTTTTTTTACGCTGGTAAATCTTTGTCGTCTTTTACAAAGTTTTGAATTGTTACGTTTGTACAATTAGAGAACTGATAAACAATTTTGTTTAAATTAGTAGATGTTAATAATTGTGCATTCTCTAAGTCACAATCTTTAGATGTGAATGCACCGAAATTCACCTTCGATTTGGTTTTGGAGCGCTTTGGTGAGGGAGATCCATCCTTAGGTTTTTTAGTTGTAGAAGACGGTTTTACATTCAATGATTTTGTTATTTGATTGCATATTTTTCTTATGTTGTTTACCGAGTCTTCTACGTAACCTCCTGCAACCTGAGTGGATTTCCACCCATCATGACGTTTGAGAGTCGTTATGTCGACTCCAGAATCCGCAAGAAGTGTTGCTGAAGTGCGACGAAAGGTGTGACCCGTATAGAGTTGAGGGTCTGGCAAGTTTAAATAAGTAGCGACCTGTTTTGGCATATCACCAAATTTGTTGATGCCAATAACTTGATGCGTACACTTTCCATTCTGATAACTCAGAAAAAATCTACTGGAATCTACATTTTGTGGTCGAAGAGCCTCATATTTTTTAAATAAATCGTAGTAAAATTCACCTTCAATTGTAAATGTTCGCGGAACATGCCTTTTGGTTTTGGGTACTGTTATTATTAAATGAAAGACACGGTCCTTGATATCATTCATCATAATATCGCAGAGCTCTGCTTTTCGAAGTGCACCAGTGATTCCAAAGATTAAAGCAACCTACAAATAACATAATAAATTGTTATTATTACTACTAATTATTCAATTTTATCGATATTAATTATATATAAATAATCAAATAAATGAATACGTAGGTCGCTCTAAAATTAATCCCTTCTATTTATTTACATTGAAATTATAAGGGATACGAAGAGCACAATAACAATACAGATAAATAAAATTGGCAGGCATGTCTCTGAAATCCATGAGTCCTATTTATTTCCATTAAAAGTATCAAGTATAAAATATCAAAAGCGTAGAATGAAAATAAGAAAGAGTAAAAAATGGGAAGCAGAGAAAGCATTATTTTTGGAGCGTCCTTAGTATAACAGAGTGAGATTATGTCACATAGCAAAAATTAAGAAGATCCCTGCCGATGGAACAGCACTGAAAAAGCACTCAAAAAGCACTGCCCAGTGCCGTTTCATTGCTGCTCGTTTAAAGCTACTCAGATTACAGTTTTAAATGCCTGCAGAAGTTCCCTTTATACCTGCGAATAGGCTACCAAGTGGACCAGCTGAAAGGGATTAAAAATGCAAAATTAAAATTTGTGAAATTTTGAAATTACCTTTGCGAAAGTTAGAAATTCAGAATTTACGGGTTTCGATGATTTCAGATATCTAACTTTTTTTTTGAAAAGTTTAAAATTCGAATGAACATAATGTATCTCGTAAATGGAATGAGATACGCCAAAACAGACAACATTTTCGAATTCAACTTCAGAATAGTATATTAGTATATAATTTATAAGTATAAAATATATATAATGAGAAAATTCATAAATTAAAAAAAAGTGTTAATAATTTGAAGAAAATTTTAAAAAGGGATTCGGGTTGGTAGCGGCCAACTGCTGTAAACCACTCTGCCTGTCCGGTACGTGACGAATACAATAGAACCAGTATATGACCGTCGCATCACCCTCAGTGCGGTTTAGGTGCCGAAATCAGCAGAAACAGTCACTGAAAAAGCACTGGCGGCCCAGTGCCGTTCGCCAGTGCTTTTTCAGTGCTGTTTCATCGGCAGGGATATAAGTCTATATATATATTTTTTGTATTTACCTTCGTTGCTAAATACTGCTGATCAGGAGCTTCGGTTAGAAAATTTGCACATTCCTCTGGTCTCAGAGTTTTGGATTTTTTGCTGACAAATCCAGTTTATTTCCTTTTCAAAAAGGTATTCAGTTTACCATAACTACCAATGTCAATATTATCATTGGTTTTGATGGTAGTCTTCAGCATTGAGTAGCGAGAACACAAAGTTGAAGGTTTTAAATGTATTGCTAATTCACTGAAATATGCCAACAATACGTTTCCAGATAGAGATTTCACTCTTTTCTCATTTCTGCAAAGCATAAACTGATTGTAAACTGACAGATATTTCTCTTTCGATTGCTTGGGCAATAAATTGTTTGCGGTTTGTTCAGCTGCTTCACGAACCTCTGGTGGTGTCTGATCGACGTCACTACCTTCAGATTCATTCATTTTTCGACTAAATTAACTACCAAACTTCGAAGCTAGAATAAAATGGTAATTTGACTGTAGTTGTTCGCACACGATACACTAGATACACTACATACACTACACAATACCGCGAAGGAATAGACAGGGATGGGTTGTGATGTGTCACTCGACGTTCCGTTCACAAATTACGTAAATCACCGTAAAAAACCACGTATCAGTATCAGGAGTGAGAGGGATTAAGTTTTGGACACCTGAAGCCAGTAGTGAGGTCATGTTGCTTTACTGGATCCCAGCTCACTTGGGAAGTAATTTGGGATGGAAGTGCGCCTGCGTAGCAGCTAGAAAAAGTGATTTTGCCTCAAGTGCGCAAGCGCAGCAGTGACAAAAAGTCTTTTTATAACTGCTTTTTAACACAGTTTCAGAATTGGTCACTTCTCGCACGCTATACATGCCTCGAAAATCGAACATTCCGTGCATGTGTTACAAAAATTAATTTTTTTAGGCACTTAAGACAATTAAATTAGGCACTTAATAAGAGCGTTCTTTCATTTTATCTTTCGGCATATTTTGTTGGGGATGAATTTCTAAATTTTTTGGAATTAACCTAGAGTTCTTTGAAATTCTTAAGAATCCCGCCGAAAAAGAAAATACTGTGACGATAAAATATGCCGGAAGAGAAAAATTAGAATCCGACATATTTTTCGGGAAGGCAACAGGCAACACTTGACCTTTTAAATTACTTTTTTTCGAAATTTGATTTTTTAAGTAATGCTTTCTAGATCAGAAATATCAAACCTGGCAGCCATCTTATCGATTTTAATTAAAATTGGTGAAGTTGTAGTACTTTATGGGTAATTTTTATTAATGGATAATACTACACCATTTTGAAGTTTTAGGCCGATTTTTCTTTAAATTGTAATATTTCTGACACTTTTTTTCGAATTTTAATGAAACTTATAGACGGTTTGACGGCATCTGTCGTAAAAGCTGCCCCACATAGTACACTTCCCGAAAAAACCAGGTCTGTCCCAGGTTTTTTCGGGAAAAGCATAGGTCTAATCCTGGGACAGACCTGGTTTTTTCGGGAAGTGTGCTATGTGGGTGCCATCGTGAGAGATGTGACACCTTGACATCAGCCAAGGAAGCTTCAGGAACGACAGCTACGGAGCTTCCGATCATGAAGTGACCTGGTGTGAGAACTGCGAGGTCGTCCGAGTCCTCAGTAAGTGGACAGATTGGCCTGGAATTAAGAACAGCTTTAATCTGTGCGAGTAAGGTAGTCGTTTCTTCATAAGTAAGAAGATGATCACCTATAACACGTCTGAGATGATACTTGACCGATTTTACTCCTGCCATTTTCCACCGAAATGAGTGGCCACTGGCCCTTCAATTGAGTTCCGTCATTGGTCAGAAGGGATGCGAGTTTCTCAAGCTCGTTTGAGGATGATGAGAATAGAGCTCAGAGTTCTGCGTCTTAAGGTTATTGTAGGAGGTCTTAAGGTTGGTCTCGCAGTTACTGCGCAAGGTAGCACAAATGCCTTGCCTAGCTGTGAACCTCTTATAAGCTGCGATGAAGGCATCTGCGGCGTGATGTGTGACTAATTCTAGGTGGATGCCTGAAGTGGAATTACAGACGAATAGAGCAATATATCCTTTGTAAGTACGGACCGTCCACCTCTTCCCGTTTTCAGATTCATAGATACCGCGTAGTCAGCACCAGTATGGAGGAATAGACAAAAAAGGTGTGACACGATTTGTAGGCAGTTGTCTTATTTCCAGATGTAGGAACTCACTGAAACCCGTCCGCCAAGAATCTAGAATTCTTTTCTGATGAATGTCAATGTATCCTGGGTAGTTCCGTGGAGAGTATGGAAACGAGCATCCCAGATGAACAGTTGTATGAATGAAGAAATTCTTGATAATATGAGCGGATGCTCATCTTAGAAGTCCTTGAGTATCGTTAAAGGTTGTAAGACGAGCAAGGTTATGAGCGCTTGTTAGTGAATCACCCTTTGGTAGCAACGTGAGACGTAGGATTCGAGTCAAACTTGAATACTTATGGAGAAGATTCCAATAGGTGCTGGTGTTACTTGCAATCACAGAAGTGGATTGGATGGGACGTTCTTCAAGATTGTCATCAAAAGACCTGTCCACCAGATGTCATGTTGAGAGAGTTAAATTGGAGTCAATCCTCGAGTAGAACAGTCAGCAGGATTTTCTTTGCCTGGTATGAAATGCCATTTTGCTGTGCGAACTGATTCTTGAATGAAGCATACACGGTTGTGAACAAACACCTTCTATTGCGACGGATGATTGCCGATCCAAGTATAGACGATGGCTGAGTCAGTCCAAATATGAACGGGTACTTTATCAATATCATTCCAAGTGCGTGGACAGTAGCATCTTGATCAATTGGTACAGATGCCGGAAAGACTTGTAGTAATCTGGTATGTGAGGATGTCATTAGATTTAGTACTTCAAAACATTCTTTGAACATTCCCATCATCTGGATGCACCTTAATCTGTCAATTCATTCTTTCAATATCCGATGTAGAGACATTATGAAACTGGCGAAACCAGAGCAAGACGTCGATCAGCTCAGTCTGAAACCTGTCTTCTGTATGTAAAATCTCCTTGAGCAAGACACCAGCTGAAGAACGGCTACATCCATTAAACACCACTCGAAGCTCTGAAGTGATGGCTCAGCTTGCAACTTTTTCGATAGTGTTAATAGCATTCGTATTTTTTTAATGTCAATCTAACGATATAATGAACAATATCGTCTCGAGAGTGTGTAATTTGAATGTGGTTCTCACACTCATGATCTTCGATTGACAGAGCTGACCTTGATGAAGCTGGCATCTTTTCTAGTTTCCAAAATCTCTGGAGAACCTCGCTAAGTTCTTAATCGATAGATACGTGACAGCTCTAAACTTCCGATGAAGATGGACATGTTTCTGATTAGCCAAAAATTACCCTTCCAAAAATTGTGGCTTGTGCGGTTGGAGTATTCGCTGAATCCTTCCGAAGACCTTCTTTGATGACTTGACCATAATAGTCAGCTCCAATGATGACATCCGCATGACCAGTTGATTGGAAATAAGACTCTGCGAGTTGAAGCCCTTTCAAATGCGGCCAATTTATCTTGCTGGTATCGATAGCTGAAAACTTTTCTGTAAGTTGTCGAAAAATATGAGCAGTGATAATGTATTCCGATGAGGACTCGAAATGAGGTTACAGTTTGACTGAGACAGAGCCTCGCGTTTGTCCTGCTTTCACGGCTCCAACCCTCTTCACTTTTAGCGATGATTACTGCCATGGCCAGTGGACACATTGAGCCAATCTCCCAGTGGTGAGAGATATTTGAGAACCTGGATCGATAAGTGCTCTAAATTTAATTCGCTCACCCCTGTCTGACATAACGATGAGCTGAACTGTAGTTAGAAGAGTCCGATAAGACAATAAGATCTGGATAACGGCGACACAGTTTGCTTGAACACTTGAATCTGAAGTTGACGATTCAGGCTTGTCGGTTGAGTTAGCTCTATGAATGGTACAATATGTTTCTTTCCACATTTACTACAGCGCCTGTTGGAACGACAGGCAGATGCTCGAAGTAGGCCAAATCTATTAAAACATAGGTTGGTTTTGATAATTATTTCTAGCCTGCGTTGATCTGATTGATTTTGGCATATTCTGGACAGTTACCGGCATAATGATTCGAAGAGCAAATTATGCATTTGCTGGAAGTAATCGTAGCTTGATCTTTCGAAACTAAATGACCCGTAACTGATTGCTGATCAGACTGAAATCCCGGTCTTCGTGATTTCTCTACTGCTTGAAGTGTCAGCAATCTTGTCGTCAGAAACTCGCTGAGATGCTTCCATGTTGGAGGTTCCTTGAAAGATCCAGTGTTGCCAGACCCGAGTTGTGGAATTGCGGAGGCGCAGGCTCCAAAATGCGGATTTTATTTTTCAAATGCGGAGGTTTTGAAAAATTGGTGTAAAACTCATATTGCTATTAAAAAACTGGAGAAAAGTCTTCTATCTGTATAATAGCACCGTATCATACTCATTGTAATGTATAAATAAATACAAAATATCTTTTCTTGTAAATCAGAGCTGCAGATCGTGGACCGTCGGAATAGGGAATAGAAAGAGAGGGAAAATCGAGAAAGTCGACCTGTCTTTTTCTAAGGATGGTGATTGGTTCTACTGATCTGCCATCTGCTTTCATTAGAAACGGATCAATCCACCAATCACCAATCGCCACCCTTAGAAAAGGACAGGTCAACTTTCTCGATTTGTCCTCTCTTTCTATTCCCTATTCCACTTCTGGTTGTTTCCCATATTAGTGCTCAAATCGTGCTCTGACAAGTAAACCTACGGAACTGTCACTCGCCGATTTTGATGAAACTTTGCAAATTTGCAGAACTAGGGAAAATAATCAACACGTATTTTTTTATATCGGCTAAGAAACAATTCTAAGGGTAGACCCTCGTATATGAAGGGTGGTCTTCACGTTTCAACGAAAAAAAGTCGCTGGATCCAAATCTGAGGTCAAAATTACGAAATTTAAGATGGTGGATCCAATATGGTGTCTGCTCGTCGCACACGAGGGGTAGTTTCTACCAATCACATCCTTCCGGGAGATTGTAAATGATTACAGAGCCTATCCGTTACAGTTTGGAGTTTGCATCGCTTTAATATCTTCATTAGAACTAAAGATAGTAAAGTTGTACATTCTTGTAATTTTAAACAACAATTTTTATTATTTCTCAAATTTGTCAACTGAAATTTGTTCACAAATGTTTTTCTCATATTCGTGAATTTTTTCAAGTTTTTCCCATTGCCTCTTGTATAAGAAATAATGCTCTAAACTTGACTGTTCTTAAATGTGCCCGAAATGCCTTACTTTTTTTTACATTATTCAGCCTGCAAAGCACAACAAATTTTTCACATTAACGGCTTCAAGCTCATTCACTCGGAACACTTTCAGCTTTCAAATGCCTATTTACTCATTAGTCTAGCATTTTTTCGGCTAAGTTGTTGAGCTTCAAAGGCAGATGCCTGTAGTTTTTGCGCCGATAGTAGATTCTAGGAACAAGAAGCGTAAAACTCGTAAAACGCCACGCAAAGCGCGAGTCTCCGTTGGACAGAATGGCTGGGTACTGGCAGATGATTGTCAGAAGTGCCCTCGTTCTTACGCCGTCTGCATCATATGATTGGGCAGAGGAATCCTTCAAAGTCCAACATGCGGAAATGCGGTGTATCTGGCAACACTGGAAAGATCTAAATGATGTTACCAAGCCTTCACTGATTCATAATCCAATCGCTGGACAGCAATGAAAACTAAGATATCGTAACATGTGTGGACTAGTCAGTCAAGGATTTCCAAGGTAGATCTGTCTCTCTGAGAGGCAAATTGATTCTTATGGAAAGCTTTTTCCGTTACGATTTCCTCTTTCATGTAAAGGTCCGCTAATTTTTCTAGTGTTTTCAACATGAACGAGGTCAAGATAATCAGTCTCAAGGATTTTGCCTCATAGTAGGTATCCTTACCCATCTTTGGAATGAATATTGCCTTAAACTTCCTTCAAGGTACTGCGGTACCATGCAGATAATATTTTTATCTCCTGTAGCTTTAAATGGTTTGAATTTTCTAATTTATAAATTAATGGCAATACGACTGGCTACTTTTCAATCTTCCATTCTACCTCTTAAAGTTGGACCTTCTGGGGATATGACTCATGGGCCGCCCTCGTTCGTGTAATCCAACTCAGAGCCCGAGAAGTGTACCCACATTAGTTGCTCTAGGATTTCATTAGTCGTCTCATCACATGATGAGTTACCCCTTAAGGTTCTCTGGAGCCTAGCAATGTCAGGAATATTCTCGATTCTCTCACAATACCTACTCCATGAGTCCCTTACGGCATTTTGTATCTGATTATTATATCTTGTTAAGGTTGTCCAGTACAAGTCTCAGTTCCCATTCTTTTAATCCCTGTTAAAAAGGCCTAGAGTATCCATTTTCAGGTCCTCAAGTCTAGGATTGCACCAGGGCGCACCCCAGTTTATTTTTTTAATACGAAGAAGACAATTGTCATCATACGCTTTATTCACTGCTTTCTGTAGGATGTCGACAGCAGATTTCATTTTTTCCATAGACTTGATTCTGCTCGGTATAGCGCCCAGCAAACTGCTAAGATCCTCTCTATAAGACAAGGAAAAACATATCTGTCTATGATCTGATAGGGATGTATCTTCCCTAATACTTATCGAACATAAGGTCAAATCAATAACCATCTGACATCTACATGTCACGGAGGTAGGTTTGTTATTTCGATTGAGTAAGGTTAAATTATTGTTTAAGAGGAAATATAACAAAGATTCACCCCTGTGGTTGGTGTCCTCACTACCCCAAGTCTCTAGAAAACAACTTTAGTTATCCAATAAATTTAATATCGCCTCTGACATAAAGTGCTGCTCTAGGTGTTTCTACGGAACTATCATGAATAACTGATCCGCTCTTGTTACTTAATCCTCTAACTTTGCCTTACAAGCCCACTGTTCTTGTATTAAGACAAAAGCCGTTTGTTCCCCTGTCATGCGTCTGCTTAAGATAGCAGATGCTTCTTTAGCGTGGGGAAGATTTATCTGGATAAAATCCAGACTGGAAAGGGGACATCTAGTGTCCATTTCAACTTTCAGTTGCCTCCTCCACCTTTTCCGAAGACAAATCCGATATTCTGTCTACGGGTGTAACTTTGGTTTTTGAGCGGGTCTTCATATTGATCCTCTCCAACCCATAGTGAGGCCTGCAGTTGATCTTCTGGAGACTCTCGACCACTCCTGTCTCTGGCTATGTTGGCTAGACACGCGCGCATCGCGAGCTTCATTTCATTGAGTCGGCAAGGAATCAAATCAGGACAGGCCTCAGCAAGACCAGAAATACACTGGAGGCTGGATTTAAGTACGGTTTCGTGCATTGCTTGCACTAGCCTTAAAACTAAATCCAGCCCGTCACAACGTAAACATTCAGGGCCGTATGAACCATATCCGATTGTAGTACATAATATTACGCAATATACGCGACTGAGTACCCGCGCACTGCTCTTTTTCCATAGGCTACTGGTGTTTCACGCTTGATTGAACATCTTCTCTCGGGCCCTAAGGGGCTCTACTCTCAGCCCGAAACCATCGCGGCCGCAGTTTTCGGAATTAATAAATCTGGCCTGTTTGAATCCAGGCTCTAATTTAATTATTGTTCTTATCCCTGCGGGCGAATAACGTAGTTATTTCATGTCTGTGCAATAAGTCTTACCTTTGAGAAATATGTGTGCTCTGCCGGCAGAGTGAAAAAGTGCACTGTGAATTAGCACTTCAAATACGTGAAGGGAATCTGCATAGCGAAGATTGAGTCAGGGATGAGGTGCATTTAGCCTCCCCGCTGCACAAGGGAGGCAGGCTGCTCGGTAGAAACTGCGCTCCATGATGTCAAGGCAAAATTGGAGCAGCACTTGGTACAGAAGGCGAATTCTATGGGAACCTTCTTGGATATAGAGGGCGCCTTCAGCAATACATCTCCAGAAGTCATCTGTCGAGAGACTTCGAGCGTGCCAGACCAGCTAGTAAGCTGGATAGGAAGCATGATACACCGGAGGAGACTCGAAACTAGGTGAGGCGAAGGCCTAATTAGGGGAATAGCGTCACGGGGGTGCCCACAGGGGGGTGTCCTGTCACCCCGCCTGCGGTGCATTGAAGTGAACGGCCTCCTTCTTAGGCTAAATAAGGAGGTATATTATATCCAGGACTACACCGATGACTTTGTAATCTTAGTCGAGTGGGCTCATCGGGAAACGTTGATGGGGCTAACAAGGTAGGCGCTGCGCATTGGAGAGCTCTAGTGGAATAGCTCAGGGCTCTCGGTAAATCCGAAAAAGACCTGCCTGTTCATTTTCACAAGAAATTACAAATTGTCGAAAGTTGACGCTCTTGTATTTTGTGGCGGGAGGCTGACGTTTTCAGATTTGGTTAAATATCTGGAAGTAATTCTAGATAGCAAACTGAACTGGGCGAAGCACCTGGAGACATATTCGTAATCAGCGCGTCAAGATACATAAATATACGTAGTGTCAAGAAAATCGGAGATTCGACGCTTTCGGAACTACGCCCGAATTTATCAATGCCATTTGTTTATAACAGTACAAGTCTTAATAACAAATTAATTATTTATTATAAACTTATATAGTAATATATATAATAGTATATTGTAATATAAATATACAAAATTTATGAACTTTTTTAAAAAAAACGGCTCTCACAGATCTCTTAACAATTGATTTGGCTTCCGTATAAAACAAAAACTTTAAAATCTGTTGAAAATATAAGCCGGAATATTATTTTCTAGGGGTTCACAACTCGACCGATGACGTGAACACTGACTTCAAGTGATTTCAGTGACTTCATGTTAATTCAAGTGACTTCACACCACTGACTTCAGCGAAGGTGTAGACCTGACGTCTCGAGTTGTTAACCCCTCGATTATTTCGAACATTTTTTTCATCTAATGTCCACACTGTGCGGAGCTGGAAAAGGGGGATCTGTCCATCCCGGCAGGACTCTCCGTCATAAAAGAAAATTGCTTTATTTCTATGTACTAAAATATATATTCTCGAATATATACTCAACTCTCGAGTTAAGGCGCCTCGCGATATGGCATTCCTATAACTGCTAGCCTCGTGTGGCCTCGGAATGTGATGCTGTGCGGAGCAAGGAAGGCTGCATAACAAACAAGCAGGAGAGATGCAGTCACCGCCCGTTAGTTGCATCAGGTTACGGCATGCCTGGCAATCCAACGGAAAGCCATCATGCGCCCCTGCCTGTTTACGTTTGGATTCCTCCGAGAGATGCTGCATGCAATGCCCGAAACCGGCCTTAACACGAGAGTTGAGTGTATATTAATTTAATGAAATTAATCTATGAATAGTATGAACAAATTTTTTATTTTATATTATTTTTTACGCACTTTTACATAAAATTCATTCCAAATGTTCATATAATACTCTATTTTAAGAAATTTTAGTTGATATACAATTTACTTCTTTGTAAAGAACAAGATTCTCGTTTGTATGAATCATAGTCATTCCAATGTCTATTTCTGTGAGTCGATTTATGTCAGTTGATATTTTTAATTCTCTGTATTTTATATAATCGTAAATGTAAATGCTTATATTAATACGGCTTCTAATCATTGGCGGATCTGGATGGAGGGCCAGGAGTTATCCCCCCCCCCCCCCCACTAACCGCAAAGGTCCAACTTTGTATTATGATTTTCAGATTCTCCAGTATAGGGGGAAATATAACTTTACGGTGGCCCCCACCCCTCAACAAATTATCTCTTCTCGATCTGCCCATGCTGCTACTTTGAAGAATTTAAAATTGTGACTAAAATTTCCATCTTTGAGAGGAAATTTAGAAACATATCCATCAAAAAGTCGAATTGTAAAAAAAAATTATTTTTGAACAAAAAGGCTTAAAAATTATGAATCCAAAAATAGGTTCTTTAAAAAACATACATTCAGAAAGTTAAGTTTGTGCAAGAAAATTGTAAAAAATGACTTTAAATGGAGAAAGTATGTTTCTAAACAACATTGCAATCGGCTCATTAGAGACAGACATTTAACAAAAGAAAAAAGAGACAGAAATAAGAAAGAGACAGCCAAACCAAACTCTCTCTCTTTCCTTTTTCTTTTATCCGTCTTCTTCATACTACTCAGGGACTAACATGTTTCGAAACCACTTTAGGTTCCTTACCAGGGGATTCATTATAGGAAACTACGAGTAAATATTTATATCTTATGTCTTATATTAATTAGATATGTAGATATGAATTTGAAGTTTCTTATCATAATGATATTTACATTTTTATTTTTCATTTTTTTAGAATATGTGTTGATCGTTATTATTTCCGCAATCGTTTGTGTATTTTTTTAATTATTTAAAATATCAATCATTAGAAATTTCAAAAATGTATTTTTTTCTTATAAAAGCTTGATGAAACTATTAAAGGCTTTGTTGCATCTTGAAAGATCCCTCTGTAAGTTAATTGAATTATCTCCCTCTCTTTTTATGTACAACATTTCCATGAATTCCCTCTTTCTTTGGTTCCTTTCACTAAAAAGATTTTCACGCCATCCCAATCATACTCATGTCCATGTGTGATTCTATGTCTTGAAAGAACGCTGCAGTATTTCTCATTTCTATAAAAATTGTTTTGGTGTATGTCCTTTCCCAGTTTAATAGTTCTGTTATTTTTGAATGGAATTCTATAAATAGTATGTAAACCCATTTTTCCTAGTCATCTCAAGGCTTTAGAAATTTTTAAAAACAAAGTAAAACAATAGTGTTGAATCTATAGAATTCTCTCATCTCTTTGTTGATATGATGGATAGTGGTTCAAGAAAAGAATCTGTTCACATAATTCTATATTATTTTTATGAAAGTTTTGATGTGACAATTGTATAGCCCTATCAAGCTTATTTTTTACATTTGCAGTTTCATTTTTTATCGCTTGATTAGAAAGGAAGCTGAAGATGCGTCCTGAAAATGATTGTTTTCGATACTAATCAGCTCTAACTTTACTCCCATTTGTTTTTATAATTGTTAAGTCTGAAAAATTTAGTTTATTGTCTTTTTCAGTTTCTAAAGTAAATTGCAATTTTGGGTGTATACTATTAAAAGCATTTAAAAGGATATTCATTTGACCAGCCTACACACTTAGAACTGAATCGTCAACATATCTCGCATAAAAAGATATTGGATGCCTACTTTTTCTAATTCATCATTCACTAGATTTCTCATGTTGTTTCGTGTTGAAAGTAAATAGAATAAAAAACAAAATTGATGGCTCCATTAAATTGTAGAATCTTAATTCCTTGAATAAGTTCTAGGAAGACTGTACTATTTTATACTGAATTTTTCGAAATTGTTATTGACGTTTTAATTATGTTACTGAGTAATTTTTGTAATTTCCTTGTTGGAGAACCTATTGTTGATATTGCAGGTATTAAAAGTACCTTTTCGTAATTTTTTAACAGGGTTATTTTCTATGATTTCAAAACTGTTTCTGTCATCAAGAATTCCCATATTTTTTTTTTGTAATCGCTTATAAAAATTGCTATTGTAATATTCCTCTTAACGGCATTTTTTATCAGGAGATCAGTATTTTTCTTTAAACACTCATTCGTTAATTTGTACCCCTCATTTAATTCTTTGTCTATTTTTTAAAGTGAATAACTGTTAGTGATGAAATTTGTAGATAATCCTGAGAGTTTGGATCTGAATTCTTGTAATTTATTATTTGGAATTTCATAAATATCAATTTCAACATCTTTTACAACTACTAATAATTGAACGAACTTTTTTCCTTGTTACTTGTTACTAAATCCTTCACCTAATCTAAGATCAAATTGATTCTGTCGTATAAGGTGGCATCTAGTATTGTAGAATTAGCAATTACAAAGAAACTCAATTATTATTTCGCATTTTTAAACAAAGAAAATTCGAGATACTCGTAAAAAAATGAAAAGAACTCGAAAAAATACGGTTGTCAAGACTTTGATCCAGATAACTTTTAGAAATATTTACGGCATGTAAATGGTCAAATAATAGATAACAAAAAAAAAATTTTTGTATAATATTTTTGTAGAAAAATATAATGCCGGCAAAAATAAATACCTAATAGTTACAACATACGCAAAAATTAATGTTTCTTATCATATTTGCATGAGGTTTGGTACATAATGGTTTTCAAGGCCTAGCAGACTTGTGTTAGAGGGGATACATAAGATGGTAACACATATTTTTACTTATCTATAGAGTATAAATGATAAAACTTATTTTTAGTCTCTGGGTTTATTCAGCTTTGATCCAAAATTTGAAAAGACGAATTATATAGTATATAAAGGTTTACATTTGATAATTTTCGATAGGTTTTTGTAGAAAATTACGACTTTCTACAAATGCTTATGAATAGGAATTTATAAGGAAAACCCTTATGATCCCCTTTTATATTTTGCAGAATTTAAAAAGTACAGTTTGTTCGAAAATTTTCATATTTTTTCAGAATCAACTTGCAGATAAATATGGAGAAGAAAGTATGAAAAGTATAAAATACCACTGCGACGTACTATGGATGTATTTATTTGTCCTTAGTTTATGAGCATTTTTCTTCCTCATAGGTTTCAAATAAATTTACTTCCTCATAGAGGGAGCTTTTCTCTAACAAAATAAAAAACTGGATACTTTCAATATTTTTCAAGCTATGTTTATATTCTACCGAAAATCTTATTTTCAGAAAATGAGAGAGCCCATCAAGAGATTCTTCGATGTGTTCTGTTACTTTTCAACTTACGCTAGTATTATATTCCAAATTAAAACAAAAGTTTTCTTTATAGAAACAATGTAACTTTTTTTTCACTTTCTAAGTCGTTATTGATTCATCAAGAATGGTCGTATTGTTGTATTTTGAATATCAAAAAAGTTTTTCTTTTTTTAACTATTTAACTATCATAAAAATATAAATAAGTTATCATAGTTAAGTTGAAAATTAGAGTATGAGAAGGACGGAGTGTGCACATTCCATTTTCATCTTAAGCTTGTGACGCTTATGAATAATTACAATAGTTTACAATAATTATAATTATTAGTCTTGGGTCTCCTAAGAAATATGTATTTTTCAATGCAGGAGGTTTCTCGTAATTGCGTACTGTTTCTTACATGAAATTGCGAATGTTTACAGAAAAGGTTCAACTAAAATTTTTCCTAATAGTTCTTAAAAACTTTCTATACATTCATTCTTTAAAAGATCCTGGATATAAGATTCTTAAATGTTATCCAGAAAATGTTAACGGCTTTAATCTACTCATACTAGTTTTTAAAAAGTTCTACGTAATATAATCACTACCGGTCAAAATTGTAGATCTATTTACAAAAAGGGTGACAAAAATATGGTTGTCTTATAAAGTATACAACATCGTAAATAATTGTGTTAGGAAGATTTTCAAATAACAGTTGGATGTAATTTCCAATTTTATTAAATTTTCATTGCTGAACTTCAAATCGCTGCAGTTTTTTAGAAAGTGAATTTTGCAGAATATAATTATAGCCTGGAATCTGAGCCTCAACACTAAATTAAATCTAGAACTATAAAAAATTTCAACTAGTTTCTGAAATAACATAATAAATGTAAACTGGTGTTCAAGGCGAAAAACCAGATTTCAAAAAGTCAGATTTTTCCATGACGTGGTCAGCGAACCACCCGTCAAGCAAATATTACGTAACATTGTGGGGGGGGGGTATAAGAAATTCTTAGTCGTGCTTAGACTGTTGGTCGGGAGTCGAAAGGGGGTCAAACAAGTGCTTTAAATAAAATATGTTTTTTTGGAATATGTTCGCGAGTCCTTGAATTTTTAATACCGCAAGCAAAAGTTCCGTATAAAAGTCGAGTTTGTTTTATTCATACATGATCATTTAATATCGTCTTTTTTGTGACTATATAATTTCTTAGCAAAATGAGGAAAGAATTTTCTGTGAGTTTTCTAATATTTTGTGCGATTTTATCGCTAGGAACTACGGTTCCTCCTGACAGGTATAGTAGTAAGTGTCTTTTTTTAAACTAAACTAATATGACAAAAAAATTGCAATTTTTCCAAGTCGCCATTCTAGCGTCTTTTAAATAGAGTGAAAAGCTTTACAATTTTCTGAGTAATAAACTAAGCTCATTCCTATCTGCAAATAGCCTAATGGCCCCTAACAACCCTATGCCCTCTGAGCTATATTCGCACATTTTACACACAAAAATTCTTCTTTTACAACAAATTCGTGGGAATGACTCTATAATGTTATGTACTCTTGCAGAAATTTATTTTCCTGATCAAATACAATAAATCAAAATGTGATAGTGATTGATAGTGATACTTTGAAAAATGTCTCCGAATATTAAAATAAATATAATTTTTACTAGTAATTAACAACTTTTACCAGGAATTTTATTAAAATATATCCTGACTGACACAATAACATCGATTTATATATTTTATAATTTTTTGCACAAATTTGTGATTGCTTGTAAAATTTAGTAAAAGTGTCTGAATTCTAGAGAGAAAAATTTGTAATTTCTAGTAGAATTATTTTGGAAATTTTCCAAACAAATTATATGCTTCCATCCATCATGGATACCTCAATTTACAAAAATTATATCTTTGATTGTTAAAAAATTCTTTTAAAATTTAAATAAGAAATAAAAATAAGAGCGCGTCGCATTACCTACGGAGTAGCGTAACTTGACGCACGGGCGCTTTTTTAGGAAGATTCAATAATTAAGCGTTTAAATTTACATAGGTTTAATTTTTTTTGTAAATAAAACAAAGCTAAGATGATCTACGCCATACATAGTTTACCATATCAGTATCGATTATATTTCCCCTGATATGGATTGATATGTTATGTGCGCCTTTTTAGCCGCTGCTACAGTGGCATGTATCCGGATAAATTCTCGACATTAAGAATAAGATAAACCCTCTAGCCTCTAGGAGAAAAACCGAGTCGCCGGAGGATTTTTAAAGCTGGAACTTTGAAATCTGCTCTGTATTATATTTTTTGTATTATTATAATGATATGAGATAGAGCATATATTGAAATATAATTTTCTGTTGAAAATCCAAAATCGATACTTTAGACCTTTGTTCACAAAAACGCGAATATCTCCTGAAGTATGATCGACAAAGTGAGCCCTTTCCTCGCGGAGTCTCACCTAAGCTATAGGGCATTATTTCTCAAGTGTACCACTTTTTAACCTCAAAGATCTTGAAGGGAAAACCCTAAGCTTTCTCTTGAGATTAAAATAAAAAAATGAAGAAAATGCATTTTCCCAAAAAACCCAAATCATTTTTAACTTTCATTTTTGAAGGTAAAATATACTGGAACTTGGAATTAAGGAGTCCGAGTGTACGACGTACCGCGAAATAATGTCCTCGGCAGTTTCTTTATGAGGGGAGCCACGGGGCCGAAAGAGAAGCGGTGCTCAGTCAAGCGTGACAAACAGCATGAGGGCCGCACTCTGAGCACATTACCCGCGTGGAAAAATTTCATGGCGTTGTACTATTTCTGTCCAGTGCGCCTTGAGTCGACATTGGCGCGCCACAGGCTGACTGTCCAGTGGCTAGACTGGGATGTAACGCTCGGATCAACTAGTTTCTAGACAGATCGGCTATT
The DNA here is from genome assembly GCA_932195095.1 of Andricus curvator. NCBI lineage: Eukaryota > Metazoa > Arthropoda > Insecta > Hymenoptera > Cynipidae > Andricus > Andricus curvator. Next base: position 82,430 of record CAKNYM010051516.1, read on the forward strand.
TTGATAAAAAATAATTAATAATTAAATAAAATAATTATTTTTTATGCCATAAAAGTCCAATATATAGATTTTGCAGTTAAATAAAAATATAAAAAAAGTTTTTGTACACAAAAAAATGAAGAAATGAGTTTCCGCAAATCTCTTGTAAATACACCGGGTGTCGAACTTCTGATTTAACTTCCTATTCTATTGTTGTAACTTTGTCCCGTCGCCTTAACACCTCGGCCATCTAAAAGTTAAATTTTTTTTCTTTTTTGTCGGACATGAATTTCAATTCATTACATCCGATTATTTATTTCAATAAAACATAAACAATTTTTAAACATTAAAAATGCTTGATTTGTGAATAAATCATTGAAAAAAATAAAGTTTGTGTGATGTTACTTGCGATTAGGCTACGAAATAATGATTGTTTATTATTTCAAATAATTAATAAGTTAGGCTTAATTATCATTTACGGAATCAATAAATAATTAAAATAAATTAAATGAATCTTTTATAATAATATTTGATTTTCTGGAATATCATAAATATTATACATAGCATTATACATATTATAATTATTATAAATTCAATATAAATTCATTATAACTTCACTATATAATTCAATTGAAACAAAATGTTTTTAAACATTCTTCAAAAAATCGTTCTTGAAACTGCAGTTCTTGTATTAAGATTTCTATCACCTTCAACAATTATTGTTTACTATCTTAAATATGTGATAGTCTACAATTAATTATTGCTTGAGCATTTGTACAACTGTGTATTATAATTTCCTAAATCTTTTATTCAAAAATGATTATTTTCTAAATTCACCTCTGTCATTTTTGTTTAAGTCCAAACCGTGATTCTATCTAAAAACTAGCTAAAATCTAGATAATCTTTATATATTCAAATTCGTAACGAACTCCTAGATAGCGCCAAGAATGGGACTAGACAGCAGAAAGGTTTGAATCAAACACGTAGAAAAACCATAAAGCGCCAGTGTAGTGCCAGGCTAGTATTGTGTGAATAGACAGACTTGAAAAAAACTGTACTGGCATTAGCATGATTCAAGACTGCTACGAAATTTTTCCACACAGGTAGTTACGTTAGCTGTTAGCATGCGTCAAAATTTAAAAAAAAATGGTTCATGCGGCCCTTCCGGTTTACGTTTGAATTATCTGGATTTAAAGTGAAGATTACTGCAAGCAATGTACGAAAGCGTGCGTAATTCCAAGTTCCAGTGTATGTATTTACAAAAAAGACTTATGCTAGGTGGATAGAGCGTGAAAAAACCTATCAAACTGTACTTGACGACATTTTTTTTATCGCCATTAGAAGAGTTAAAAATCGCCGAAATAGACGATATCCACGAAAATTGTAAAAGTTTCAGCCGCTCCCCCTCAGTAATTACACAGGACAAAAAAAAAGTATCTTGAGCTAGAAACGAGACTCATCATTTCTTATGGATTTTGACCCGCTGATCACGAATCTGAAGGCCGTTTAATCGTGTTGTCCTTAGTTTTCACATAACCTCAAAATTTTCTAATTTTGAGAACAAAATCTTTTTCCTTCGAATGACTTAATTTTTTTAAATTAAAGATATACAAGAAGTGTAGTTTGACGTGTTTTTTGCTGAATTTTTTAGGACAACCATTTATTAAGTTGAATACCTCATCGTCAAATACATTACGGCTTCATCCTCACACTCTAACGTCCCTCGCAGGGCAGCGCGCCTTCGCTGGCTTCGTTATTGTGGTGAACCGAAATGCGAATCATTCTACACATCCTCTTGAGAGGCAGTTTTCCTAGCTTCCAGTGTTCACCACAGCAGCAAGCTGGCTTGCAGTCTTGCTCAATCATGGAACTGCGGTAAAAAGTAGAAAGCGTCCTAGCAACATATTGCTATAACGCTTTTTTTCTCATGTAACTGCATAAGGACTAAGCGTTATGGAACTGTCTAGTTAACGACCTTTAAACTTCGGAGGAAAGCGTGAGTGATCAACTGATATAAGGAATAAGATTCTTTTGCAGATGTCAGTGATAAAGAACAAATTTCGCGATTTTGTGTAATTTAAGGTAGTAACTGTAAAGTCGAAGTTCGAAAAAACATGAATGTCGGCATTTTCAGTAATTTGCCTGCAGTTATTGAACTTACTAAATGGTTGTCCTGAAAAATTCAGCACAAAACACGTCAAATTATACTTCTTGCCTATTTTTAATTCAAAGAAATCACGTCATTCAAAAAAAAAAGAATTTTTTTTCAAAACCCGAAAATTTTGAGTTTATGTGAAAACTAAGGACAAAGCGATAAAACGGCCCTCAGAATCGTGATCAACGGCTCAAAATCCATAGGAAATGATGGGTCTCGTTTCTAGCTCAAGACACTTTTTTGTGGGGCTGTGTTATTTATGCAAATGCCAACATTTTTTCCATAAACCACTATCCAATAGCACAACAACTTGACCAACACGGAAAAAATTTATCCGTGAAGAAGTCACGAACTTGTAGCTAGGTCTCGGATACGAGATAAAAAAATGAAACATTAAATCCTTATTTCTATGAGAAATATATGCATAAATTTCGAAGTTTCTTACGAACAGTTCGAATTTCCTACGAACAGTTCCTGAAAATTTCAGACTGAAATAAAAAGAGGAAAAATTTTATTTGTGCGATTTAATTTTATATTAATTTCTAAATTCGCAACTCAGAAGATTCGAACCTCAAACACTGCTGACTCACCAGTTTCTAAACATAAACCAGGAGTGCGTAAACACGCGCAGCCATCGAGGCCAAACAAAATAGGTATTATAAAACTTCTAGCCACTCATTCGACGAGCTCGAGGCACACATACGAGCGCACACACGCACCGCGCGTGTGTGCGTGGCCCACGTACAGGGCGACTTAGTTTGGAGTTCCCAGATTTGTCGGGCAAGCTCGTGAGTGCTCTGAGAATCTTTTCCCAATCACTCGTCATATTTTTGTAATTATTCACGTAAAAAAAAGTGATGAACCGTTTTAGAATTTTCACATCGAGTTCCTCAATCCTTCTCAAAGTTCGCAGGTTATTTACGAAAATACATAAATATCTGCTGAATTTTTCTCATATCCGAGACCTAGCTACTAGTTCGTGACTTTTTTACGGATAAATTTTTTCCGTGAAGGTTGACTTAAATTGGACAACTTTGATTTTTTGAGTGGGTACACTTGAGAAATAATACCCTATATAATGATATTGTTTATAATATTTGCCTATAAATTAACTTGTATAATTCTTGCAGGAATCCCAGCTAGGGCCCCACTTGGCTTACAAGAACCATCGCTTATAGGACATGAAATAGTAAAAGTTAGACGAGGAACTACGAAACTTGGTGATGCATTTGTAGTAGACCGTTATCTCGCCGTATCGAAGGTTAGCATCTTTAATACCATATCAATGTTAGATCTCAATGTTGCAATTACTTTGCGAGTTCCAAAAACACGTTATTGTTTTAACCATATAAGAAAAGAATATATAAGCCACGAGATTGTAAGGAGGATATATCCAGTCTGTCCAGACATACGTACCTGCAAACCCGACGTTGCCCTAATTATAGTTAATGGATCTCTCCCGATGATGGGAGGAGAAGTGGTAAATGAAAATTTCCACAAAAAGTTCAATAAGGACGCAATTGACTGGGTTATGCGGAACATGCAAAGACTGGATGTATTATTGGAACAGCCTTGATTCGTCAAATAAAGATATTCATCTTCAAAATAGTACACTGCCTTTTATTTCAATTATTAACATGTCCACCACCATTTTGTTTATTTGCGGGTAAAATGTAGAAAGCACTCATCCTAGGAGTGGTCGGCTTCTAATGATCTGTATTGGCCTCTTTCTGTGCTTGCCTCAACCACTTTACATTTTTTTCAAAGGATTTTAAAAGATACGGAAAAAATGTGTAGTTCAAATAAAAAAAGACTGTAAAATCAAATCAATAAAACTATAATATATTTGATCAAAAAGTAATTTTTATTATTGGAGCAGCCAACGGTAAACTCAATTCAAGAATTTTATATAAACTTATACCTCGTTATTTGTCCCCCCGCTATTTGGCCATCTTCACGCTTGACTGCTTCTGCCCCCCCCTCCTAAGCGTCCCTTGACAGCGTATGAGTGTATTTGAATTAGCTATGTGAGGTCATGAGTTTCAGATGTCTAGCAAAATCGAAACTTCAAATTCACCTACTTCCGGTCACTTCCGGGACAGACGTATAATGACACGAGATAGAGCATAGATTGAAGTATCAGACAAGTACGCTTTGGCGAAAAACGAGTAGAGGAAAAGCGACTCTACAATTACTTACAATTAAGGACTCAGAAAATTGACTGTCTGTGTATTATAATAGGCTCTGCAATAATAGCTAGAGCTGTCAAGAAGTGGATAAAATAATGCTCATTAGGCGGCGAAAATAACAAGATTCCAATCCCTTTCGAAGCCGATTGGAGCAAACTCTAGTTGGATTTTACACAAGAATACATTTCTTGATCGTAAAATATTCGCCTTGTCCAAATATTATCAATTGCAAAAATATAAAATCATGATGAAAATTTAAAAAATTATTTTTCATCACAGCCATCTGTGTGGAAATTAATCGTAATAAAGTAAAATGACCGATGCTACGTTTTAAAAAACTTTTTACCTCATCACTATTCGGAAAACAGTAAATAAATGTAACGAAATGTGCTAAATTAAAAGGGATTACAATTTTTCTATTTCTTGGTTGCTTTGTGGTATTCAAAAGTATTCAGAAAAGTATTGTCGCCGCTGGGTACAGAAAGGGATTCAATTTAAGAGATAACTTCTACTGCTGCGGAGATTCAAAACGGGAGGACAGAAAGAGAATCCAAAAGTATTCAATATCTGTCACGCTACCACTGGATGCATGACATTTTCCAATACTTTTAAATGCAAGCCTTCTCACCGGGACGTTTGTGAGTTATTTTGAAATTTCAAAGAAATGTTTGAAATCCAAAACTGAAAATTGTTTTAAATTACTATTAGTCCGCGGAATGGTATTAAACGCGATTATTGAATGATGATGACGTTGTTTTAAACCCTTCACTTGTACAATCTTGCTACAAAGAGTACATACAAGGTTAATTCAGGGTATTTCGTAGGTTTATTAACGATGGCAGAGCTTGCGAGCACACGAAGTATACCAACGCCTATCATGCACTTCGAACTTTGCCTGGCCCCGAAGGTGACCGTTTAACGTATCTAAGTAGGACTTATACTCTCGAGTGCCGAGGAAAATAGCAATTTCAATACTACACTGAAGTTAAATTGTATTAAAAGCACTGAATTTTAACGAAAGTGACAATCCCACCGCTGCCACCAAATCAGCTTTAACATCCCGAGCAAAGGTCAGAGTTGTTTGGAAAAAGTGAGAAAGAGAGAGACCAGTGTTGCTGATCATGTCAGGTTATAGTAAGACCTGACCAAATATTTATTTGTGGGTTCGCAGTCACTAACAATCCTATGGGGGTTGCGTCAATAAAGTGTTCGAAATAAATGAGATATAGTTAAGATGAAAAAATGATTTATTGAGAAAACAAAGAAAATATAAACAGTTACATGAATTGAAAACTTATAATTACCTTTCTAATCCTGAAAGGGCAAGAGAGGTTGACTTGTAGATTGTATTTCCGATACGTCGTAGAGCAGCGACGGAACTCTACCGGATGTTTGTATGAGTTTTCTTTGAAGTGACTCAATTAGTCTAGTGGAATTATGCACGATCACTGTTCACTAGTAGAGCGATACACGGACCTAAACAGCTACCTAATCCACTCTTGAGTTCTTTTTCACGAACGTTAACCAGCGGACTTTATCCGGAAAACGACTCGTACGACGACCAGAAGTCTCAGCCGAAGGGACTTTAATTCACAACTTGATGATTCGTCACTTGGTTCACGAAGAGTTAAAAGTACGCGACTTTCTCAGAGCGACTTGTGGATCGAAGTTGTCAGTATGACTGCTGGGAACGTAAGAAGCTTAACAGGGATGGCTCTGGTGTTTATATAGGATGGGTTCATGCCAAAAGTCACGCGCCGTGACAAAAACGTGGTATGTCACGCGCGGTGATAAAAAAATGTGGTATAGCACGTCCGGTGACAAAAATGGGGTATGGCACGTTCTTCCATAAATCAGCAGGATGTTACTTGATACTTTAGGTAAAGAGTTTCGGATAACTCAAGCGAGCAACTAACGCCGCGACAGTCAGTTTTCGCGCATACCACTCTTGACCTTTCATGGATAGAGATTCTAGATGCTACTTATCCGTATTTCCATATATCTAGTCCACGAATAAATAGTAAGGAGTGGTATCACCCTGTGTGTTTGGTGAGCAGAGGTGGAACGAGCGACGTTCAAGAATTCGTTAATGTTTGCCACGAATGGAAACTTGGGAGCAAGATCGTGCACATGCGCAGAGCTGTTTTCGCAGTCACGTGGTATACCCACTCCCTTATGTTATACTTTGACATCTCGATGCATATGTAGGTTATGTTCGTTTGTGCTTTTATTTTTTTGGGTGTATATCACGTTCTGAATTAAAAACGAGAACGAAAATCGTATCAAAAATACGAAAAGGATCTAGAAAGTGTAAGTACTACAATAACATTATTATAATCATTTATGGATCACGTAAGTATGGGATAAAATTAATTTCGAAACTTTCAAAACCATTAAATCGGTAATATCTTTACACAAAAACCTCAAACTCACAAACCTCAAACCCAAAAATCTCAAACCAACAAACCTCAAACCCCCAAACCCGTAAACTCACAAACCTCAAACCCACGAACCTCAAACCCACAAACCTCAAACCCAAAAAAATGATACCTCAAACCCACAAACCTCAAACCCCCAAACCCGTAAACCCACTAAACCTCAAACACATAAACCTAAAACCACAAATCCACAAACACACAAACAGCAAACCCACAAACATCAAACCCACAAACCTCAAACCAACAAACCTCAAACCCCCAAACCCGTAAACCCACAAACCTCAAACCCACGAACCTCAAACCCACAAACCTCAAACCCACAAAATTAAACCTCAAACGCACAAACCTCGAATCCACAAGCATAAAACCCCCAAGCCCATGAACCTACAAACCTCAAACTCACAAATCCATAAACCTAAAACCCCAAACCCACAAACCTCTAACACACAAACCTAAAACCATAAATCCACAAGCCCACAAACAGCAAACCCACAAAACCTCAAACCAACAAACCTCAAACCCCCAAACCCACAAAAATTAAACCTAAAACCCGTAAACCCACAAACCTCAAACATAAAAACCTCAAACCCACAAACCTCGAACCCACGAACTTCAAACCCACGAACTTCAAACCCACAACAATTATACCTCAAACCCACAAACCTCAAACACATAAACCTAAAACCACAAATCCACAAACCTCAAACCCACAAGCAGAAAACCCACAAACACCAAACCCCATGTTCATAAAACTCGACATATAAGTACATCATGCAGAATAGTCCACAAACCCACCAACCTTTAGGGTTTAGGGTCTATGGTTTATGGGTTTAGGGTTCATGAGTTTATGGTTTATGGGTTTTACCTATGAACCCTAAACCTAAAACCAATAAACCCTAAACCCATAAACCCTAAAGGTTGATAGGTTTGTGGACTATTCTGCATGATGTACTTATATGTCGAGTCTTATGAACATGGGGTTTGATGTTTGTGGGTTTGCTGTTTGTGGGTTTGAGGTTTGTGGATTTATGGTTTTAGGTTTATGCGTTTGAGGTTTTTGAGTTTGAGGTTTGTGGGTTCACGGGTTTGAGGTTTAATTTTTGTGGGTTCGAGGTTTGTGGGTTTTAGGTTTGTGGGTTTGAGGTTCGTGGGTTTGAGGTTTATGGATTTGGGGGTTTGAGGTTTGTTGGTTTGAGGTTTGTGGGTTTGAGGTTTGTGGGTTTTTGGGTTGGAGGTTTGTGGGTTTGAGGTTCGTGGGTTTACGGGTTTGGGGGTTTGAGGTTTGTGGATTTGAGGTTCGTGGATTTGAGGTTCAAGGTTTCTGGGTTTGAGGTATAATTTTTGAGGGTGTGAGGTTTGTGCGTTTGAGTTTTGTGGGTTTGTTGGTTTGAGGTTTGTGGGTCTGTGGGTTGAAGGTTTGTGGGTTTGCTGTTTGTGGGCTTGTGGATTTGTGGTTTTAGGTTTATGTGTTTGAGGTTTGTGGGTTTGGTGTTTTAGGTTCATGGATTTGTGAATTTGAGGTTTGTAGGTTTACGGGCTTGGGGGTTTTAAGTTTGTGGATTTGAGGTTTGTGCGTTTGAGGTTTTTGGGTTTGTTGTTTGTGGATTTGTGGTTTTAGGTTTATGTGTTTGGGGTTTTTGGGTTTGAGGTTTGTGGGTTTACGGGTTTGGGGGTTTGAGATTTGTGGGTTCGAGGTTTGTGGGTTTGAGGTTCGTGGGTTTGAGGTTCGTGGGTTTGAGGTTTGAGGGTTTGAGGTCTAATTTTTGTGAGTTTGAGGTTTGTGGGTTTGAGGTTCGTGGGTTTGAGGTTTGTGAGTTTATGGGTTTGGGGGTTCGAGGTTTGTTGGTTTGAGATTTTTGGGTTTGAGGTTTGTGAGTTTGAGGTTTGTGTGTAAAGATATTACCGATTTAATGGTTTTGAAAGTTTCGAAATTGCGTGGTTCAGCTCCCTTGGCAAGTTCATATTTTTTTAGGTTAGTTTTTTGAAAAAAACTAAAAAAGTAGCAGTCCTACATGAAATTATAATTCGTCACGAGTACTTAAAAAAATGTATTAGAATCGGTCAAAAATTGAGCAGTCAGCAGAATTTTGAACAAAATTTTGTAAAAAAACTCACTGTGCGACAGCACAGAAATGTTCAAAACACAAGTTCGAAACGTCCAACGCGTGTTGACATCGTTGACATGGCAACCGCCAGTGCGCATGTGCACGATCTTGCTCCCAGAATTCTTGGAAGTTTTTCGTCCCACTCCCCACTTACAGGGATACTACTCCTTACTATTCCTTCGTGATCTAGTGAGCCGCTTTTGATTACTGCATTGTCTGACTATATACATGTTCTTTCACTTAATATATAGGTTGGACATTAATAATGTGGGATTTGAATTTCAAATCGTTATTGTTTAAATTGTTAGGATTATGGGTACATTCGTATGATAATAGATACAATCAAAGATATTAATATCTTTGATACAATTATAATTATCTTACAATGGTAGAATCTGCAATTAGCTTCTTTCATTAACCGAGCTTCGTCGATATTCACTGAGTTCGTATCACTGCATGGTAACACACTTTAAGTACCTTGTGGTTTCTATCTTACCGGCCGTAGTACAGTTACCACAGTTAGGTTTAAACTCAGAGAAGACCGGTACAACCTATTTTTAATTATTTTATACAATGTTACGTAAATTTTTTTTATCAAGCAATTAGTTGCTTTCCACTACTGAATTAGAAAATATCTCAACTAATTGAATTATTAATTTTCCACTAATCTTTGATGTCTCACTTTTCGATAATCAAATCTGTGAAATATCACTAGTAATTATTTAAATTTTACTCATTTTGAATTAGAGAGACCTCAAAGTATCTTTTGCATAAGGAAAAGAGGTATACAATTAAAGAAACCTTCAGGCAGTCAAGTTCATATTTATTCAAGCTGATGCTTATTTAAGGCACATATTGTTTACAAAGTTTGCTAAATAATTGCAATTTTCTATAGAAATTAGGTAAAATATACAACGGCAAAAGTTTTTGAATCGAAAACAGAACTCTGTTGAAAAACAGCACATGAAGACCCTGAATATTTCATATAATTAATATAAATTTCATTGATCCATTGTAATTTAAAGAGTCTAAAAAATTATTATTTTCGTTAACTTTGTTCAAACAATCAGAAGGAAATGTTTTCAAATTGAAGACAGGCCACGTCATGTTTACATTTTCGCAATATCACCTTCTTATTGTGTCAATAGAGACAAGAATGTCACACCATCGCGTCGTTTTATTCAACTTTTCCATTTATCACGTTTTCCATTTTAATAATCTTTTTTTAATTATTATATATAGTCCTCAGTAAATTTGTTTATTTGTTTCAAGCAATTAGTTGACTTCTACTAGCAACTAGTTAAATTTTACCAATTTTTATTTAGAGAGACCTCCAAGTAAGTACAGTGGCGTATCTATGGAAAATGACGCCTATGGCAAGTACTGAAATTGCGCCCCCCAAACAGAAAAAGCAAGATATATTAATATTGGTTGAAAAAAAGTTTTCTTACAAATTTTTCATTTAATGAGAATTGAGGTAAAAATAAAGATGAAACTTAGGATGTTTCGGCGAACGCGATTATGATTTGAATCGTTTGTTCTTGAGAGAAAAACTATAGTACCAAATTCTAAGAACAAATTTATTAAAGGTTTTTTCGAAAATAAAAACTAATTTCCACATGCACTCAGGATGAGAAACTGGCTGATTCTATCTTCAGAATTTCAAAATATTCTCTCATTTTATAAGATAAATTAATAGGATGATCTGTCATTTTATAAAAAATATCAGCAACAATAGAATTAACGTTTGAATTTGTACTATAAAGAATTGTCAGTATAAAAATAGAAATTTTAGCACATATTTTGAATAGTTTAATTAATTATAATTATCGAGTTTTCACCTAAAATCGCTTTGTTTGAAGCATGTGTAGTGGTGGTATGGTGGATGGTGGTACAACTGTGTACCTTCTGTGCCACTGGTACAACTGTGCTCCGGAACATCTGTACACGTCTCAATTTCGATGGGCACAGATGGTACCCTACCAACGGTTCACGTGCACAGATGGTACACTCCCAACTGTGCACGTACGCAGATAGGATACTCCCAACCGTGCACGTCTCAATTAATACGATCAGATATTTCACTTACAAGTCCACGTGCACAGATGGTACCCTCCCGACTGCGCACGCCTCAATGAATACGGTCAGATTTGCAACTTATAAGTCTACATATGGGTGTCTCCAAACTGCACGGAAAAAATTTATCCGTAAAAAAGTCACGAACTAGTAGCTAGGTCTCGGATATGAGAAAAATTCATCGGATATTGATGTATTTTCGTAAATAACCTGCGAACTTTGAGAAAGATTGAGGAACTCGATGTGAAAATTCTAAAACAGTTCATCACTTTTTTTTTACGTGAATAATTACAAAAATATTACGAGTGATTGGGAAAAGATTCTCAGAGCACTCACGAGCTTGCCCGACAAATCTGGGAACTCGAAACTAAGTCTCCCTGTACGTGGCCCACGCCCACACGCGCGGTGCGTGTGTGCGCTCGTATGTGTGCCTCGAGCTCGTCGGATGAGTGGCTAGAAGTTTTATAATACCTATTTTGTTTGGCCTCGATGGCTGCGCGTGTTTACGCACTCCTGGTTTATGTTTAGAAACTGGTGAGTCAGCAGTGTTTGAGGTTCGAATCTTCTGAGTTGCAAATTTATAAATTAATATAAAATTAAATCGCACAAATAAAATTTTTCCTCTTTTTATTTCAGTCTGAAATTTTCAGGAACTGTTCGTAGGAAATTCGAACTGTTCGTAAGAAACTTCGAAATTTATCCATATATTTCTCATAGAAATAAGGATGTAATGTTTCATTTTTTTATCTCGTATCCGAGACCTAGCTACAAGTTCGTGACTTCTTCACGGATAAATTTTTTCCGTGTGTGTGGTGACGGACACGTGCACGTCGAAATTTAGACGTGCAGAGTTGTACCAGTTAGACCGTATAAGCCCATGACATAAATGGTGTATTGATAGGAAAACGGACAATTTTCACCTGACAGGTTCGACTTAGTGATCGTCCATATATTACGTAAGACGTTTTTCTTTTGTTTAAATAAAGACGAGAATAAAATGGATGTGAAGTTGAAAAGGACACAGCGATATAAACAAAAGAAAAACGTCTTACGTAATATATGGATGATCCCTTACGATGACGAACGTAAAAGGGCATGCTCTTCGATGACCACGTGACCAAACCAGTCCTTGGTTATGAAATTTTTGTTGGTGTTCACCATGTCCAAACGCAATGATATATCGCTCTCAAAATTTGGAATATAGGAAATGAGAGAATAAATTGCGTTTGTATATTTAGTTTCAGTGATAATTTTGAAAAAAATTATCAAAAATAAATGTGTCAAATTATTTTCATTTTTTTGGTGCTCACTACGTCCACACGGATTGAGATATCGTGTTTAGAATTTGAACGATTAAATAAAAAGCACCAAAGAACGTTTGTATACATCAATATGTTTATAATTTCAAAGATATTTTATTTATAAATTGATAAAATAGGATATTACCACTCGAGTTGTAGCACTTTGCAGGTAATGTTTGGTTTGATGCATTTCAGATTTTTTGATTCACGTATGTTGAGAACTGACACAAATTTTGGATTAAATCGTCTAAACATAAAAAAAAATCAATATAAACAATAACATTTGCACATTCGTTGCAAATCAGAAAATAAGTATCTGCACACACGTAAGGGGTCGTGCATAAATTACGTAACGCATTTTCCGACAATTTTGACCCCCCCCCCCCCCTATGTAACGCTTTTTCCGACTTTTCCCTGTAGTTTTTCAACATTATGTAACACTAAGCTAGACCCCCCCCCCTCCCCCAAAAAGTATTACGTAATTTATGCACGACCCCTAACCTGTCATTATTTTTGGAGCATTTTTAGCAATTTCTAGCGGAGAAAAAAAGAAACTTTCAACGTCGGTAAAGTAGAGATCATATGACCAAGCTCGGTTATGAAATTTTACACATTATTTTTTACATGGATAATTTTTTTCAAAATTAATACTGAAGCTAAATATACAAACGCAATTTATTGTCTCATTTCCTATATTACAAATTTTGAGAGCGATTTATCATTGCGTTTGGACATGGTGAACACCAAAAAAAATTTTATAACCAAGGTCTGGTTTGGTCACGTGGTCACCGAAGAGCAGGAGAGGTGAGCGATGGCGACCAGGCAAATGTGCCAATTTTTATGGTTCATTGCTGTTACTCGGAAAAGCTTGAAAATTTGTGTACATGTAGAAAATGATATATAAATAGCACCTGCGAATTTTCAAGCACTTATCTGGATGTAAAAGTGCTTTCAGGCACCTTCAAAGTTGCCGGAAATTTAGGTAAAATTTCTTGATATTGATTTTACAGGAAAAAGTTTCAAACAAAAGTTGGTCTACTTCGAAAGATGCATATTTTCATCCTCATATCATTTTTTGATCAAATGGATACATTTAGAGAAAACTTCGATTAAAGAAATGCCAGAACAATCAAAAGCTGTTTTTCTGTACGGCAAGTCATTTTTTTGAAAATTGTCAAGAAAGAAAAAATACTCCCCAGCAGGTGTACTCCAACATTACTGAAAATATTTTATTCAAATGTTTATATTTACAAAGTTATGCGCATTTTTCATTCTTTTTCCCATTTTTCCTTTCACCTGTTGTATCTTTAGCAATTCAAAAGAAGGTGTTCTCAAAATGAGTACATCAATAGTGTAAGTCTTGTGTAACAAATTGGCGTCACCTACTTACAGGTAAAATTATAACTTATTCTCCTATAAACAATAATAAACAGAGTCACGTTCTCAGCTTCTAATTACCGTAGAAGGTTGTAATAAAGCTGAATATTATTCTAAAAAAATTAAATAACAAAATCGCTTTACTTTCACATTGACATTATTTATTGTTGTTAAAGTTTATACTTTTTCCGTTGGAATGTATTCGATCCTTATTACCGTGACGAAAGTCAATTTTCCGGACGCAACTATCGGATGTCTCTGTTCTTTCATACTTTCAGGGCTCTACTTCAAAAACGAAATGGAATAAAATTCTGAAATTATCACAGAATCTCTTCATTGAGCCCCTCTATCGTGCCTCAATTTTTGAAAAAAATTGTCGGAACCGTTTAGGAGTCATGCTAAATTATGTTACATTTTCAATACCATAATAATAATATTAGATTTTTGATTTTACTTATATCAACATCGAAATGGTCAGCCCTTTTCTAATTACGTCAAACTTCAGATAACACTCTAATAAATCTACAGTCCCAATTTGAAAAGAAATCCTCAGAAAATAATTTTATTTGTATAATACCTTAATAGTTTTATTTTCTAATTCTACGATATTTTCGTTAGGGTTGATAGCGGTCTCATACGAAATTACAAAGTTAGATTTGATTAGTGATATTTCAAATATTTGACAAGATTCTTGTTTAAAATTTTGACACTGGTTCTCATAATGTACATTTGCTTTAAATTTTTTGTCATTTATAAGAATATCAATGAAAATAAAATTAAAATTTTTGAATTTGGAATGCAAGTTCAGTGATATTGAAAAACTCACCTATTTTAAATTGATGTATTTAATAAAATATTATTTTCCAATTATTATCTACTTACATTTTTCTTCTAAAACTGAGGTTCATTAACCTCTTCAACTAATCTCGAACTGTGGACAGATTTCCGTATTTCACAATGAAAAAGAAACAAAACAAAATATCACACTTACCCCTCAGTCTGATTTTTAAATACCTTCTCGTAATTGGTCTTCAAAAATAATAAAAATGTAAACAATTAGTAAAAAAACACGGAAATTTTAAAGAAAATATAATATCTTCATTCATTCCTAACAAAAAATTCGCAAAAAATTTCTTTATAGGGAAAAATTTCAAATCAAAAGACCACATGACATAAGTAAGATTATTATCAAGAATTCAAGAATAAGAGAATACAATATTCAAGAAAATCTGACTAAAAATATGTCTACATAGAGAATGTAGAATAACTTGCGAAAAAAAAAAATTCTTATAAGAGAACAAAAGTACAATTCGTTTATAAGCAATTAATCATTGTTTAGACAAATTCACTGTTTTTATATTCAGAGGGAACATTTCTGAAATGTACATTTTGAAAGAAAAATTTTAACTTATGAATCTTGAAACTCCGTTTAGCCGTTCCCTAAAAAGATGTTGATCATATTGAAACATTAAATTTGCATTGTTAATAGCTTTTGCAAAAAAATTTGTTTGTGACCAAAATCTGGGGAAATCTTTTCAAACATAAGGACTATAAAAAAGTTATTTTACAGCGAAAAAAAACGACTTTTGATTTATGTTGGCCTGCTTGGGATAATATGACATAAACAGAAAATTCAAACTCGAATAAAAAAATACTGGTAAGCAGAAAATTCTAATCAATGCAGATTTTGATTATGCTAGACCGATACTACAATGCTATATATATCGTTTTTTGGGCTTCGCACTTTTTTCGTGTGCCTGTGTTATCATCGAAATATTTTAAGATTCACATATAAATTGTCATAAAAATGGGGAAAAAATTAAACATATGGACTGAAAGGCATATCAGTGCTTTGAGTTATGATTATAAGAAAAATATACTAGCCAAAAAAAATTTTTAAGTCGAAAACAGAACTCTATTGGAAAGTTGTGCATAAGGATCCTAAATATGCATAATTAATTTATAATGCATAATGATCCATTATAATTTTAAGATTGTAAAAAGTTCTTATTTTTCTTAACTTTGTTCAAACAATGAGAAGGAATTTTTTCTAAATTAGAGACAGGCTACATCACGTTTAGAATTTCGCAATATGGCCTTCTTATTGTTTCAATAGAGTTAAGAATGTTACACCATCGCGTTATTTTATTAAACTTTTCTATTTTTTACGTTTTCCATTTTTATGACATTTTATTAATTATTACTTACAGCTCTAAATATTTTTTTTACCAAGCAATTAGTTTTCCACTGTTAAATTAGGATATATTTGTCTACTAATCTTTAGTGGCTCACCTTTCACGAATCAAATCTAAAATTCTTATTGTTTGAATAGAGTTAATAATGTAACAACAACGCGTTATTTTATTAAACTTTTCTATTTTTTACGTTTTCCATTTTTATGACATTTTATTAATTATTACATACAGCTCTAAATAATTTTACCAAGCAATTACTTTTCCACTGTTCAATTAGGCAATATTTCTCTACAAATCTTTAGTGGCTCACTTTTCAGGAATTAAATCTAAAAAATTTCACTAGTAATTAGTTAAATTTTATCAATTTTGATTCAGAGAGCAAGAAACCTTATAAAACTGATATATGCTTCTTTAAGCATTCAAGTTATTACTTATTCCCCTTGTTTAATTCCACATCGAATAATTAAATATAAATGAAAATAACCTTATTAATAATTTCTTAAATTTGTTCCCAAAGTCCATGAATTTAAATAATAATTAAAATGAATTTTTATTTTATTTTCATACTTGAAATTCAGTGCATATTTAACATGCATATTAATATTTTAAATAAAAGCTATTTTGCTGAGATTATTGAAAATGATAAAAATAAATTTGATTTAAATAAGTAAAAATCTAGTACTATAAAGTTACTACTCTCAGACATCGAATATTCTTGCAATATAATCGAAAACATGTTGCTATAGGCTTCTCATTAAAATTTGTTGTCAATCGGTTGAATAAATTAGGCTTCAGGTGTGAGCACAAGTGAAAAATTCAACTTTTTACAATCATTCAACAAGAATTCATTTTTTATCTAAACTTGCTGCCTAATATTTGATCTATAAATCTATGACAATATGTTCTCAACATGTATTTAAAAAAACCATATACTTATTGATTTAAAATTGTATATGATATATACATATTGCAGGAAGTTTCAATATCTTAAATAATTTAAATAATAGTAAAATTATTTATTCTTCAATCATCGGACCATTATGATAAAGGCAAAAAAGGTTCACACAAAATTGAAGAATAAATCAATTAAATTTATTAAATTAATTTTGTACACAATGCAGATTGGGTAATTTGAAGAACTCGAAGGAATGAATATTGTCAAATTCGCACACATAATTGAGAATTGAGTTTCAGTTAAAGGACGGTGACAATGAATCTAACATTTGTATTCATAATAGAACTGACAAAAAATAAGGATTTATTAATATATAAAACTTTATTATTATATTTTTAGTTATAATAATTAATTTTCAACCAAGAAGAAGGGAATTTTCAACAAAATAGTTAAATTTGCAACCAAACTGATGAATCTCCCATCAAAAAAATTAATTCTCATCAAGAAGTGTAATAGTTATTTCCACCAAAAAATATTTTAATTTTCAATAATAAACTATTAAATTAAACCAAGAAATAAGAATTTTTCAAAAAAGACTTGAATTTTCAACCAAGAAAGATTTTATAATCAATAAAGAATAAGAATCTCATCCAAAATGTTGAGTTTTTATGTCATGAAGACGAATTTAAAAAAAAATAGTTGAATTTACAACCCGAAAATACGCATTTTCTACCAAAATAATAAAATTTTCGACTAAAAAGGCGAGTTTTCAACAAAATATTTTAACATTAAACTGAAAAAGATCAATTTTCTAGCACAAATGGAATAGCCATATTTTGAGTAAAAAAATTCATTTTTAACAAGAAAAACAAATGAATTTTCAACAACATTTGTTAAATTTTTAAGCTTAGAAATGAACTTCTAACTAAAATGATGATAGTTAAATCTTTACCAAATAAAATGAATGCTTAACAAAGTAGATCAACTTTCAAATAAGTAGTAGGCACATTCTCATCGCTCGCAAGTTTGAGCTGTTGGTTCGCGCGCTTCGCGCTCGATAATGTATTTGCCTCGCACTGCGCTCGGTCTTTGTATTTCCCCCACATTTGTGCATAGACCTTTTAAAATTAAAGCTCAAGCATCGACAACTGTAATTTGGTGATTGTGAATTCTCTTTTGTTAAAGCTCCTTCGGCTTTAACGAACACATTCTCATCACGTGTCTCGTGCTTCACACTCGATTTTGTCGAAAATTTGAACTTTTCTCGATTATGTTCAACACTTTTGTATCAAATGTATATTACATTTATTTATGCACCTCAGTCTGGGATTGCATATTCAGATATTGCAGTATACAGTACAAATTTTATTTATTATGATTACTTTAATATTATTTGTTTCTTATTTTGCATTAAATTTTATTGTCATAGCTATAACCTGAAAATGTATATCATTTCAATAAATGTATATTATTATAACTCATAATATGAATTGGTATTAAAGCAGACGTATTTTCATTGTCTTGCTTTTATAATTGAAAAAAAGTGCGCATCCTATGAGAAAAAAAAACATAATTTTGTTATTAAACATTTTATTGCATTTTGTGTCGTTTTTCCATCAATTTAATATGTTTATTTTCAATTTCATTCTTTACGACTTAAACTAAAAATACGCATCCTAGCGTAAAGTGGTTTTGAGCAAATTTGTAGCTCTTTTTTGGCTGAACAACTTTTGTCTCTGTATAGAATTCCTGAAAACAAAACAAAAATTCAACGATCAAATTTGGACAAACACCACAAAATGCTCCTATTGCAATTCCTAAAAACAAAAAAAATGTGTTTCTTTGCACAAAAATAAAAAAGAGGAAAGAAAAATGAGAAGGCAACCGACCAAATCCCCTTCCTTCTCTTTTTTATTTCTTTCGTCTTTTTTATTTTTATTATTATCAAATCACAATATGAAAGCATGCACAATATTTACCAACGTTTCGGTGCTCACACAGCACCCTTATCAAGGCAAGACAAATTAGAGCAGGTATAGGAACAGCGACGAAATAACGACGCTATCACCTCCATACCTGACAACTAAATGTGGGTCAAAAGTCAAATCCGTTAGAAACAAACAAGAAATGAGAGAAAGTCAAGACTCATGAAACTTATTGCTAAATGTAATTAATCATACTAGAATAACTTTTGTTTAATATTATTTAATATTATTTATTTATTAATTTAAAAACTGTTTTTACCACTCTGGAAACACCAGTTCTCGTAAGATCACTGAAGTTAAGCATTGTTGGGCGCGGTTAGTACTTGGATGGGTGACCGTTCAGAAAATACTGCGTTGCTGTTGGCCCGTCGTGGGTGTGGTGGGCCCACATTGGTAGTAAATATCCACCTAGAAACACTACCCGAATCGGGTAGTGAGGCAATGAACTTTCGAGTTCAAACTGCTAATCAATTTTTTTTTTTTTTTATTTTATTTTATTTTTTTTTTGATAAATTAAACAAAAGTTATTCTAGTATGATTAATTACATTTAGCAATAAGTTTCATGAGTCTTGAATTTCTCTCATTTCTTGTTTGTTTCTAACGGATTTGCCTTTTGACCCACATTAAGTTGTCAGGTATTAAGTTGATAGCGTCGTTATTTCGTCGCTGTTCCTACCTGCTCTAATTTTTCTTGCCTTGATAAGAATGCTGTGTGAGCACCGAAACGTTGGTTAATATTGTGCATGCTTTCATATTGTGATTTGATAATAACAAAAATAAAAAAGACGAAAGAAATAAAAAAGAGAAGGAAGGGGATTTGGTTGGTTGCCTTCTCATTTTTCTTTCCTCTTTTTTATTTTTGTGCAAAGAAACAAATTTTTTTGTTTTTAGGAATTGCAATAGCAGCATTTTGTGGTGTTTGTCCACATTTGATCGTTGAATTCTTGTTTTATTTTCAGGAATTCTATACATTGACTTGATTATTGGACGTTAAATGGGATTTTGAATTTGATTTTAATCTAATTTAAAATTCTTAAATTGCAACTTTTGTCTCATTTTTTTTTTTCGTAGCTTGTGCCGTTTGACCAAAATTTTTATTTTCTTCATTTTTGATGCTGTTTTTTACGAATCTAAAGAAAAACTGTGCGTACTATAAAAAAGTGCTAATGAACAAATTTTTTTTTTTTTTTTTTGTTAAATGCACAAGTTTTGTTGATTCATCTTTTCTCGTATCTTGTATAGTTTTACCACAAAATGGAATTTTTTATTTTTCATTATTTTTTTGTGAAAAAATTAATTTTCAACAAAATGAAAACGAGTTTTCAACAAAGTAGTTCAATCTTAAACCAATTAAATTAATTTTTACCTTTAAAGTGGTTAAGTTCACAATAACACAAAAGATGAATTTCCAATGAAAAATGTAATACTTAAATTTTCAACTGAAAACTATCAATTTTCAGTAAAAAAAATGGATCAGTTAAATTTTCAGTGAACAAATCTAATTTTCAAGTCAAAAATGAATTTTGAACCGAAAATAGAATATTTAAATTTTCAGTGAAACAAATTAATTTTCACAAAAAAAAACACGAATTTTCAACAAAGTAGTCAAGTCTTGAATCAATAAAATGAATTTTTTCCTTTAAAGTAGTTAAATATTTAACGAAAAAGATGAATTTATACTGAAAAATGTAATAGTTGGATTTTAAACTAAAAACGATCAATTTTCAACAGAAAATTTATTAGTTAAGTTTTCAGACAATGAAATTAATTTTCATCTAAAAAAACGAATTTTAAACAAAAAATAGAATAATTAAACTTTCATTTAAAAAAATTTAATTTTCAACCAAAACAAAAACGAATTTTCATAAAAATAGTTAAATCTTGAACCAATAAAATGAATTTTTCAATGAAAAATTTAATAGTTGAATTTTCAATTAAAAACGATCATTTTTCAGCCAAGGACGGAGTAGTTAAATTTTCAGCGAAAAAATTTAATTTTCAATTAAAAAACAAATTTTGAACCGAAATTAAAATAGTTAAATTTTCAGTGAAAAATTAATTTTTAACCAAGAAAAATTAATTTTGAACAAAATAGTTCAATCTTGTACCAATAAAATAATATTTTACCTCTAAAGTATTTGAACTGCCAACGAAAAAAGGTGAATTTACAATGAAAATCTTAATAGTTGAATTTTCAACTAACAACAATTAATTTTCAGCAAAAAATGTATTATTAAAGTTTTCAGACAAGAAAATTAATTTTCAACTAAAAAAAACGAATTTTCAACCAACAATAAAATGATTGAATTTTCAATATAAAAAATGAATTTTCAACAAAATTGTTCAATCTTGAAAGATGATTATAGAATGAAAAATGTTATAGTTGAATTTTCAACTAAAAACGATCAAATATAATGGTTACATTTTCAGTGAAAAAATACAATTTTCAACAAAAAAAAAAAAAGAATTTTCAACAAAACAGTTCAATCTTGGACCAATAAAATGAATTTTTACCTTTAAACTAGTTGAACTATCAACGAAAAAATACGAATTTATAGTGAAAACTTTAATAGTTTAATTTTCAACTAAAAACGATCATTTTTCAGCCAAAAATGAATTAGTTAAGTTTTCAGGAAAGAAAATTAATTTTCAACTAAAAAAAAAACGAATTTTGAACCAAAA